>JARLTB010000126.1:15825000-16310000 GCA_030141615.1 Unio pictorum
ATTGTTCTGAATAAAAAGAATCATTTCTGTTATTACCTACATATTTAGAATTGATATATAACAATACTTAGGTGAAAGACCCAAACTTCATATCTCTCTTGCAAAAGTGGTCACCACATAATTAACATATATATGAAGTTTGTGTAAAATCCACCCAACACTTTATATGGATATGTGGTTACAAAGAGAAATAGAGGGGCCCTGAGTGGCCATGTGGTCTAAAGCGCTGTTCGTTACAGACAACTGCCATCTCACCTCTGTCTGCGTGTGTTCGAGTCTAAGATTCGGCAAATGTAGTTATATGAGAAAGCTTGCCAGTAGCTTCTTGTGGGTCGGTGGTTCTTTCCGGCAGTTGTCCAGGCTCTTCCCCCACCATTAATACTGGCCGCCATGTATAGCCTATATTGTGCTGAAAAATGGCGTTAAACCATCAAAAAACAAACAAAAGAAAGAGAAATGAAGAGAAATTCCAAGAATATCATAATATCCCATGGCTAAAGCATGTGGATAAAACAAAAGTAAAATAAAAGACATAAAAACCTTAACACTAAAGTAATTACTGCTATGGTCAACAAGAAATGCCAACCTCTTGACTCCTAAATGAGGTGAGACAAAAACTCACTTTTCTGGTTTTAGGTCCCTGTAGACAATGCCAAGAGAATGAAGGTGGTCCAGTGCCAAAGCCAGCTCTGCTAAGTAGAACTTCACATCCTCTTCTGTAAACATTACCTGTTTAAGAAAGAAGTCTGAATTACCAATCCTAAAATTGATCACACATAAAGGATCCATCTACAGACAATAGATTCCCTAAAAAATTTCAGGAAGAAAAGTAGTCCATGTAACTGTAGATTTATCCCATCCATAATAATTGTTAACTTAAGATAATATGTAGGCTAAGTGATAAAAGCATTTTTCCAATTTAACTGATTTCTTTTTCTTCGAATGCTATTTTTTAAATTACAATGCAGGATATATTAAAACAGCTAGTCCTACTCAGTTCTGATGGCAAACTTTTAGTTAACGACAAAAAATAAATCAAAAGGAGATTGGGGTTGCAAGCAAAATGTAAACAAAGTCTCCCACAGTCACAAACAAGGTTGCATTAGTTGTTCATATATTTTTTAAGTTTTCTTTGATCACAGCAGCATACACACATGCAACTTAGAATTTCTGCAGAGTGCAAGATCAGGTTGTATATCAAGCTGACTACACTGTGTCTGTGCCAGTCCATATTTCATTTACAAAAATAAGTATGAATGTGCTGAACATGTGATATTCTATCAAATGTCAGTTTTACCTGTAAATGGTCACTATTTCTTTCTACTTATTGTTCATGATTCTAACACTGCTAAAATATCTAGTTCTGCAGAAAAAAAATCATTTGACTTTATAAGTTCATGAATTCATATGATGTGTATTGATCTCACTTGTTACTTTCAATATCATACAGGTTTAGCAAGTAGTCCTGTGACCAAATGCAGGAAGGCTCTGCTATATCCAACCAATTGTTAAATTTGGAAAGAAAACAAATGTGAAAATTTAGTGGCAGAGTTGGTCCAGTAACCAACCCTATAGCAGGATTATTCTTTCCCACTGAGTAGGTACAAAACAACTTGAAGGTGGTGCATTTTGTTTGACTTCATGGACAAAAAAATAATACCAGTATGTACATCATGAAATAGTAAATAGCCTCGTCTAAAAGAAATGTTGACCAAGTACATCTACATGTAGTCTACTTCTAGTCACATACAGGTACTTCATTTAATTTACAAACAGGTACCTTTTTTAATTTACAAACAGGCACCTCACTTAATTTACAAACAGGCAATTTATTTAATTTTCATACATGTACCTTTTTACATTTACATACAGGTATATATTTAATATTTAATATATGATTTCCTGTTTTTCTGAAAAAGCATAGGCTCAAAGAAAATAGTAGCAGGTTGGGTCTTTTTAAGCATTTGACAAAGCAAAGATTGAACCTCTAGTACCATGCTTGCATGCATTTCTGACAGTGAACTCTTTCAAAAGGCTGTAACATCAGCAAAGTATTGTAAAGCGTTTTGCTTTTTTCCTTTACCGGTCAAACTGTCTGAGAACAATCTGAAACTAAGGCAATGAAAGAATTCTTTTCCTTTTAAACTGTTTTAAGATTTTGAAATAAACTGTATGCGTGATTTAGATATCTGAAGAAGCTTTAAACATCTTAGCCATATGGCTACGATGTCTGTAATGTGGCAGTTTATGGTGATGTCTAGGACTGAGGCATCATGCTGCAAACATGTTAGCCATATGGCAATGATGTCTGTAATGTGGCAGTTTATGGTGATGTCTAGGACTGGGGCATCATGCTACAAATATGTTAGCCATATGGCTACGATGTCTGCAATATGGCAGTTTATGGTGATGTCTAAGACTGGAGCATCATGCTGCAAACATGCTGCAGCCATGTCCCACCCAATCACATTATCCTGAGACCAGGACACCTGGCTGACCAGTTATAGCTCTAACTGCTTAATGCTGTAGCCAAGGCAGACTCTCCAACTTAGACCACCAAAGTGGTGTTGAAATAACTTGTATGTTAATACAGAGCAAAATTAAACAGTGGTCTGAGACCTTAACAATAAACAAATATCATTGGTATTGAAATTTGCCTCCCTTACAGTCTAATGAATGCTAAACGCCTAATACCTTGTAATTACAAAAATACCATGTGTGGTTTAAATGGCATTAAAATACGTAAGACTGAAAATTCAGAATGCAATGTAGACTGACTTCACATTGTCTTTTAAATATGCATACCACCAAAAAGCCTTATTTGGCCTCTACAAAACATACAGAGTCATGTACAAATTTGGTTCTGCACCTTCTTAGTTAACTGAATGTACCGAGAGACAAAACTTGTGAACCACTAACACAATTATAAACACTTACACCATCATAAAACAATCAGTGCTGCACTTGTCTGACCATCACTTGTCTGACCATCACTTTGATTAATGAAGTGTCTTTTTTTGTATTGATTTCAAGTATGTCTAAATAGTTAAAATCTTTTCTGAAATTAATATACTCCAAGTCATGATGCCAAGCAATCATATTGCACAAGGTCAAAGCATCATGTCTAAGGCATCCAAATGTACTCTATGCCTTGATGCCAAGCAATGGCATCAAACAAGGTCAAAGCATCATGTCTAAGGCATCCAAATGTACTCTATGCCTTGATGCCAAGCAATGGCATCAAACAAAGTCAAAGCATCATGTCTAAGGCATCCAAATGTACTCTAAGCCTTGTTGCCCAGCAACAGTATCCCAAAAGGTAAAATAATTATATCGAAGGCATCTAAATGCACTCCAACGACAAATGCTCTTTTTGAGTGTTCACCGAAAGAAGAAAAAAAAAACTTAAATACCCTATGTGAAAAAATCCTAAATCTCAGCTCAATAATACAAAAGGTAAAAACTTGCTGAATGGTTACAACGTTCTGTTCATTAGGGCATATGAATGAAGGCTCATACAAAATAGGAATTACTCGTATTGCAGGGTCTTCCATATCAACTTCCATGGTTCTTACTGTTACAGCCCTGAAGTTTTTTTTCCAAGGAGTTTTCAAGGATATCTGAAAGTTTTCAAGGAGTATTTCATCTCAAGGAAATTGAACTTTCTCAATATATTACTTTGTTAACTACCACTTGATCCTTATAACTTTATTCCTGTTTATTTATTCATCTGTTATTTATTGGAAAAATAACAGTCAGAATTTAAAAAGTTATATATTCTATTCAGATTTAATGTGTTAACACTAAAGGTACAATATGTGTTAACAATAAAGGCACAAAATGTGTTAATACTAAAGGTACAAAATGTGTTAACAATAAAGGTACAACATGTGTTAATAAAGGTACAATATGTGTTAACAATAAAAGTACAACATGTGTTAATACTAAAGGTACAAAATGTGTTAATAAAGGTACAACATGTGTTAATACTAAAGGTACAACATGTGTTAATATTAAAGGTACAAAATGTGTTAATAAAGGTACAGTATGTGTTAATACTAAAGGTACAATATGTGTAAACACTAAAGGTACAATATGTATTAACACTAAAGGTACATGTATATGTCAACGCTGAAGTTAAAACATGTTAACACTAAAAGTACAATATGTTTTAGTAGTACAGGTACAACATGTCCCTCTAATCTGAAGATTGAACATGCAACAATAACCAAGAAATGGGGCTAAGTACCAAAACTTGAATACAGACATCAACAATAACAACAACAACAAATCTGTTGGAAAAGTAATGCCTGTATCTTGTATACACTTTTTTCAGATAAGATTACATGGCAAAATGAGTCAATAAACAACTTTTGGTTAAAAAAATCAAAACAAAGTACAGACACAATAAAGCACTATAAATACTTTCAATTTTATATATGTCAAGTGTCACTGGTCATCTCACAAGTATTGTTTTAAAAACAGACATTTATAATTTGTAGTCAATATCAATACACAGATTTTACAAAATAATATTTTGTAAATGTTGTAAAACAAGTTTTCCATCATAATAATGCATTTTCTTTTAACATGATTCTAAATTAAACATGGTACTGCTTAGGACCCAACCACTAAATTAAATTATTATATTGGAATTGGTCTATCAAATGTATGACAATATGGGTCACAAAACAACATTGCAGTTTTATTTATTTAAAACATTATCTGACAAATTTAAATCATTCCCACCATACAGAGGTTTGGTACATGTGTGATTCTCACTATCGTACAGTGGACACAACGCAATTCTCACTATACCACAGTTCTAGACACAACGCAATTCTCACTATACCACAGTTCTGGACAAAATGCAATTCTCACTATACCACAGTTCTGGACACAATGCAATTCTCACTATACCACAGTTCTGGACACAATTTTTCACAATACCACAGTTCTAGACATGATGCAGTTCTCACTATACAACAGTTCTGGACACAATGCAATTTTCACAATACCACAGTTCTCGACACGATGCAGTTCTCACTGTACCACAGTTCTGAACATGATGCAATTCTCACTATACAACAGTTCTGGACACAATGCAATTCTCACTAAACCATAGTTGTGGACACAATGCAGTTCTTACTATAATACATTTCAAGACAGCATGCTATTCTCATTACACCACAGTTCAAGATATTATGCTATTCTCACAATACTACAGCTAAGAACATAATGTTGTTGGCAGTTATGGACCTTATTTCTGAGTTATAACAAGGGAGAGCTATATAGATAACACCATAAAACAATGCACGCTGTCTGGGGTTTTACATGGTGGTTTAAAGCAAAAGACAGCAAAGCAGCACCATATATTTATTACCAGCTGCTTGGTGGCCTAGTGATAAGAGTGTCCACAACATATATGGGCGGTTGCAGATTTTAACCCCGGCCAAGTCATATGAAAGAATTATAAAAATGGTATGAGCAGCTGCCTTGCTTGGTGCTCAGCATTAAGAAGTTAGTGCTAGGACTGGTTGACCTGGAGTCAGGATAATAAGACTGGGTAGGACATCATGCTACATGTCCGTGTCATGATGCCCCCATGCTAGACATCATTATTAACAGCCACACTGCAGACATCATAGCGATTTGACTAAAATGTGTGAACGCCATGCTGAAAATCCAAATCTAACACACACATTTATTACCTGTTTTACAGATTCACTACTTGGTGAAAATATTATTTTGCTGCCAAGAATTTTGAAAGGAAACCCCCGTGACATATTGCATCTTGGAAAGCCAATTTGCAACCAGCTACTCCATGTTCAATTTCAACAATGAACATAGGAGATAACCTGCTCACAACAGTGTCAGAAAAATAAGCCACAGTGACATACTTTTCCTTAGGAGATGGGGACAATAATGCTGGAAATATCATGAAGATACCATGCCTTCAGATTTTATAGCTGTACAAAACCTTTACACTGGATTAACAAGTAACAAAATAATTAGTGTCAGAAAAGTTCTTAATTTATGGAATGGTTTAGAATGATGTGAAGAACACCTTTAACAAAGCTCAATGAAGAACTAACACATAAAGTTAGCAGTAGTAAAAAAACCACAGAACACTATTAATCTGACAGCTGAAGATGGCAAGAGCACGGCATAAGCCCTCCTGTACTCTGCATAGAACAGATAACATATTTCACACGAGTATCATTCACATAAGATGCAGAAGAACATGTTGGCAAGCACATCAAAATCTTAGCCTTAAGCAAAGAAACCAAAGTATTCCAGATCCCAGCTGACAAATGTTTCAAGGTCAGAGGACAATTTCCTTCTGAAAAGAGTAAATCTAGCAATTTCCATACCAGCTGTCAACATCTTAGCCATTTATTGTGAATAAAGAAAAAAATGATGCAAGTTTCCATGCTACAAAAGTGAAAGGTACATATTTTACATGACATTTTTCTTCAAGGGTATAAAATATCGAGTCTTGTAATTAACCACAAACTGCCAACAGACACATATCTATGCTACTGTTGTGACAATTAATATAATCTTTGGTCAGGACTATTAAACAACTATTAAATGTTTTTGAGCTCAATTTTCTAATATCAACAATTAAAGTCTCTGTTGAATATTTTCAGGGACGGTAAACTAATATACCAGTTGCTTTCTGTTTGGCATAACCCAAGTGCCACCAGTGCTGTAAACTGTACTACTATCCAAAATACCAGGTAAAAGCAATTAACCTAACCATTTTTCCAGTATATTAAACTTGCATTAAAAAAAAAATTCCAATTAACATCATCAGTTAATTGAATATAACAACCATCAACCTTTAAATTGCAACCAATGTTGCTTTAGTAATGATTTCTGGTGAATCATTATGACACTGCAGATCCATATCTATACTCTTGGCAGTTTGATGTATGCTGTACAGGTAAAACAAGATTTCTCTGTTCACTAATGCTTTTGATAGCAATGCTATTTGTTAATGTTCTTTGTAACACTGCTGTTCATTATTGATGTTTACAACACTGCTGTTCATTAATGATGTTCATAACACTGCTGTTCATTAATGATGTTTACAACTCAATGCTGTTTCTAATACTACTGTTTATTAATGCTCTTATAACACTATTGTTATTCATGATCTTATAACACTGCTGTTCAATGATGTTATTTTTAACAGTGCTGTTTATTAATGATACACTGCTGGTTATTAATGGTCTTTACAACACTGTTGTTTATAATGATGTTCATAACAATGCTATTCATTGATGTTATTTTTAACACTGTTTATTAGTGATACTTTTCTTCATTAATGGTCTTTACAGCACTGCTGTTCATTAATGCTGTTTTTAATGCTACTGTTTTTTAATGCTCTTATAACACTATTTTTTATTAATGCTTTTTACAACATTGCTCTTCATTAATGCTCTTTATAACACTGCTGGGGAATGGAGTCTCAAGCCTGAATCATCATATCATATTTACTGTATATATTGAGACATGATAAAATATTTTTTTTCCTGTCCCAAAACTTATGGTGAAGCTTTTATTTCACCTAGATCATCTGTCCCAAGACTTAAGAAACAAAATATGCAATGCTCCTTTGTATTAATTATAACTAGAGACGCCAAGACTGGGTGGTGAATAAACACAACTGGCTGCAAGCAGCAAACTCCTTCTTTGAACTTGCTGACAGAACATCAAAGACAAAGGTTATTTATACTACAAAGCAAGCCAACCTCAGAAGCCAACTTGGATACTCTGAAGTCATTTCTTTTTAAAAGGATATAAATACAAAGGTTATTTTACTGCAAAGCAAGCTGACCTCGGAAGTGGACTATCGGTTCTTTTACGTGATTTACGTGACAGCAGAGATGTGGAAGCCAACTTTGGTTCTTTTTCACTGGTGTTCATGGTAATTTTGAAAATAAATCAAACTAATGGAACAATTTATGAAGTGACACAATTTAGTGCTTTGTGCATGGATATAAATAACCCAATATCACCCAAAAGATTTGGAGAAAATAAAATCATGTGATTAATTCGTGAAGGCCAGAAGAGAAGCAGATGATTCTGACAATAAGAAGGGGGTCAAAAGTGAGAATCAGACTAGTGCAGATTTGAAAAAAGTCTGACTTCATTCCTTGCAGTTTTTGGTTCAGAAGATGTGTTGCCTCTAACAATTTTTCATGGTATGAGAAAGCTAAAAAAATATTCATGCACTGAAACAATGGACTGTACGTGTGCAAGTGAAAGGTTGTGTTGATGTGTTGCTTCTGCAGTGGATTGAAGAGTCTGATCTCAAGTACAGTTTTATATTTTTGGCATGTAATTTTCAAATGATTTAAATGGTGTCCCACAGCTTAAGACTTGAAAAAAAATTATGTGTCCCAAAACATAAAGTGCAAAAAAAATTACTTTTTAACATTCATTTATGGCGTTCCACCAAATACATTGTCCTAAGATATACGGTAAATATAGTGTCCTAAACACAACAATGTTGGTAAGGTGTGAATTGGATGCATGCAGAAACATTGGTAAAACATTTCAATAGAAATACAAGAAGCAAGAACAAACTAAATCCGCAAATGATGTACCCAAAAAGCTCAATCAAACTTCAACAATTTAAACATTTTCAGGTTCTATATCATGCTCCCTAGCATTAATAATAAATATTCATGGAACATGTTCACATAACACACCAAATTTCACTTCACTTACCACTTTTAGAAACCTAGCAACAACAAACAATTTGGAGAAACCTTTCCCCCCACCCCACCCAAACAAAACATTATGCCATTCGCTTAACATTAATAAATGTCTTATTATCAATGACATCCAATTTTCATCACAAAATACAATTTACAGCTTAACACTAAGCTCTAGTTACTGGATTTTGGACATCTGTATAAATTTCTGTGCAAAATGGGTTAAATATTTCCTAAGTGAGGATTGTATAGTTGTATCCAATGAGAATGATATGATCAAAATGTCATCGCATATCTTTAAGAAAACAAGGACTTTTGGTGTCGGGTTGCCAGCCATGTTAAATGTAGAGATCAAATGACACATAATATTACATAATGACCATCCAGGATAAATACATCTAGACATTATTAAATTGGCTTAATTCTGCAATGTAGGTTGTTGCAGGCTTTCAGTGTCTTTTAGAATGATTAGGCAAAATAAGGCTCATTATTTCTTCAGATTCAATAAAGCAGATGGAATAAACTGAAATATTATGAGATTAATTTATGTGATTCTTCCAAGATTTACTCAGGCTTCAATGATAAGTATATCTCCCACTGTAGCAAACCTACCAAACTTCCACTGTATCCCCTAAAAATGAAAGGGTGGGAGTCAAAAATTACCTTGGTGTCTGAATTGGTGGGTCAGAATAATTATTAAAGGAACTTGGGGTCAAAATAAAAATTTATGGTCTATGCACAAATGAGTGCAAAGGTAAACACTGCCAATCCGCCAGCACATGGAATTTAACATAGATTATTTAAGAGAACCGCTACAATTCCTTCTGAAGTCTTTATACTTTATAATGAACTGATTTTCCATGGTTCTGCAAAGAATTACACTTTTTGCTGAATTCATGCATTGTGGAGGTCCTATATTGTTTCTCTTGAAGGACCATTGTTTGAAGTGGTTTACAGCAACCAATATTTTGACCAAAATTGATGCCCCCCCCCCCCCCAAAAAAGGTGAATCACACAAGATGGAAACATGAATGTTGCTTCAAGGTCAGATTATACGGCCTAAACATTTAAACATGGAGTACCCCTTACATGAAGTATAGCTGTAACAATACACAATAACTATAGTTTTATATCAGTACAATTTAGTGTGTGTGTGTGTATGTGTATATATATAGGTAGAAACTAACCCAGACAGCTAAACCAGATGTAGTAAAATTTCTCTACCCAATAGGCAAACATGCAATAGTATTATTTTGGAATAGATCTATAGTTACAAGTGGATGACGCTGTCTGTATGTACAGTTTCATTTACCATATAAAGGCTATTTCTTACCAATAGAATATATTTATATGTATTGGAAATGAGTGGAACTTAGCTCAAAGGTAACAGGAATGGACCACTTGGAGAACTACCTACTAATATATATTAGGGATGGATGGGTACATATTCCACTATCAGGAACTGGCAATGGTTTGCGCTAGCAGGTGAAAACCAAACCCAGCTGGGTAACCAGATCCAGTAAAATTTCTTTACTAGTCCATCAACAACAACAAAAAACAAAAACAATAAATTATGATGAAAAAAATTCAAATTTAATATAACAGAAGATAACAATTTTAAATAGGTATGCTGCTTGTGTATTGAGACCCCAATAATGTGATTATCAACTGAGTGACCGATAAACAGCTATAATGAATAAGGCATAACAAGATTTCCAAGTGAGGCCAAATGAAGGGTTAATAGTGCACAAGAACACCTGCACGTTATAGGCATAGCACTCAGTTTTGCTTGCTATCAACTGCCAAATTTAAAAACAAATGCTGCATGTGCTTCAAAGAAACAAACTGCAAAAAAGATGTTTATCTTTCTATATAAACAAATTTGGCACAATAATTCCACCGAATGCCATATCTCACATCTTCTTCCAAGGAACATTCTCAATACCCTTAAGTGAGAAAAGCCACAATGAATACACTCATACACTAACATTAACTGATGCCTCACCTTTGTCAGTGTGAGGTCGAGTCTTGGCTAATCCAACATGGGTATATGAGCAAACATTAACAAATACCTTGTCTAATATTTTAAACTCTAACCTTATTATAGGGTGTGTTGATAGAGAGACAGACAGTTGGATGAATGGATATACACACACAAATGCCACAAGAACTGTCCGTCAATGATGGACACAATTCATTTTAGGAACACTAAGCTCCAATTCCAACAGTCTAAAACTGTTTCAGGTGCTTCCAAAGATTAGTGTCCGGTCTCAAGACTATTGCTTCATAAACAGATCAAAACAATACAGTAAAAAAAAAAAAAGTAAATATACCAGACACTACTTTTCATCATATGCTAACCTTAGAGAAAGAAAGAAAAAATGTCAAGAATTTTTCTAAATGAAGTATCAAAAGAGTCCTAATAGAAACTGTACATTGCAAACAAATGTACGATGAACAACTCAAAGCTGGGTGCAGTTGTTTCATTTGAATGCACATGGGGAAGCACATGGTAAAATTCATTATTTTTGCTAATTATGCAACAAATACAGGGTGAAATCAAGTGGGAACTGACATGCCAGGTCTGATTCCTACACGTACCTGAGAAGTAAATCCATCAATTTGAAGCTATGTATAAAGGAAAATAACTGTATGAATTAATTGCCTATGTAATGCCTATGCAAAGGAAATGATCACTAACAACTATTTCCCTGTCCTTTGACCTTTACCTTTTACAGTCTTACTAAATAGACTATTTGTTAACCCTGGATTATAACAAAAATTTTAATTATAAAAAAAACAAAAATATAAAAACATATATCATAAAAACATGTAACCACCAAGTTTTAACCCAGGCAACATTTGTCAAGCACAACAAAAATATCTACTAGAAATCAAAATATTTTAGTTTCAATATATTTTGACAACTACAACTGATTTCATGTTATCAACTGAAAATAAATGATGTTTAATATATTATAAAATTGGTTTTGACAAAAATATTTAAATTATTAAAGTTTCATTGCCAAATTCACTACTGTCATCACTAAAACAGGTGATTTACAGCAGCAACAAAAATGTACATATGAATTCTTATCACCAACAAAACAGCTCTTACAAATCTGAAGATTTCATGTATTACTGAGATGTATTTTCATGTAAAATGCCTAATTACACGGAGCTTTGAAGTACATAATTAATATTTAAATGAATTAGTACCAAACTATGGACAAGTTAAAACTAGATGATTTATGTGCATGTTTCATCATAGTATGTAAATTCCCAATGGGAGACTCAAAAACACAACTGGTTTAAAGATGATTCACAAAGTGATTTCAAGGCCCTGGTGTTAAATGAGTATGTCAGTCCCCGGGGCCCAAAATTAAATTAAAGAGCCATCTTCGCAAGTCTTATCATAATGATTCACACCAAAAACCCATAGAAACTGTATTGTCAGTAAAAATATTCCCCAATGCAAAATATGAAATAAGGCTTGACTTGAGCATTGGAGGAAGTAACATCTACAATTCTTTAGATCTATGACACCTAAAATCTTTTATCAAAGCAGCTGGCTCAAACTGTTTCCTTTTATTTTCTTCGATTAAAAAATGCTATCTGAACCATAAGAATACAAGAGCTAGTAAGTATTCAATGACTAAACAAGCAAAAGATGATATAAAAAATTAAATGCATCAAAAAGAAAATTGCAACGAGTACCGAAAAGCTAAGAACTGACAATTTATGGAACAGCATCTCACTGAATATGAAATTATCAACAGATTTGATGCCTGGTTGGCAGTGTAAGACATACAAGCATTTGTCTGCCACCTGAAACACATTTTTGGAAGAATATTCCAACCATGTTTGATCAAACAATGTGGAAGAGCCGAAACTAGGATTAACACCTAGCTGCCATAGAAATTATGCAAAGTGGTACAACATGTCCCATAAAAATGCATTCCTATCATGTCTTATCTTTAAAAAAATTACTCAGCTCTCCTGGACACCTTTGTTAGCGATGCTTTCTAGGACACACTGTCAGCTGAGCACATCATAAGGAGCCTTCCTAACAAGTTTGATCACAATTTGTGACTGGTTCCTATTGTAGTAATATCTTTGCTAAGAAAGTCATCACAGATATTTTTGGTTCAGCTTTTCCTCTGGAACATCTCTACTACAATTGGTCCCAACAGTCCGGCATTTCACATTATGTTAAGAAACATAATGTTGATGGATTGGAAGATGGATGTACAATGTACACAGGGTCATTACTGAAAGCTCATATTGATTTCTATCCAAGGAGACCTGAAATCGCTTAACAGTAGTGGCAGCCATATATAAATGTGGACTGGCATCATTTGTACAAAATCATAAAGTCTTATTCCCAGGATGATTTCTGTCAAATCTAATGAAGTCTGGAAAATAATTTCTTGCTTGGCATCAATTATCAACATTTGGAAGCTCTTCATGCCAGAATACTCTCTGCCAAATCAAGTGGTTGTTGAGAAGTTGCTGATTTATCCTTAACACATAATGTACAGGGGATACAGGATGGATAATATGACCATAAACTTACTTGGCATTATGGCATCAAATTAAAACTGTACCATATGTACTCCATTTAAATTTAAAAAAGGCAAAACCAAAGGCATCAGACATAATCTTATCACAGTGAAAATTCATGCAAACAATTTCTTCTTTTTTTTCTTCATTCCAGGTCTTTGCTATAGATACTGACTATCAAGCTATCCATATTTATGAAATATTCTCATGGCAAAATATTAGATTTGATTAAGCCTGATATCCACAACATAGCATGCTGAAAGGGTAGCCTATCTAAATCCCAAAATCCTAGTTGTGTCTTCATTTAATACCCCCATGACAAGCTTCACACTATTCTGTAGTCTCTCTCTGAAGGGGATCAGTACCAATTTTCTGTGACCTGTGTAACACAAATCTGCATCCAACTTGAGAAGGAAACCCACAACATATTAAATAATTCTTTGCTAAAACCCATAACAGGTTTCAACCCAAATTGAAACCATTGTGATCACATCTTTACTGAAGCAAACATGATAAGACTAAGTTTTTAACTGTAAGTTAAAAAATCCATTAGCTTTTTATTGTCTTTAACAGTACAAAAACAGTTCAGACCTGCCAACATTTAAAAAATCACCATTAAAAATCAGGAAACAGGATAGAAAATCAGGAGGTACAAGAATAAGGTCTACATATCATAATAAAGCTGGCTACTTTTGTTATTTCAGTCCACTGTATCTTGCAGATTTGTATTTATGCAAAAGTTCATTTATTTGTCCTTTGGTGCCAAATTTGCTAACAAGAATAGCTTCCAGGCTTGATGCTGACAGGCCGGCTCTTTGCCTGGTTCTGTTTTCTTCTGACCATTGAGAATGCTCTCTCAGCATTGCTGTTGCTGTGCAGTATTGAGAGCAACCCGCTTATGATCTGCTCTTTCTACATTCATATCTGCATCTAAATTGTAGACTTGGAAAAAGACTAAACACTATGTAGATCACCAGTGTTGATTCCTTCCCTTCAGCTAGCTGCTCCATAATGATACTACTGATTATTTAGACATGTCTGCAATGCTTGCACTGTTTATTAATGTTATCTAGACTACCACATCATACAGAGAGATTATGTGAGCAACATTGGCAGAATGCATGATAGGCCCCAAGAGTTGACCATAGAAAGAAAACTGCTTCTCCCAATCACTCGTATAATTTTGATCACATTTCTTTTTCTTGGCTGGTAAAAATTCATCAATTACTTCCTTTACTTCTTTTTTTCACTATTTGCTGAGAAACTTATCAATAATGTGGCTGCAATCTCCTGATAGGGTAGGTTAAAGAGAACCACACTGTGAAACAATCTCTTTGTATAGGCAGATGAAACCTAGATATCAAGCAGGATATGGTAAAGTACAAATAAACACACCTGATACAGAACATCCAGATACAGAAACAAGGAAATGGAAAATGAAGTTTTTGTAATTAAAAAAAAAAATATGAATTTTTTTTAAAATAGAAAAATTGGGATTTTTAAAAAAAATCAAGGAATCAGGAGATAGGTAAAAAAAATTAAGGAATCAGGAGATAGGTAAAAAAAAATCAAGGAATCAGGAGATAGGTAAAAAAATCAAGGAATCAGGAGATAGGTTAAAAAAAATGAGTATTCTCCAGAGTTTTCAGTAGGGTTATCAGGTCTTTGAACTGTACACCAAGTTTAAAAATCCATTACCTTATTATGGTCTTTAACTACTGAACTGTACACCAAGTTTAAAAATCCATTACCTTATTACAGTCTTTAACAGTACTGAACTGTACACCAAGTTTAAAAATCCATTACCTTATTATAGTCTTTAATAGTACTAAACTGTACACCAAGCTTAAAAATCCATTACCTTATTATAGTCTTTAACAGTACTGTACTGTACACCAAGTTTAAAAATCCATTACCTTATTACAGTCTTTAACAGTACTGAACTGTACACCAAGCTTAAAAATCCATTACCTTATTATAGTCTTTAACAGTACTGTACTGTACACCAAGTTTAAAAATCCATTACCTTATTACAGTCTTTAACAGTACTGAACTGTACACCAAGTTTAAAAATCCATTACCTTATTATAGTCTTTAATAGTACTAAACTGTACACCAAGCTTAAAAATCCATTACCTTATTATGGTCTTTAACAGTACTGAACTGTACACCAAGTTTAAAAATCCATTACCTTATTATGGTCTTTAACAGTACTGTACTGTATACTAAGTTTAAAAATCCATTACCTTATTACAGTCTTTAACAGTACTGAACTGTACACCAAGTTTAAAAATCCATTACCTTATTAAAGTCTTTAACAGTACTACGCTGTACACTAAAGTTTAAAAATTAATTATCTTATTATAGTCTTTAATAGTACTAAACTGTGCACTAAGTTTAACAATTCATTACCTTTTTATGGTCTTTAATAGTATTGAATAGTACATTAAGTTTAAAAATCCATTAATTTAATATGGTCTTTACTAGTACTAAACTGTACACTAAGTTTAAAAATCCATTACCTTATTATAGTCTTTAATAGTACTGAACTGTACACTTAGTTTAAAACTCCAGTAATTTATTATAGTCATTAATAGTACAGGTACTGAACTGTACACTAAGTTTAAAGCTGTATTAACTTATTATTGGCTTTACTACATGGTTCCCACATTTTTTAAAAGATAAAATTTCCAGGTCATTTCCGGGGGTTTTCAAAGATGAAATTAATTTTTTCAAGGTTCACATATGACCATTAGAGAATGGAATTGGAGAACATTTTAGATTTATAAAATATGCATTTTCTAAATCTAAATATGTTTATCTTTCAAGACCTCCCAAAACATTTAAGTCAGAAAAGATGATCATGCACAAAACCCACAAAATGTAGAGGATTAATAAAAGGCCTGGATAATCAAAATGGATGATAATGATGATGATGAGTCCCAAAACTCACATTAATACAGGGATTTGTACGACTTTTAATAAATAATACAAGGGACACCAATTTTCAATTTCTCCTGCATTCTATTTAAAACTACTTCAAGCTACATGTAACTGCTTAATAGTTTCACTGCAAAGTTCAGCTTTGAGTTTCAACACTAGGACAACAAATTTGGCTTAAAACGAATAGCAGTCCATTTTCTAATTGGGTTTCCTCAGAATATTCCCATGCCATTTCTCACATTTTGGAGATTATGTTTTCGTGTCAGTACAATTGAATATTGAAAATGTAGAATCTGCTGGTTGTAAACAGTGAAACCTATCAAGAAAGACACCTTCTAAAGGAACCTGTGCAAACAGAAAACAGATTAACTCTCACATATGTATGTTTGTGTGTGTGACCCAGGACTTGTCGTGTCGTGCACCAATGTGCGTGGTTGTCATGAGTGAGCGAGCCAGCAATGTGCATGATTCCAGTGCTTCACAAGTAATAAAATCAATTCCCCGCCATACTAGCAAAAAGCTTCTGGGATTTCTATATGTGACCCAGGGCTCATGTTGTGTACCAATGTGCGTGGTTGTCATGAGAGAGCGAGCAAAGGATGTGCATGATTCCATTGCTTCACGAGTATAAAAATCAATTATTCGCCATACTAAAAAAAGGTTCTGGCTTCAGTATTTATCAAGGCTAGAGACCTGTTGAAGACAATGGTTTGCACTGAAGTTCTTCGATATTATGCAGACCGGGCAGATAAAATTCAATGGAAGACTATACCAGTTGATTGTCAATATTTTACCTATACCAGACATGAACCGGTAGAGTTTGTGAACAGATTATACCTTGGAACTACCCATTGCTGATGTCGGTATGGAAGGTGGGACCAACTCTGGCATGTGGAAACACTGTTGGTCCATAGCCTGGTACAATGTTGACTACTCCAGGGGGAAAACCAGTCTCTTTAACTAAGGATGTACAATAGTTGTACTGAAGCCTGTTGAACAGTCTCCACCGACAGCACTCTACTGTGCATCCAATACTTTAATAATCCTGAAGCACGTGAATCATGCACATCGCTCACTCACTCATGACAACCACACACATTGGTACACGACATGAGTCCTGGGTCACATGTGTGTGTGTGTGTTTTTACCTTTATATGAAGGACACCAATCACATTTGATACCTTGAATATCTCATACATATTTCACAGTACTTATCACACGGCCATAAAAAATCCTTATCAGATAACTTTTAACAAGACATATAGAGATGACATACCCCAGTCCCCTGCTTAAAGTCTCTTGATGAAATAAAGTGGGTCCAGTAATCTCAATGCATATACTACTTAGGCTAGAACCTCTAAATAACCTACTTTCCATGTGTAACAAGTTTGGCTGAAATAGTTTGAACGATTTTAAAGTTATTTAGAGATACATTGCAATAGGTACACACACCATAATGGAAAAATTATGAAGACGCTTTTAGACAACCTGCTTGAACAAGTGGTAGGCAAAGAATTCCTATTAACATAAAGCTATTCAACAATAAGAAAATGTCCAACATTGCCATGCAGACAAATTATATAGTGTATAAAATATCAATTCAAGTATTTCTGGTAGCACCATACCTCTTTGGAAAGCCGTGTGAACAGGTCTCCACCTCTTAGGAATTCTAGGATTAAATACAACTTTCCTTCAGTTTGGAAGGCTGAAATCAGATAGGTTCACAGATGTGACTTAAAATTAAACTATATCTAAATGCATGAATGTATATGTGCATTACATGCAAATACATGTCCAACAATCATTGTTTTTGTTTACAAAAAAAAACTAAACAAATTCTTGGCTGATCAGCATGTTAAAATAATGGGTGAAGACTAATGTTCCTGAAAGATTAAAATACAGGGTCTTTTTCATAAAGAACAGTAATATTGCAATTGCCCTTCCTCTAAGATAAAAGCTTCTTTGATGGACACATTTGTTGAAACATACTCTTCGCATGCTATTCATACAGTCCTCATGCAAAGACTGCAGCCCTAAAAAGCGTCACTCTTAGGGACTAACCTCTAGCATAAAATAGTATTGTATTTACAACCCTGTAAGTCTCGTCAAACTGAAAACAACACAGATGCTCTGATCTGCCATAGCATTAGGTCCACACAGAATATTCCTTACATATTCGGCCCTGAATAGTTTTTTAAATGAGGTATTCATAATTGACCAAAGAGTATGATGCAGAAGAATACAAATAGTACAATTAGGTCAACCTTCATGAAGAGGAGACTCACTGAAATCAGAAAAGATACCTCAATTGGTATCAACAACCAAATGAACAAATTTATGAATATATACACTGTATCTGGTGTCATGGTGGTAGTAAATACTGACAGGTGTCCTTTACTCCGTTCTTGTGCCCAATGTTAGCTAGCAGCGCTTCTAAATAGTGTCCCATGTAAACAAATATTCAATGCTGCCAGAAACACCATATCAGACAACAGATGCTGGCAGACATTACTGAAAGACTATTCTTTTGTTTTAAAGCTAATGTATTCTTCATGTATCAGTAACTGTTGGACTGCATTTGAAAATTTGAATCTTACTGTTCATTAGCTGATGTATTAAGCATTATCAAGATGTTTAACTGTAGCACTGATATTTGGCAATGCCTTAGCTACTTTGATTTTTTTTTTTTGGTTACTTTATAATCAATTATAATGTCATTAGACCTGAAGATAAATTATTTTTAGTTTGGATCAATTAGTATTCATATTCAAATTCAGCCAAAGAGTTATGGGTCTCTATTAGTATTTGGCTGAATATTTAAAATCACTGTTTGGTACTGCCCTACAAAGCATAATGTGCCTGTCGTACTGATTACTCCAAACAAACTGTTCAAACCCAGATCTGCCAGTGCTCTATATGCCAGTGGATCTTTGGTCTGTGCAGTTTGCAGGTGGAATCATTTTTTAAGCGAGTAAAGATAATAGTTTCTTTTCATGTATCACTTTTCATGGATTTCATTGTTCCTTGAACCATGAATGTAAAGACCTAATAAAAAATATGTCACATGATAAAAAACAAGTCCCTCCACACCGATTCTTGAGTATCATTCTTAGAAACTGACAAAACTATTTGATAGACAAGTCATTATTTGATAGATGAGTCATTATTTGATAGACGAGTCATTATTTGATAGACGAGTCATTTCTATATTCTTGCAATAAACTATTAGTTTATTAATTTTAACAATCTGATGTTTTATTTTAATCCTTAAGCATTATATATTATTTCATGCACACTTGTCTATTTAGTAGTACCTGTAATTTCCACTCAATGCTTCAAATTTATATGTTATGAGATAAAGACAACAACAAAAATGAGAAAGACCATAATATTTTAAATACTGGTATCTTGAAATAAATGATACTTGTATATGAAAATTAGATTAAGTAATTATTCAATCAATTAATGAAAAATTTAAATCCTTGTGAAAGATCATCTTATTTTATCCATTCATGCATAGTACCATATGAAAATAAAATACTTTAAGCACAATTACTAATGAAACGCAACGTTATATACACTATCATGTCAACTGAGTCTCGTGGTACACACAAAAAATGTTTGTCACGTAAATAGTCCTGAAATTATTGAATTAAGCAAGTTCAGCTTTCTAAAAAACAGATAATGAAGTCTGGTCCTGCACACATTTTCCCATGAGTCATGATTATCCTACAGCATGATTCAGCTTGACTAAGATGTCCAATAATACAGAATACTAATCTTCACAAACCAATGTCTTTATATTCCTCAATGGCCTGCATGACATGTTCAGCAAACCAGTTGTGGAAATGTGACTTGAATTCTTCTTTGTAATCTTTATTTATTGTAAAGTATAGTGGCTGAACTTGGTCTATATGTAAGTTAGGCTACAACAAAGGAATGACTCCATTATTTTTCAATACAGTCTGCATTTCTGCGCTTTGATGGACTCAAGCACATCAAATGCTAACACTGCTTGCTAATTTCACAGAGTATGGGCAGCTGGTCATATGTTTGGTTCATTGTGTAATGCTGATTTTATAAAAACTGGCGAGAACCTTTAAAACTCTCAAGCCACCATGTTAACACTATCATTGTCAGAAGATACTGATGGTGCAACGTTATGGAGAGTGTTTCAAAAAATAGATCACACATTATTTAATAACCAACTGCTTAACTGGCTGTAGTAGCCCCATTTGATGCTGAAACCAAGTGATCATCTTTACAGGTTTTAGATCTGTGCTCATAAAGGTGGAATAATTATTTTAATGAAAGTGCATACAGGTAGAAGAGTTATTTTAATGAAAGCTCATACAGGTAGAAGAATTATTTTAATGAAAGCTCATACAGGTAGAAGAATTATTTTTATCAGTGTCCATACAGAATTACTGTAATCAGTGAAGCGAGTACCTTCTCCATATCTATGTTGTTCTTTTGCATTCTTTATTTTGGGTATTTTAAGAGGTTAATCAATAAAATTAAATATGCATACTTTAGACAAGGAAATATAAAAATTTAATACCCATGAAAATGTCTTTTTTAAAAACAAAACCATGAAAATAAATGAAAATATAGTATCCAGATATGTAAAAATTATAATGTCCACCAATGATTAACTTACCATAATGTAACTTGACAATATACGGATGATTGACATCTGCTAAAATGTCCCTCTCCATTTTTGTTCTTTGACGATCCCGTACTATAAAAGAAAAGCAAACACAGAAATAAATAGATCACAGGAAAATTCAACAGATTCATGCATTTACAATGACTGTCAACTGCAAAGAAAATACACAGCCGAATTTAACCATTTAAAAGAACAATAACATGAAAACAATCATTTTAAATACACTGTACAATCATTTAGAGTTTGACTTTATGTGTCATTCTTGGTCATTACATGGTTCTTGTTTGGCCATATGACTTCAAAATGAATACAGCAGAAACTATCGACTGTAATTAATTTTAACTGATAGTTGTATCTAGATTACATTATTGTAATTACAATTAGGTATAAATAGTTAATCAACTGCCACTAGAAGAAGCAATCATCTCTCCATATATGAACAATACTCAATTCATCACAACATCATATCTAATAAATGCAATAGTCACCTATCCCAATTTTCTTTCTAAGCATGGCCAATAATTAGAACATACAGAATGTGCTGCCTCTCTGAATTTCATCAAAGCTGTTTTACCTTTTGACTTCAATTTATTTTGATTTGTTGAATGACATTCTGAGATAATATAATTACGTAAAAGCAAACGCTTAATCATGCCAGCATTTTTCAGGAAAATATGGGCAGATTTAAGCATACAAGGTACTCTGTGAAGTTAGTCTGGTTTCATAATCAAGTTTACTGAATCTGATATGAAATCCTGGATCCAGACCAAACCTGGGGAAGCCATTTTTGTAATCTCACTGCAACGACAATATTTTAATATTCTTCCCCATTATTCCTTTTGTGCAAGTCTATAATTTCAGTGTCATTTTGTAAGGAATAGCCCTTCATTCCAAGATGCTTTTAAATCTGGACAAAATTCTGCTGAGTGTTGTTTTTGAGAAGTCAAAAGGATTTTCTATTTGTATTAATGGTGGCATGGAGAGTAAATAGGCATCGTTCAATAAATTGAATGACCCTAATACCAAGGTCAAAATGATTAAAATTAGGGATGTTAATATCGGTTTTTTTCCAAAACCGATTATCATTTGTAGAAATCCGATTTTAAACCGATTATCGATTTTTGTGCTACATTGAAATTACAAGAAATATATTTTTATAATGCAAGTTAGTGAATGCCTCTTGCGAATAAAAGATATTCATTACATACCATAACGTATAGACGCGCGTCGTCTGACGGCATGGAGGACGATATTGTGGCTCCACCAAAGCCATCAAATCAAGGAAGGAATTGGATTCAACAATCGAATATGGTAGCATGTTATCAGCGACAAACTTAGCTACAGCAGCAGTAACCTTTTCTTGATGACTATCAGGACAGTTTCTTTGTGTTCCAATAAATGTTGTTAATCACGGCTGAACATTTGAAGGAGCTGCAATTCCGGGATGTTTGCTACGTAAATGCACCTGCAATCCAGTAGTAGTACCACCGCTCCGACTTATTTGTTGTGAACATAGTTTACAGCGAGCCATGCTTGATGAAATTTTTTCAAAGTTTTCCCATACATCAGATTTATTTATACGACCAGCCATATTTGTAAACTTGAAAAGACACAACCAGCAGAGACCAGTCCTCAACAACAGAGACTGTAGCTATTAACAGTCTATTGCTGTCAATTTCGGACATCAAAGAACTTAGCGACCGGTCGGTCGACTAACTATTATTGACATCCTTCAACGATAAATGTATTCATTTACAAACACGCTGCATGGAGCGCTCACAAATTTTAAACAAACACACCTTCTTATCTCCTGGCCATATTGTATTAAAATGTAAACACTAAACAAATGCATGAATGAATTTTTTTTTCTGGCATTTTTTAAAAATTTTCACTACAAAAATGGTAAAAGATATTGAATTTGATTATCGTTTTGTAAAAACAAAAACCGATAATCATTTTCAAAACCGATAATCGGATTTCCGATTTTCGTTTAACAACCCTAGTTAAAATCCAATGTCAATATTACAAACCATACAGGAGGAATAGAGATTACATGGCTATTTAAGTCGCCATAATGTAGTTAAGATCAGCACCATTTTCATTTATGAGCAACTAGACATTGTAAGTCTTTTAGTGGAAACTTAATGGGAAAAGAAAACATGGTTCAAGATGACTACCATGTACAAGATTTTCAAAATGATAGTTTACTGGACATCATAGTGGCACTTGTTTCATATAGGACAAAATAGATGTCATAAGAAGTCATTTACTGCAAACCACATGTCAATGTTACCATCTGTTAAGACAGCAGTGATTACAACATTTTCAAGACTACAATGATTACAAAATTGCAAGACAACAATGATTACAATATTTTCAAGATTGACACCATGCGAGTTACATTGTATGTCAAAACACCACCAATTTTAGGACCAGATGGACAAAAAATATTTTTAGTGCAACCGTACATTTTAAAGGAGTAGCAATAACAACATTTTCAAAATGACCACCTACACTGTAGCCATACTGGATGTCAGATCAACAGTTTTCATTTTCAACGAACAAGAGATCATGAGAAGTATTTTAGTGAATGTCAATATGGCTATCCCAAGTTTAGGAGTAATAGTTACAAGATTTTAAAAATGCTGCTGAGGTAGCCATATTGGATGTCTGAATGTAAGATTGCATCAACATAGTGTTTACAATAAAAACATTTTATGTCTGTCTGTATGTGCAGCACCATTGTCATTTAGGACTAAATAAACCTTGGGGTGAATGTGTCTAAAAGGTTTGGCAATCCTCCCAGTAATATGGATGAAGTGAAATGTAATATTGAAAGAAAAGAGTCATAACTGATAACATGAGACCTCAGCAGATGAAACCTTTAAATGGCACATCTATATTTAACAGGCACCATCTAAATGGCAAACTGTGGTTCACAACCATTGCATTTTACAAGAATCTGATGTAGTGAAGATGTAATACTAATGGAAAAGTGCAAAAAACGCCATTAAATTCAGACCTGAAAGGACAAAAGCACCAAGAGGCAGATGTCAATGTAATAAGTCATTTATACACCAAGTGGCATCCAATTATGTGAACGAGTCGCAGAGTTCAGTCAAGTTACAAGAAATGAAAATAGACAGATGAAAAAATATATATGGCATCATCATGTTAATGTTGGGAATGTAAGTGTTAGTTTTAATCAGTTTGCCTGAGAAAATCACTATCTAAGCATGGATGACCACATGATGGCGCTAGTCTAGAACCAAGTGCAGAGTTATTTTTCTTGTTAAAATATATTCATACCATAGGACTGAATTATATTTTGCATCTAGATACCTTTTAATGTAGCTTTCTTCAGGACTTTCATGGCATACAGTGTTCCTGCATCTTTTCCGGTAATCTTCCTAACCAGAAAAACCTGCAAATGATATTATGGAAATTGGGGTACATAAGTTCTTGAAAGTTGCTTAAAAACACCCGAAATTCACAAAAAATTTAAGTATCATTTGACTTTTTAAAATATAAAACTGCAATATTTTCCAATAAAGACTTCTTATCAATCACAACTCTATTCTGACTAGCTTTATACTGACGTGACATAAGATACATTGGACAAATATATCAATAAAATATATCACTCAATAGGATTATATCAAAAAAACAAGAGTCCTTCAAAGGGACATATGCTCTATTACGGGTAAAGAATTGCCAGAACTTCAAAATAAGAGAATTTCTTCCTTTATAACTACTGAGATTAAAACCATCTCTGATATTTTTCAATGATAACAAGATTTTTAAATTGGCTGCTGTGTGAACATAAAACTGATGTCTGATTGGCATCTTTTTTATATAAAAAAAAGCCAATCAGATATCAGAAGTATTTTGGTGAAAATTCCATGTCAATATGACCATCAATTCAATGGGAATAGCGACAAGGTTTTCAAGACAGATGTTGTGACAACCATATTGGATGTTATGATTTGCACCATTTTCATTTAACTAGGCATTATAAGAAGGCTAATGGTGAAACATCTAAAGAGAATATTTTTAAGAGGGTAAATTCTATATCATCTTCATTTAGGACCAACTAGACACCTAAGAAATCTTCTGATGAAATTTCTAATCAAAACTATTTTATTTTAAAGATGGTCACCATTATGACCATTTCAAATTCAGATCAGTCAACTTTAATTTCAGACAAACAAAACATTATAGGAAGACTTCATGTGAAAAACCCATTTTGATATGACTTTCTATTTAGAAAGAGTAACGATGACAAAATGTTAAAGATACTAGCCATAGTGGCCATGCTGGATGCTATCATAATCACACCATTTTCAGTTAAGACTAGTGCATAACTGACTTTTGATCCGGAAATCGGATTCCACCGGATAGTATGAACTTCCGATTAATCGGAGTCGGACAAGGCAGGAACGACCAATTCGGATAATAAAAATAATAAAGTTGAATTTCTATAGCACAGTGTCTAACACTGCGTGTCATTCGATAGTGCGTTAATAAAGTTAAATAAGAAGTCAGAAAAGTCCAATATGGTCAACACAACCACGCTGTGAGACAATCTATTTGAACTGGAGGGTGAAAACCGGAAATGAAGCAGGATATGGTAAAGTACTAAGTAACATGCTAGACATGGCAAAACCAGATACCAGAAACCCGGAAACGGAAGATGAAATTTTTTTGAAATAAAATACGGATTTAGCATTTCCGATTATTTGAATCATATCCGGAATCGGAAAAACTTCATGCCCAAAATCCGGAATCGGAAATCGGTAGAAAAATGCTAATCGGTTATGCCCTAGTTAAGACCAACCATAAAAAGCCCTTTAGTGAAAACTCCATTCTGATATGATCATTCACATAAAACAAGAATTTCATGATGGTCACTACTGGATGTCTGAGTGACAACTTGTTTCATTTTGGATCACTCATCCATCACAAGAAGTCATTTAGTAAAGAAAAATACAATCCATTCAGAAGGAGCAGTTGCATCCATATGGATGATCATGTGGCAGCATTTTTATGCAGGACCAACTAGACATCATAAGCAGCATTCTGGTGTAAGCAACATGGTAATATGACTTTATGTTCCGGAAGTGTAGAAATAACAATATTTTTATGATGGTCATCATATTAGACATCAGACATGGCAACATCAGCATTTAGAGCTAACTATATATTGTTAGAAGTATTCTGTTTTAAAAAAAAAAACATTCAGGAGGAGTAGTGACAAAAGATTTTCAAGAAGAAAGTTGTGGCAACAGTCAGTGACATCAGATCAGCACCATTTTTATTTAGGTTCAACCAGACATCATGAGACATCTTCTGATGAATAGCCCATGTTAATATGACCTTCTCTAAGAAGAGAATAGCAAATCAAGCTATGCTTTATGTCAGTTCAGCACCATTTCATATGATAAAGAACCAACTAGACAGTAAGAAGTCTTTCAGTGAAAACTCCATGCTGATAAGACCATCCTATCAGGAAGAAATGAAATAAGATCTACCAGATGCCATTATAGCACCCTTACAAATATCAAATTGGCATCATTTTCTTTCTGGACCAGATGCCATTATAGCACCCTTACAAATATCAAATTGGCATCATTTTCTTTCTGGACCAGATGCCATTATAGCACCCTTACAAATATCAAATTGGCATCATTTTCTTTCTGGACCAGATGCCATTATAGCACCCTTACAAATATCAAATTGGCATCATTTTCTTTCTGGACCAGATGCCATTATAGCACCCTTACAAATATCAAATTGGTATCATTTTCTTTCTGGACCAGATGCCATTATAGCACCCTTACAAATATCAAATTGGCATCATTTTCTTTCTGGACCAGGTATACATCATAAGAAGGTGAAAACTCCAATATGAATATGACTTTCCATTCAGGAAAAGTAGCAATTACAAGTGTTTCAAGTAATGCTACCAAGTAATGCTACCATATAAAACAGACTGGCCCAATGTCAATCTGATTAAAATCAGCTGTTACGTACTACGACACTAACATCTAAACTAACTCGATACGGGGTCATGTCCAGGGGACCTTTGCATGATACATACTAATTAAAATTTCCACCAATCGGATTGGACCTTTCATACATCAGTTCGATAGCGAAGCAAACTGGACTTCTGAGCATCCTTTATGTGATGGATTTTCGTTTCGCGAAGGCAGATTTAAGAGTAAAGTTTTTGAAACAGTTTCTGCGGATTCTTTTAGCCTTTTCTTTACCTCTAAAACTTCCTTTTCTGACCTCAACACTTTTTGAACTGATCTGTAACATTTTTGGCACACTCCACTTTCGTCATCTGCAGCGATTCTTACTTCAGTAACTCGCGCGATGTTTTCCACTCGTTCCGAATTTAACTTAAGTTTTCTGTCCAGAAATTTCTTTTCAATCTCGCTGCCATCTTCAAGCCTTTCTTCTGGATGAACGAAAACCCGCACAAAACACAAATATTTCCAAGAAAATACGTTTTTATTGGTGTTATGATTTGCACCGAGGGGGTTTCCATTTTCTATTGTCTTTCGATATCTCTCGGTTTCTTTCTATCCGACACGATGTCTGCAAAATACTGTTACTGGTTTGCCAGTCGCGCTTTGATTGGTCAATGCAAAGGTTGCCTGGACATGACCCCGTATCGAGTTAGTTCAGATGTTAGTGTCGTAGTACGTAATAGCTGATTTTAATCAGATTGGCCCAATGTCCACTGAGAACCAACTAGACATAAAAAGTGTAAACACCATATTAATTAGGACCATCCATTCAGGAATTCTTGTGATATTAAGATTTTAAAGATGGCTGTTGTGGTAGCCATAATGAATGTGTGTGGCACCATTTTGATTTAGGAGCAACCAGAGCATGGGATGAATGTATGTGAAAAGTTTCATAGCAATCCTTCTAGTAGTTGTTACGTATATTTGATTTAAGTCATTTATTTTTGTTTTAATTTTTTGTTTGTCAGATTCAAATTTGACATTTTAAGTTTAAGATTCATTCATTGGGAGATGACCTGTACTTTACAAATAAACACCAGATGTTGACCTCATTTCTGACCTGGCTTCAGAGTTGTAAACAAGCTTTTAAAATGATTGGTTGATTCCAAGGACATTATGGAGCTTTGTTATAAACATCTTCCTATTTTTAGTTCTTGAGAGTAAAAATGACTGGTTCTCATCTGGGTCATACGGTGTGTACGAGATTTTTTGAATGAAAATTTGTTTTAAAGATTCTAGATGATCATGTGACCCCTTCCTTGTTTATGTAAAAACAGGTATATAGATTATGTTTTGGAGCGAACTATTTAGCAGAAGTTGGGCTGTTAGAATATTAAGTTGTACAGTAGTCCCCCTCTTATGTGGCCACCCCTGCTGCGCCGGGAAAGTGGCCTTATAAGACGGGTGGCCGTTCCAGAGGGGGGCTAAATTTATTATGAGAAGTACATGTATATGTAATGTATGTAGTAAGAAAGCTACATACTTCAAAACATTAAATATCTTCGTCTAAATGAAACATTATTCATTAAAAGGTTCGTTTTGTTATAATAACAAATTTATTTAAACTGAATATACATTACTATACTATTTTATCTTTGTTGGCCTGTGATATGCGAGCGGGAATTGTTGTCATGCACATTGAAAATGGATTCAAAAACATCATTTACATCTTGGTACATACATAATTATGTTTCCATTTGCTCCATTTTCCCACACTGCTGCTGAAAAACCTTCTTATCGGTTATGATTTTGTTTATTCAAATTATTTCAACATAAACTTGTCTTTTTGAGTCTTTCCTACATAAAATTGTTCTGTATCGCCCCCCCCCCCCCCCCCGGACGTCGTCGAGTAGAATAACCGATGACTTTCTTCTAAAATAATGTATCCGTTAATGTGATGACATTTTAATGTTTTATTTGGTTATTGCTGACTGTATGCGATTTAATTATGCAGACAAAACTTATGTCGAGTGTACGAAATAGTCATCGTAAAGGAAGCCATAATGTGTGGTCACGTGATTATTCCGGTCTTTGTCTGATACCCTGTTGTTTTTTTAAGGTTCTCTGTTTGTGCCAATGTACAAAATCTATTTTTAGCCTATGCTGACCCTGTTATGATTATAAAAATTATGTCTGGTTATAATCATCAAAGAGAAGAACTCGACATAGGTGTTAAACCCCAAACTCTATCATAACATTATTGAGCCCATTTCATGTAAACATCGACTTTTATAGATAATAATATACTATAAATCTTAAGTCGACACTTTTAACGGCGACTTGACACTCAGAGACATGTATCTACAATAGAGATAATCAAAATTGCTTACCTTACGTCAAGATTTGAATTAATTATTGGTTCTGGATACATTTGAAGAAACAAAAGTGGCTGTTCATGAGGGGGACATTTTCATTTTTTGTACTAAAATGCTGGCCGCTGGTCGCGTTAGAGGGGTGCTTGCTCTTGAGGGGTACTTTTGAATACAAACTCGTCGGTGCCAAGGGATTCTGGCCGTAAGAAGCGGGTGGCCACTGGTCAGGGGGGGCCGTTCAAGATGGGGACTACTGTATTGTTTTGAGTTATTTTAAATTACTGGAAATTATTTCAATTCGTTTAGATCAAGAAGATTTATTTTGCTATTTATCTAGAAAATAATTGTGCTCATTGAATTTCATAAAACCAGAACTGACTTCATCACGTGACATCTTCCATCTTGGATGCGTCACCAAGATTCGAACTGGGAATTATTAGGACATTTTATTACCAGGACTTTAGTAATTTCACTGGTGGATTATATTTTGAATTATTTTTGGATTAATTTTGGAATTGATTCTTAAAACCGTAAGTTTATTTTTCTTTTCTGGAAAATATTTGTGCTCAATAAATTGTTTATTAAGTTTATACATGCTTGTTATTTTCACTCTTTCTATATTACTGCTTATTCGAGCATAAGCACGTAACACAGAAATTGGGGGCTTGTCCGGGATCTGAACCCGGGACCTCTCGTAAATCCTCTTCAGGCCAAATATTATGGTCCCTACACAGTTGATAGGAAAATTAAGGACTTAAATTACATCATAAATACTCCTGGGAGGCGCAACTATCGAAAACAACTCTGCCATATAATCATGCTAAAAGAGTATATTGAATGAGATAACCATGTTAAACATGTAATTAATTTAGTTGTACCTGTCCCACTCAGTGAAGGAATATCATCAGATTCTACTGATATTGAAATGACGAATCTTTATAATTCAGAAATTATAAAAGATCTAGACCAGAAACTTTCATATTTACAAGTGCAAGAAAGAAATGAACTGAAACAGTTATTATTTGAATATGAGCACTTATTTCCAAATGTTCCTACAAGGACAAACAAAATTTTTCATGATGTTGAAATTGTAAACTCCAAACCTGTCAAACAACATCCATACAGGATGAATCCACTCAAACAGGAATACTTAAAGGAAATTAAATATTTGCTGGAGAATGATTTTATCGAGCCCAGTAAAAGTGATTGGAGTTCACCATGCATACTTGTTCCAAAACCAGATATAACTTTCCGTATGTGCACTGATTATAGGAAGGTGAACAGTGTGACAAAAACAGATTCATTCCCATTACCAAGAATTGACAATTGTATTGATAAATTGGGAATGCCAAGTATGTCACCAAATTTGACCTTCTGAAAGGATTTTGGCAGATTCCACTAACAGAAAGAGCAAAGGAAATCTCGGCATTTGTGACTCCAGATGGACTTTACCAATATAAGTAATGCCATTCGGGATGAAAGGGTCAACAAGTACATTTCAACGTCTCATGAATATGATCACCTCTGGTCTAGAAAACTGTGATGCCTATATAGATGACGTCATCATCTACAACGACACCTGGATAGAACATCTAGCAACAATTCGAAAATTCTTTGACAGACTCACTGATGCATGTTTGACAGTTAATTTATCTAAAAGTGAGTTCTGCTGTGCTTGTGTGACTTTCTTAGGACATATTGTGGGTCATGGACAAGTTAAACCAATAGATGCTAAGGTTGAGGCTATTTCTAAATTACCTGTGCCTGAAAATAGAATGCAACTGATGCGATTTTTAGGTATGGCCGGATACTATCGGAAATTTTGTTCCAATTTTTCTATAATTGCAGAACCCCTGACAAATTTATTGAAGAAGAAGAACAAGTTCTTTTGGACTGAAAAATGTCAGGAGGCTTTTGACAAGTTAAAAGCCATACTTGAAACAGCACCAGTTCTTGCAGCTCCAAATTTCAGTCAGTCTTTCAAATTATCTGTAGGTGCAAGTGATATTGGTGTTGGAGCAGTTTTAATTCAAGAAGACAAAAATGGTATTGAACATCCAATGTGCTATATTTCAAAGAAATTAAATAAGCACCAGAGAAATTATTCAACATCGAGATGGAATGTTTGGCATTGATTTTGGCTTTACAACATTTTGAAGTTTATCTTAGTTCAGCTCCTTCTTTGATTATAGTTTTTAGTGACCACAACCCCCTTACTTTCATCGGCAAGATGAAAAATAAAAATTAAGATTACTGAGGTGGAGTTTGTTATTGCAGGAATATAATCTTGACATACGGCACATCCAGGGAAAAGATAATTTAATAGCAGACACTCTTACCCGTGTATAACAATATATTATATCATATACACTGTGTAATTTATACGAGTTCTTTTAACCGCAGGTATAAATTGGTTTGTGGTAAAAAGAAAGTTTTATCATATAAACCTTTCTTTTTATTTTATGGGGGAAGGTGTTACGTATATTTAAGTCATTTATTTTTTTTTTAATTGTTTGTTAGTCAGATTCAAATTTGACATTTTAAGTTTAAGATTCATCCATTGGGAGATATTTTTTTAAAAAGTGGGATGACCTGTACTCTATGAATAAACACCAGATGTTGACCTCATTTCTGACCTGGCTTCAGAGTTGTAAACAAGCTTTCAAAATGATTGGTTGATTCCAAGGACATTATGGAGCTTTGTTATAAACATCTTTCTATTTTTAGTTCTTGAGAGTAAAAATAACTGATTCTCAGCTGGGTCATATGGTGTGTATGAGATTTTTTGAACGTAAATTTGTTCTAAAGATTCTAGAAGATCATGTGACCCCTTCCTTGTTTACGTAAAAACAGGTATATAAATTATGTTTTGGAGCGAACTATTTAGTAGAAGTTGGTAGCTGTTAGAATACTAAGTTGTGTGTCGTTTTAAGTTATTTTAAATTACCTTGTACTGGAAATTATTTTAATTCGTTTGGATCAAGAGGATTTATTTTGTTATTTATCTGGAAAATAATTGTGCTCATTGAATTCCATAAGACCAGAACTGACTTCATCACGTGACATCATCTTCCATCTTGGATGCTTCACCAAGATTCGAACTGGAAATTATTAGGACATTTTATTACCAGGACTTTTGCAATTTCACTAGTGGATTATATTTTGAATTATTTTTGGATTAATTTTGGAATTGATTCTTAAAACCGCAAGTTTATTTTTCTTTTCTGGAAAATATTTGTGCTCAATAAATTGTTTAATAAGTTTTTACAATCTTGTTATTTTCACTCTTTCTATGTTACTGTTTATTCAAGCCTAAGCACGTAACATAGTTTATATAACAAGTAGACAGATGGATGATGGATGAAAAACCATTCCATGCTCTTTGGTCTATGCCACTTGGAGCTATAGTTCAAACTCATTACAGGAATGATACTGACATCAATATGAGGCAGGCACTACTACAAGCACCTGAATTGGTTTAAATTCTTGGACTATCTTCTAACACCCCAATGAGGTGTATTCACACCCCTAAGAATGACACAGTGAAACTTATTGCTAAATACGATCAGGCCAACAAAAAATGTTTCCTGTCGCCAACTGCCCTTGTTTATCAGTGCAGACCCTAGCCTTTTAAAACCAGGATAAAGAAATCTTAAAATTTCCTAAACTGATTTCTGCATCAAACTGAGCTGATTTTACCAAGTACTTAGAGCGCTTAATGCATTATATATATACTAATAATTATAATGAACATGATGTTCTAGAAAGAAAAAAATATTTAAAACATAAAATTTCCCAAACATTTATTTGTGCATCTGAGCCAGTTTAACTCAGTACTGTAAACACTTTAGTACATTATATATAAAAGCAGTAAATAATAATTGCATATTTTTTCTTCACCTCACTGTCCGTCAATCTCAATGAATGAGAACATATATAGACAGAGATGACCAATTATGATATATCTGGAAAGGTGTGGATTTAATGACAACAATAATGCAGGATGACATCTTACCTTTCCAAATGATCCCTGACCCAGAACTTTGAGCAGTTCAAAATGGGATGGATCCACTCTTTCTCCTTCTTTTGTGATATTGATGATGTCAATCACTCTGTCATTTTCATTGTCATTCTGGAATAAGAGAACAATGGTGAAACAATTGTATTATTTCTACTGTTCTAATTACTTATTCATCTGAAAGTTCTTTAGTAAAAAGTGAACATAAAGATATCATTAGGAAGATTTTCAATGAAATGGTTATTAAAAAAAAACAACAACAAAATAGGATGAATAATCACACGACTGTGAAAAAAGATTACTTTCCATAAAATAAATTGAAAAAACATATTTCATTCTGGTTATCATGATCCTTATCTCCCTTTCACTAATGACTATAAAAAAAATCCATGTTTTCTGTCAATAAATCTTTACTAAATGGGAAAGTTAAGGAAAAGAGCATTTTTCTGACAGTCCCATGAGGCATCCTTTTTTACTCTCAGCACTTAAAAAAAATCCCACCAAGACCTAAGGTTCAGACCACTAATGTTTTATTGATAGATATCAACATTTTAAAAATGTAATTGTTTTGAGTACTAAATGGCTCAGTAAAATGTAGTTTTGACTGAAAAATTATATTGAAAAGAAAAGAAAAAATGTCCCCAAAACGATAAAAAAACTTAGTCATCTCTTACTGTGAAGGAACAAGATATTTTTGTCCTGCAATCCACGTGGTAGTCAAAAATGTGGATAAACATCGCATAAAACATGTAAGAAATATTCTACATTGATGAATGGAGAGATCTCAAAGTATTGAGTACTAGAAAAAATGTAGGTGATACTTTGATGCTAGTACCAGGCTCATAATTATTAGTCCAAGTCTGAAATTGATCCCATGTCTCTGCTTAAGAATAAATTCTTTCCTTGCTGTTTCTTTACGATGTTGAACCTCAAAATATCATTCAAAATATGCAAGACAGTTATACAACTCAACTTGCACAGAACATCATTTTATACCAGGAACTGATAACAAGGCAATAATTCCAAGAATACCCTGTACCACATATAGCTACTCCTAAAATTAATAGTTCTAGGCCAAAAATACACTTGTTTGTATCATAGCTAGATGAAGATGTGATACTTGAAAATTTTGTTGTAAATGGTTCTATATTGTTATAACTAAGGAGAAATTGTGGCATACAAATCAACTGCTTACCAAATTAAAATCAAAAGTTATGTAAGCACAACATAACAACCTTGACCTTTAATGAACCATGTATTTTTGGAACCCATATGGGAAACCATAATTACTATGTACAACTCTGCCAGTACATTTAATTACTTTTCCATAGAAAACATAGTCAAGCTGATCTTGAATTTATATCAGTTTCTCAGTGCATACAATTACAATGTGTGCTTAGCATCCATAGATTTTCAGAATTTTTTCTAAGCTACAGTAGTTCTGGACAGAGGTTTCAAGAGAAGTTATATATTAACACAAGCTAATTTAATATACAAATCAAAGATAAAACAGTTGATACAAGCACTTCCCAAATATCTAAACCCAGATACAGAGGCATCTGTCATGACAGGGTTTCTATGGAATCAGTGGACTGGACCTTTATTATAATGAACTTAAGTACAAATTAAGTCTGCCAAGGGAACTCTGTGAGACATTTTTACATTTGCCAAACCTTCCTTCAGCCAATGGGTGAATTTTTCCATATAAGCATATCTGGAATACAGTTAATTTCCTTACCAATACTGAATAAATTGTTGCTTTCAATAATCTATTTAACCCTGAATCAAGTTCCAGAGCACCATGTACTAGCAATTTAATTCAAGACATCTGAACTTCTGTACAAAAGACTTCTCAAATCAAATAAGTCAATGTATACAATCGTCATGTCTTCATTTGTATTTGTGCAAAAGAAAGCATTTCTGAAGAATGGTTTTGGAAATAAGGAAATACTTTGGCAAACTTATTTTGTACTAGTTGGGTTAGAGCACCAATGGCATGTAGTTTCCTCTGGATCAGTGGTTCTTCCCAGGATTCTTCTGGATTCTTTATCCACCAGATATACTTCCCAGGGATTTTCTGGGATCCATCTCAACCAGATATTTTGACCATCATGTATAGTCAGCTTATCAAAATGGAGTTACACCCACAACAATGATAGCAACACTACCATCACCACCACCAACAAAATCTGTTTTTAGTAATAGCAGCCAATTTATTTGATGTACTGGCATTTGTACAGATTGTAAATATATTCATGCCAGAATGCTTTCTATCTACTTAGGTCAATTTATATTCCACCATTTTGGAGAACAAGTCGATTAAAGATTTTTTCTGTTTATAGTAATGGTGGCCATATAAGATATGGTGGAGAAAAGCATCAATTCAATAAAATTCTGTTAAGCAGATTTTGAGAAGAAACCAAATCGTTTTTTTTCTCCAGTTTTCAGTAAATGCAGCAAAATATTTAAACGGTCAGCATCTTTTCAACAAATCTGAAAAATTCTTTTGAAATGTTTGGGTGAAATCTTTTACAGACTGTTCTATTTTCAATAATGTTGGCCATATCTTAGGACAAATTGTCATCATTTATATAAATTGGAAAAATCTATATGTCATGATGCATTCTCTCAAATAAAATAAAATTCCACTCAACAGTTTTGAAGAAAAAGCAGTTTCAAGTTCACTTTCTTGGTAACAGTCATATCTCTATAGGAACCAACAATTTAATTTTCTCTTTTGAGACAGGCCTTTTTTCTTTTCACAGAAATAAGAGAGGTACATGTATATTAAATTAGTTTAAAATATTTCTTTTTCTTTCTCTAAGTTCCTTCCTTCTAGAGTAAATTAAATTGTTGGTTCGTAACATGGAAGATTGTTGATTTTTCTGTCAAATTTGGTCAAAATTGTTTTAACTAGTTTTTATATGAGTTGTTAAAACATTTTTCTGTCAGTAAAGTGATAATCAACTGTCAAAATTAAAGGATTTCATTTACATAACCATAAACCAGTAATAAACCAACTATTTTATGACCATAAATATCACATAATGGAGTCCAATGCCCTATGGGAATGAACTAATGCATGAAGTGTGCCTGGGACAGCTTTAACCAAGCAATCATAATTTGATGAAATAATCAATACACAGAACAGGGAGTATGGGATTATAAACATGACCTATGGGTTATTCAAATGGAGACAAAACTAATCAAAGGATATACACTTCCTGACCCACTGCCCCCACCAAGAACTAATCCAGGGCAACAGGGAGGGAAAGCACAGAATATTCCAAACTTGAAGTGAACTGGATAAAAAGGCAATGAAAAAACACAACACATCTATGCTTGAATCAAATGGAATCCTACATACTCACCCAAAGACCTAACCCAGGGAAGCAATAGTACAATCAATAAAGGTCAGCGTTTTGTGATATTTTATACACATAACAGGGTGTGGTAATACAAAGGAAAAAATAAACTTTAACCAAAATATGTCCTCATAATTCATTGCCTCACCCAGGGGCAAAACTAAGGCACAGGAATGAAACAGTAGGAAAGGGGGTACATTACAAAACTATATTCAAAAATATGAAGTGAATTGGGTAGGAAGTTAATGACTTCAATCAAAATGTATCCCACTTTAATTTTTGATCCATGGGGTAGAAGTAGTACAGAGAACAGGACGATACATTATGATGTTACAGGAATAGTCCAAAGATGATGTGAATTGGAAATGATTTTGATTACCTGTCTGTCAACAGTTACAAGTGGTTAAATTATATGGAGAAATTTTCCAAGCCAAAAAATATTCATGTTGGTGTCATTATATCAACAAATGCATCAAAATCTTTCTTTCATCACCCTAGATGTACCAAGGACAAGAATAAAACTTAATTAATTGGATGGCTATTAAACTTTGTTTCAAGACCAAATTTTCTTTGAACAATAAACAATCCATCTTCTGTCTCGGTTCTTTGTGGAACTGATTATTTTGGGGAACACATAACTCAGTTGACAAAAAGAATACCCAAACTTACAACTATTGTCATCTGACAACTATATAAGAATTATTGTAGACCAGACACTGAATTGTTAATAACAACAACATGCCAACAACATATTCATAGAGAAACTCTGAAGTAAAATCAATACAAAGACATTAAGCCCTTTTTTTTATGAGAACTATTATCTATTAAAAAACATAAATTGTTTTGTCATTAAGCCCGACTAGTTCACCTTTAAAACAACATGGTTGAAAAGATGACGTATCTGAATCTGAATGAAGTTATGGACAATGTATGCTTTCTACTGCAAGACTGTTTTCTTTAAAAAAATTAAAAAAAGGTTTCATTTCCCAGGCAAGAACAAATTCATGACTTCACGAACACTCATGAATTGTTCTTGACATGTTCATGATCATTTGAATTCATGAACAAATATTCATGAAAGTTCCACAACTAAGTTCATGAATACTTCATGAATTTTGATGCGTCATGCATGAGGTTCATGAATATAATGATGAGCTATTTTTATAACTTAAAAATTCCTTAAATGTCATGAATTTGGTTCATGAACATTTCAAGTACATTTCATACACCACTAAGATATTTACTGGTTTATGACATTTCTATACCACTGTATTCATATAATGTTCAAGAAAATTCATTATACACATTTCCTCACAATCAGTGGTATAATTCTAAATAAAGAAATGAAAGAACACAACAAATGCGGGGATGCACGCTACTCAGGATGTGTGGGTCAACCAAGAGAACGCAACAAGTGAACACCAATCCCCAGTGTTCCCACATCAATACACCCCTGTTGTCAATAGTTGCAAGATAAATGAATTAAAAAATGATATGAATACTGTATAAATGTTATGAATACTGTATAAATGTTATGAATACTGTATAAATGATATGAATACTGTATAAATGATATGAATACTGTATAAATGTTATGAATACTGTATAAATGTTAATATGGATTTGTATTCAATACCGGTACTCGTTTTCTTAACCCAAGTAGCTTGGAATTAATTTGGGTAACTATTATTCTGGCCAGCATGAATGAAATAAACTTGCTAATGAAGCTTTCAGTGTTTTTGTTCTAACATTTTCAAACATTTTTCATATAACTACATCAATGACTATTTTCTAACATTTTCATTAACTACATCAAAGACTTTTTTCTAACAATTTCATTAACTACATCAATGACTATTTTCTAACATTTTCATTAACTACATCAATGACTATTTTCTAACATTTTCATTAACTACATCAATGACTATTTTGTAACATTTTCATTAACTATATCAATGACTTTTTTCTAACAATTTCATTAACTACATCAATGACTATTTTGTAACATTTTCATTAACTACATCAATGACTTTTTTAACGTTTTCATTAACTACATCAATGACTATTTTCTAATGTTTTCATTAACTAAATCAATGACTTTTTTCTAACAATTTCATTAACTACATCAATGACTATTTTGTAACATTTTCATTAACTACATCAATGACTTTTTTTTAACGTTTTCATTAACTACATCAATGACTTTTCTTAACGTTTTCATTAACTACATCAATGACTATTTTCTAACGTTTTCATTACTACATCAATGACTATTTTCTAGTGCTTTCATTACTTTTATCTAACGTTTTCATTAACTACATCAATGACTTTTTTCTAACGTTTTCATTAACTACATCAGTGACTTTTTCTAATGTTTTCATTAACTAAATGAATGACTTTTTTATATAACATTTTCATTAACTACATCAATGATATTTTTAATAACATTTTCACTAACTACATCAATGACTTTTTCTCTATGTTTTCATTAACTACATCAATAACTTTTTTCTAATGTTTTCATTAACTATATGGTTACCACATGGTGCCATTTTGAACAAACCAAAATATTTTAACAACGATTATCATGACTGGAAGTAAGTGAAAAATAATGTGATATGATTGGTTGATAAACATGCATGGTTTCAGCAGCTGAGCCTTTTTTTTCCCACAATCAAAAGAGGATGCAAATGGTTCTGCAACTGAATAAAACTCGTGAAAAAAGGACAGATAAATATTTTTTTTTAGGTCAATACATGTTCTATTGTTGGGTTTAATGCCATTTTTCAACACATTATAGGCTATACATTGCGGCCAGTATTAATGGTGGAAGAAGAACCCAGGACACACACACACACACACACACACAGACAGAAAGAAAACACCGACCCATGAGAAACTACTGGCAAGCTTTCTCACATACCAACATAATATGATGTAAGGATTGTTTAATTTAAAATTTAATCTAGTTATTGTGTCAAATTGTACACAAGAATGCAATTAGTAACCAGATGAAACCAGAAGTAATACCCAATATGTGGAATTCGAGTAGATGCATTAGTGAGACTGTAGTGAAGAAATCTGAAGCTGTATCAATAAAAATCAAACAAAAAAATATACACACACACACACACAAACACACACACACACACAGATCAGGTGTTTTAGGGTAATGGTGTTGTCACAAATTGTTTCTCATATTTGAAACCAGTCACAAAATTCTCTAAATAATATAAATTCCCATTAAGTTGAGTATAGATTTTTTAAAATCATTTTTTAAGTGTAGGTGAATTTTTAAAAAATTGAGTTAGATCACTCATGGAAAATATAGTGGGGTACAATAATTATGTGTTTAAAACTGAAAACAACGTTGTTGATCAGAGGTTATCTGTACTAATAATCTTTCAGATCAGACAGCAGAAAAGTTAAAAATATTATAAATGAGGTTTGTAGGTTAAGGAATAAAGTCAGAAAAATGGTTAATAATATGGCCAAGATGGAAGAGACATTAAATAGTGACTTCCGCAGCAACATGAAATGGGCAGGGTGTGATTAAATTGTTGACCCTAAAGAGCTTTAAAAAAAGACGAGTTATCCGACAGGTAAATCTTGGGAAAAAGATCGGTAAAGTCAGGAGAAAACAAAAAAGACAGCTGCTTACATGTCAAAATTAAATATGCTTTAACAAATCTTTCAACACAAATGCCCCATTCTCTCAAATAATGTTCGTAGAAAGAAAAAAAAAATCTTTGTTACATCATAGAAATTTATCTGAAATTAAAGACTGTTTAAAGATAGTATATGTTGCATTTCTTTTTCTAAAAACCCACACCAATGTTACCTGATGATGCAAGAGGAAATATTACAAAAGTATTTGCCAATTCATCAGATAATCCCATTTTTTTTTTTAGAGGAAATGTTCATGAACAGTCATGAATCATTCACAAGAAATTTTTTCATCATAGTTCATGAATTTACCATTTTGAGTTCATGCATAGTCATGAATAGTTCATGATTCTTTTGATAAACTCTTATTTATGAACCAAGTTCATGAATAATTCTCAACCAGGTTCAAAAATTGATCACTTCAATGGGATTGGTATAGAATTTTCACTGCTACAAGTCACTAAGATGCTGGTACCGTATAGTCTCCCAGGAATGAACCTAACATTCCTGATACATACAAAATATGCTCCTGCTTGTATTCTATTCTAGGATGCATGACTCCAGGATTCAAGCTACAGTAACTTATTAAAGTTGCACTGAAAATCAAACGAGTGCACAAATTGTGCATTTCAAACGTTTATTTCTTAATAAATTGCTCTTATATTCAAATCTCGCTGCCCTTAGAGCGGATTGACGCCCTTAAATTCTCAAGAGTAGACCCAATCACTTCAAAACATTGAAATGCAAGAATGTAATCCATCATGTCAAATTCTTGGTTCTAGAGCAGACCATGATAAGTAATGAAGCATAAGTCTATTTAGTTTCCAAATAGTCAATTACTTCTGATGAATACATATATTATGCTGTGGGTACAAGTCACTTCAAAACTATGGTATGCAAGAATGTACTTTGAATCCATCATGTCATCAAATTTCTTTCATAATATACATCATTAACTGTCAGGACTATGTCCATCACATATTCAAATTTCTCCTATAACACACAAGTACATCAATAACTGTCAGGACTATAAAAGGTATATCAATCCATAATATTTCATGTTTTCAGAGGTTTAATAACAGTATGATGGTTAATTCTGGTAGACTCTAATAGTTTACCTGGGAATGCTCACAAACCCGTTTTTGTATTTTTTTTTCCTTCTGTTTTTTAAAACTTATTAGATGAATACAAATTTTGGCAAAAAATTCTCAAAGGGGGTAAAACAACACAAATTTAAAAAAACTCAATAAACTTGTCCCTCAAACAGACTGACTTTCTATTGGGGTAAAAGAATTTCTAGAAAACCAATATATGACAGTAATTGTTTCCCTTGTAATTGAAGAATTTAGAAAATATCTCCGATATTATTCAGTGTCAACAAGATTTTCAGTATGTGTGTGTGTGTGTGTGTATATATATATATATATACAATTTTAGTAACCAATTATTTTTTTATGGCAGACCAGCATAATTTCTACAATAAGTCTTCTTCATACCAAGTTTAAGTAAATTCTATCCAGTGGTTTTGGGGAAATTGTTGTTGAAAGACTTTTCTATTTGCAGTAAAAGCAGCTTTATCTAATTGGTGTGATTTGGACTAATTTTAAAGGTTTAAGTAACAGGATGCTTTATTTCAAGTTTGGTAAATTCTATTCAATAGGTTTAAAGAGGATATCAGACATTTATCTTTTCTTTTCCGTCATAAAACCATAATTTCTACAAATCGGAAAGGTCTTCATACCAGAATGTTTTCTATCAAATGCAATCATTTTCTGTTCCAAGTTTTGGAGAAATTGTTAAGGCTTTCCAGTCATAATGGCTATATTTGATTGCAGATTGACATCATTTTAAAGGTCTTTTGGAAATCATGCTTTCTGTCAAGTTTGGTCAAACTCGATTATTCCATTTTCATTGGAGGCCATGTTTAAAGGTTTTTCAATTTGACTAATAGTCACTTTTCTATTTTTTTCTGATGGAGACCATATTAAAAGGGTTTTCATTTTGACTAATAGTTACTTTTCTATTTTTTTTTTAATAGAGGCCATAATTATAGGTTATCAGCATAATCTGTTGAAACTTAAAAAGTATCCACACCTATATTCTTGCTCTCAGATTTGATAGAATTCATTTTTTTATCTTCTCAAAAAGCTAACCATTTACAGATACATGTACTTTATTCACAATGACTATGAGTTAGCTAAGAAGTTTTACAGCATTGATATATTTTGAGTTTTACAAGCAAATTTCACAGCATGAAAGATAAAAATCTTTAAGAAAATCAGCCATTATGAATGGTGCCTATCATTTATTTATCTACTGCTTTCAGCCATTTGTCAATCACAGATATCAGTTCAATTTCACATAATACTGATGAAAGCAAGAATGAATATTACGAAGATCACAAGTGTTCAAATGGCAGAGAAAAGAGTCATATGCATTTTCTATGTAAAGACAAGGACAGAGATGAGCCTCTAGTTTTTTACCTCATCTTATGCAGTGGTGTTAAACTGGCAGGTTTCAAAGTTTGTAGAAATTTATGAGACAATATTTTCGTTGAAAATGAAAGATATACTCTCTACTGCAGCAGAAGCAATTATCTGTAAGTAGCTTTTGTCCAATTATATCAATATCTGCAGCTTTATTATCATCCGAGTTTTAAATATGTTAGATAATATTTTAACACAAAATATTTTGTAGCCCCTGATGATCAGCAATCTGACCAAAAGTCATTAAAAATGAGCGAGATGTAACCTGGATTATTAGCTATAAAATCCCCTCATGATATAATTTCAGCTTTACTCCTACCATGTACCAAACTGTAAAAACTATCCAGATAGCTTTCAGGTTATTTCTATTTTCATCCAGCATTTTTTTCAGTAGTGTACTTGTTTGGCTTTATATTTTTTTTTACATTCCCATCTCAGCTGTCTACATGGGTTCGAGTCTTGGGTTCAGCCAATGTGGGTATGTGAGAAAGCTTGCCAGTAGTTTATTGTGGGTCGGTGGTTCTTTTGGAGGTGGGTGGGTGTTCTTCCTCCATCTTTAATACTGGCTGATATGTATAGCCTTTCTTGTGTTAAAAAATGGTTTTAAACCCTACAACAACAATAACAACATTCAGGATTTATTCTAAATATAAAACCTTATGCCAAATTTGGTTTTAATATGTGAGAGATTACCGAGACAAAATGTATGACTAAAGTGGCTGGATTAGGGTAACATCATTATGCCCTGATCCACTGATATGTTGAAAGCAAAAAATTCTACGTACAATTTTAACAGTTCAGGTTTTGGGGGTTGTCATCAACGATGTAGGGATTATCATCAGGGATTAACAATAAAGCTAATTTATTTTTTTAAATCTATGTGAAATAATCTTCTTTAATTTTTTTTCTCTGTTCTCCTGTCCAATCTGGAAACATGAACTAATGAACCAGAATTGCATAACTGATATACAATAAAAAATGTCCTCCACAGTTAAGAAAACTACACTCCTGTATATTCTCAGCACATGGATTCAAACTTGAAGCATGCTACTGGAGCCAGAAATATTCTGCTGATGATATAATAATAGCTTTTAATGTATAAAACTGGCATAGCTTGAATTGCAAGCCATCATTTTTACTCCAGTACAAGAATTCTTTGCCAACATATTTTTGGTTCACTTTTAAAGAAACAATCTGTACTAATTCAAAACTCTAAAATACTACCACCCCAATTTTTGTTCCCTTGTTTCAAGAATTTAGTTTTCTAGTGAGACTATGTTATTGTACCAATATGTAAATTATTCATGACTAGTATTTCCTTATGAGAAAACAAACTGCCCATAAAAATTCAGAGGCAGACAGGAATCAATGCTATATCTTGTATTATTATCAAAGCCCATGGCATACCTTTTACCAATGTGGTTGTGTTTGTTCTATGTATTACAACAGCCATTGTGGTCCAGACACAGTGCTTGTTAATATAATGTATTCTGATAATTAGCATATTATTTATATGCAAGAATTAGAAAGCCATCTATGTCAGCCAATTCATTTCAGACATTGGCAGTATTTTTCTAGACAATGGCTTCAGGTTTTTTAAAAGGTACATGTAGGGCTTGTGATAATTCTTGATTTGCCAATTCCAAAGTTTTAAAACTAATACCTGACATTACAGGTTTCCTCCATAAATTCTCACATTTGAACCTTCAACAACTTTTTTTCTTCAAATATGTTTAGTCTGACCCAACAGAACTTTAAAAATAAGTTGAAAGACATGGGGCCAAATTATTTCAGGTTACTGCCCATTAAGTTCATTAAATATATTGTGCAGCAATATTGGAAATGTTCATACACATTTATTGTAAAATGTTATTTTAAGTTCACAGTGCTAATGAATAGTTAATAGACAAAACCATGATGTAGAGGCAAAGGGTAGTTATTCGCATTATGCAGGGATTTTCCAAATCAAGAACCCTTCCCAAAATCGACAAGTACCGGTAGATTATTTCTTGGACATCAAAATTTTGAACATCAATTAGTACTTTAATAAGCCAAAATATGCCAAATATCATCAAGTTACAAATATATCATTAAGTTACAAAAACTATTTCTGCCATGCAGTGCAGCAGTGCTTACCCACATAATTGCATAATCGTGTGGACTACTTTTCTGAACTCAACTGGGTTAACATCTGAGTTTTATTTTATTGCTTGTCGTATAGAATCGTTCAACCTCCAGCATCAAGGAAAATGAAGGCCGCAAAGTTCTGGATGATATGAAAAATAACAAATGGCCAAGAGAAAAGTACAACCCGTGATGACCACCCAGCACCATACATGCTAAACCCTGGTGAGGAAAAAGTATAACCCAAGTGGACAAGAGTAATCGGAGCACACACACACAAAAAAAAGAGTAATCCACATCTAACATGAAAAAGTGAGCACATGTACAAAATGATTTATTTACCCCTCTAGTTTTTTAACATCAATTACGGCTTCAAGTTTTCCTATGCAACACTTTAGGTTTGAAAACAAGACTCTCATTTTGCGTTTCAAAACACTGTACAAGCTGAGACTAAATGTTTTGCACACCAGTAGTGCACTTAGTGCCTGGTTACCAAGTCTGGATCTGAATTCAGTTTTATTTTTTGTTAACAATACAGATTAATCTCTCACAGCATTAGAATGGCAAAGAACCAATATATTCCTGACAACGAAGAGGAAATTTATATCTTCCAGTTAATGGCTCTTTTAGCCAGGAAAAAAGGTGCCATTGCCCATCAACTTTGTCCGCATTTAGTATGTTGTCTGGTAGAATGCCAACTTGATACTTCTGGAGTTCTTGTAATTTATCAGCAGCCTTTCCTGCAGCAAGATGCATCAAATGACAGAGACAACCTGATATGTACAGTGATGGAGACAATTTTCAAAGTATTGAATGCAATTCCTTTATTAATTCCAGTCATCACTGATGCATTAACAGTTGAAAACCCCATACAGTTCTGCCAACTTATGTTTATTCAAAGCATTATCAAGCAAATCAAAAATGTTTTCTCAAGTTATATCTACTGTTAATTCTGGCAATGAAAGAAGACAACTTTTTTCATCATAATCACTACTCCTGTCTGTTGCAGTAACTAAACGGGCCGATTTTCAAGGCTTCTGCAATTTCAAGTGAAGTATTTTCTGCTAAACACCAAACAATATTAGATATCATGTTGTTTTTGCACAGACATATTTTCTTCAATTTTGTAATCAGGAAACAGCTTTTTGAAAAAAGAACCAATGTAGAACTCCACGCTAGGGGTAGTTCGTGTTCTATAAGAACTCGTAAATACTTGCCTCTTGAGGTATAAATTTTCATGTCCACAATTGAATTCTGCAGTAAAAAGGAAGTTCATGTAATTCATGCATTCATCATTGAATCGATTTTTCATCTTTTTCTAATCCATTATTTCCATCTGTGAAACTATCTGAAAATCATTTTTGTTCTATCACACACATTGATTAGTATAAATCTGACTTGACTTTTAGTGCCAAATACCTACAGACTGGTTCTGTAACATATGAATTAGAACAAAGAATCTGCAAGCAAAGATTAAAAACTAACTAAGCCATATAGCTGCTAAAAATAGAAACCAGGGTCAAAAGTTTTAAAGTAGAAACCAGCATGTTTCTTAGAACTAAGGCAGCTGTTATAAATAGAACATAATACTGTCAGGAAAGTGCATAAAAGTCTATGGACATGTGTACTCTTATGACATAGTTCAGTAGAAGCCATCTTGCCTAGAATAACGTCTGTGAGATCAATAGGATGTTAATAGAAATGAGAAAACAAATCATAAAACCTTTTTATGGGGAGAGGGTGAACCAAAAATACATAATCCAAATGCGTTTACACGCAAGGTGTAATTTAGTGAGAAATGATTATGTCAAAAGCATAATGGTTGGAATGTATGCCCAACATATCCCCAATTAACATTGGTTGCCACAGAATCTTCATTTTGAATTATCACAATCAAAAGTTAGTCGATCATGGTTACCAGAATGTTTCTCTTTTCATATCCAGAATATGCTGCTCTATCAGAACCAAACAACATTTACTCATTTCAGTGAATTCCACATTAGTAAGACTCGGACATCCAACTCCAACGTTTACTCAGATCCAACTCCAATATACCCTAAGAGTAACTCATAATACATATATCTAACACAGCAAGGCCTGGAAATATTTGGACCAAGCGTTCTAGTGCTTATACTGATGTAACTACTCCTTGCTTGGGGAATTAGAAAAGCAAGAGTTCATCTTTTCACTATGGTTGACCCAAATGGTCCTAGAAGACCTCAGAGAAAACATTACTGGAAGACTAGGGTTAGAAAGGATATATATATATATATATATATATATATATATATATATATATATATATATATATATATATATATATATATATATATATATATATATAGAGAGAGAGAGAGAGAGAGAGAGAGAGAGAGACAGAGACAGAGAGAGAGAGACAGACAGACAGACAGAGAGAAAGAATGAAAGATACTTATATACATCTGCTGTACTGTTATACTTATCTATACAAGTGGTGGAAAATCCATACAATGATGTTTGCCATATGCAAGTTATTTCAATTTTCAGCAGTCATCAATATATATTAAATAGTTGCTTGCCTTAGTTTTCTTTAAATTGAGAATTGTGACAGATGCTGCAAGGCACAGGCACTCCTTTTTGTTAGTTAAAGCAAAAGACTTCACAACAATGATATATATATATATATATATATATATATATATATATATATATATATATATATATATATATATATTGAATTAAGGAACAATTCAGCTATATTTTCTAGAGCCTCCTTGCAGGAGCAACGAACAAGTGGCCCCAGAATTTTTGTTTTCAATTAAAAGTTAGTAAATCTCAATTACCTAATTGTTTCCCTTTTTCATTCCAGAACATGTTATTGGATCAGAATAGTAATTTTACCTATTCCCAAACTTATGGTCATCTTGATTTTCAAAAGCCTGGTGCTGCTTTTAAGTGCATTTCAGCATAAGTATTTGAATACTTCAATGTCTTTGCATCAATGTGACACATGTATTCCTTCCTAAATTGAATCAATTTTCATTTGACTAGCTGTTTGGATCACTGACACAACATGCTCAATGACCAATACACCCACTTTGTACTCTGAAGTACTTAAACTGAGAACAGGATTCATCTGCTAAAGTATGCTTGGAGTCAAAATGATCTATCAAGAAATGCTAAATAACTTTCTGATAACTTTGCTTTTAATAAGTGAATCACATTTTTTTAAATGCCATTCTATCTTATGCATTTTCTTGAAGAAAAAGGTGTACAGTTTTATATTCAATAATTAGGTCTCTTTTCATTTACAAGAGTAAGGGTGAAAACCCCAACCTGATATGATTATCTATTCAGGAGAGTTAATAACAAAATCTTCAAAATGTTCATTGTGGCAGTCATATTTGGAGCTAGATCTGCACTATTTTAATTTAGGACCAAATATATATTACAATTAGTCCTCGGGTGAAAACTCCATAACCATATTACTCTCTACTTAACACATTAACCCCTGGAGGTTTTTGCTGTTTTTTGCATGAAATGCGAGTAGGAAACACATTTTGGGGACTATATCTGAATACATCTTAATACATCGATTTCCAAGCAATATTCGGTTAGACAAATGGTTAGTTGTGCTAAAGAAAATGTTTTTCTTTGGTTAGTTTGCTGGTGCATGAGCAGAAGGTGAAAATTCAGACTTTTTTTTGTTTTTGTTTAACAGACCTATAATTTTCGTATGGAGAAGACTCTTTATTCAAAATGTCCACCTTATCCTACATTTTGCACAGGTTCACCTGTCTGTGTGTACTTCAGTCTGGTCTGTTGTAGATCTGAGGCCATCAAGTCTAAAATCTGGACACAAATTTGGATTCCGGCCATGGGTGAATTTTGGGTGGGAAAAAAAACTGGGTCCAAATAATTAGGCTTTCCCCTCTGTATTATATAGTGCAACTACAATATCCAGATTATTTGCATTCATTGTGAAGCTACATCTGTCTACCTTTCAATAATACCACCTACTTTAGTGTATCATGCATGGCCTTGATGCTACAAACCTTGGAAGTAGGCTACTACCTCATGCCCCGTAAAGTCGTCGCTAGGGGTTAATGTGTTAAGAAGATTAGCTTTAACAAGTTTTGAAGATGGTTGCCATACTGACCATTCTGGATCTCAGATCTTTAGAAGGCTAATTTAGTACCAACTAGACAACATAAGAAGTCTTCTCCAGCTATACATCATAAGAAGCCTTCTCCAGTTAGACACCATAAGTCTTCTCCAACTAGACATCATAAGAAGCCTTCTCCAGCTAGACATCATAAGAATTCTCCAGCTACACATAAGTCTTCTCCCGCTAGACATCATAAGAAGTCTTCTCCAGCTAGACATCATTAAGAAGTCTTCTCCAGCTAGACATCAAAAGAAGTCTTCTCCAGCTAGACATCATAAGAAGTCATCTCCAGCTAGACATCATTAAGAAGTAATTGGTGAAAATCTCATTTTACTATGATCATCCATTCAGGTGGAGAAGCAACAAGATTTTCAAGATGGTTGCTATGGTGGCCATATGTCCAATCAAAACTATTTTCATCATAAGAAGTCTCCTTTGTAAATATTGATGTCAATTTGACGTCCTGTAAAGAAGGAAGAAGCCAACAAGATTTTCAAGATTGTTGCCATGGTGGCCATATTAAAAGTATGCCTGCAAATGGGTATCCTGGAACTCGGGTACCTGCCCAATGATAATCTGGGTAATGCATTAAGCCATCAGTTCATTAGTTCATGTAAACAAAAACATGTCTCCACCATGTTCCGATCAACATCTGGAGTGAGCAAAACAGAACAACACAAACAACTTGAGGATACTACAAACTTATCCATTGTTGATTCACATCTACTTTATTTCTTATTAATAGTATCTGTATATGACACATTTACTAGACAACAGATGTATTTCTTCAAATTGAAACCATATGTCTCAGATTCGTTTTATTCTGATAAACACTTATTAGTGAATCAGTCAATATTGAAATAAAAGGCACCAAATGCTATGCAAAACAGCCTTAACCGAAGTTACTCAATGATGTTATATGACTGAAAAATGTTGGAGTGAATTTTCTTAAACATGTTGGATCAGGAAGTGTTTAACAAATTTTGCAAAAGAATTCAAGAGTGATGTAATACAATATAAGACTGAGCACATCTTCATGCTCATTGTAGAATATGTGGACAAATTAACATTAGACCTGTATATACTAGTTAAAGTGAGTGCTAAATATAAATAATTTATCAATTTGTTTTGCATTTATATTCTTATACTCCACATGGGTTTAGCCAATTTGTCACAAAAATTTTAAATAACTGCAGATCCAAGTAAGTAGAAAATTAAATGTATATTTTTCATGGTTTCCTGTAACTATGGCAAGTACTAAAAAGATTACTCTTTTCATGCTCATATTACATTTTTGCCATTTATATTAGTAATAATAATGCTTATATCTCTCTGACAGTTTGCATATTTGAACCTGCAACAAAGCAGTTCTGGTGCTCATTTAATAAAAATTTCCTACCTGGGTAACCGAACATTTGGATTGATGGGTACCTGGTAGATATTTACACAAATTTTGAGAGCCCTGACTTAATGTCAATTTGGTATCATTGTTACGTATATTTAAGTCATTTATTTTTTTTTAATTGTTTGTCAGATTCAAATTTGACATTTTAAGTTTAAGATTCATTCATTGGGATATATTTTTTTTAAAAGTGGGATGACCTGTACTCTACGAATAAACACCAGATGTTGACCTCATTTCAGACCTGGCTTCAGAGTTGTGAACAAGCTTTTAAAATGACTGGTTGTTTCCAAGGACATTATGGAGCTTTGTTATAAACATCTTCCTATTTTTAGTTCTTTTGAGTAAAAATAACTGATTCTCATCTGGGTCATAAGGTGTGTACGAGATTTTTTGAACGTAAATTTGTTCTAAAGATTCTAGAAGATCATGTGATGTTTTAGAGCGAACTATTTAATAGAAGTTGGTAGCTGTTAGAATACTAAGTTGTGTGTCATTTTGAGTTATTTTAAATTACCTTGTACTGGAAATTATTTAAATTCATTTGGATCAAGAGGATTTATTTTGTTATTTATCTGGAAAATAATTGTGCTCATTGAATTTCATAAGACCAGAACTGACTTCATCATGTGACATCGTCTACCATCTTGGATGCTTCACTAAGATTCGAACTGGGAATTATAAGGACATTTTATTACCAGGACTTTTGCAATTTCAGTAGTGGATTATATTTTGTATTTTTGGATTAATTTTAGACTTAATTGATTCTTAAAACCAAAAGTTTATTTTTTCTTTTCTGGAAAATATTTGTGCTTAATAAATGGTTTATTAAGTTTTCACAAGCTTGTTGTTTTCACTCTTTCTATGTTACTGTTTTTTTGAGCCTAAGCACGTAACACCATTTTCATTTAATTTAACTAAACATCACTTTTAGTGAGAGAAAAACCCCATCATGATATGACCATTCGTTCTGGAGAAGCAGTAATAACAAGACTTTCTAGAGACATACTTATTGTGGCCATATTGGATGTCTATTTGGAAGCATTTTCATTTAATACTAACTTGACATCACAAGAAGTCTTTTAGCAAGAATTAAAATGTCAATATGAATGTTGACTGAGGACCAACTATTCCAGGAGTTTAATACCAGTCTTAATTATTGCAAAAAAGAAGGTTTGCTTCAAAAAAAGTTTTCATTTTGTTAACACCTAGGCAGCATTTTAAAAGAAAGAATAAAAACAATACATGTGCTGTACATATACAAACTGCAGAAATTCTTATACTGAATAATAACACACAACTGAAAGGAACATTAGTATCAAACTAAAATGCATATATAATGTACTGCCGTTGTTCTTGTTGTAGGGTTTAACACATTTTTCAGCATATGATAGGCTATACATGGCAGCCAGTATTAATGGTGGAGGGAAATCCCCAGGGAATAACCAACAACCCACAAGAGGCTACTGGCAAGCTTTCTCACATACCCACATTGGCTGAATCTGAGACTCATACCCGTGCAGACAGGTGAGATGGCAGTGATCTGTAATGGAGAGCGCTTCATACCACTAGGCCAATCATGGTCCCATGTACTGCCATAACTTAAAAGAAATTCATATAAATTTCATAACCGTGGTGCTGTAAAGCGAAGTGTTATCTATATCCTATTGTGTGCTCAAGTTATGACTATGATTATAGACTGCAATTTAAGGTACACCACTCCCTCGATAACTCGCGCACATCGGGGTCCAAAATCATCGACCGCACTATAAGTGGGGTACGAGTTATCGAGGGACCTATAATAAAAAAGGATCGATACAGCGGCAAAAGGGTTGGTGCGTGGCAGATTTTTTTTGTTTTTAATACTCACTTATAATCGTGCTGTCATTAACTGTGAATAAATATCTCTTCATAATGGTGTAGTTTATTGTTTCCTCATAGAGTAGCATTAATTTCAGAATAAATTACCGTATATTGATGAGTTAATCAAAAACATTATTTCATCTGGTTTCCGTTCGATCACAGGAGTATGATGTTTTATCAATAAAGTACAACAAAATCTCTGACAACATTAATTCCCCTTATCGGTAATATATATAAAAAAATATTACCGATAAGGGGAATTCATGTTGTCAGAGTTTTCACTATACTTTATTGATAAAACATCAGACTCCTGTGGTTCGATTAACACGTGTACCTATTCACACATTGTGTATAACGTCACTAATTTTTGTGCTGAATTGGATACATTCTTGTTTTATTTTTTGATCCAAATTAGATGTATTTGCTTAATACAAAAGATTGAATCTCTTTGCAAGAAACAATGTCGATCGATTATTCATATACAGTGTATATATTTGATTGCAGTAGAAGTAAGATGAAAAATTTGAAACAATGTAAATCAGAACACAATAATACAAATGTCAGTAGTGATACGGTGGACAAATGGCAAGACGTTTTGAAAAAAAATCAGTTAATTTTCTGTGTTACTCCCTGATTTCGCTGCCATCGAGCAAACTCATCACTTGCTTGATTCCATGCACAAGACATAAGTGACAAAACAATGCAAAGTCTCTTTAAATGGATTACTTTAGTGCAACATACACTTCGCCAAGTTTGTTGATCAAAACAAGCCGGCCGGTAACTAGGTTCTCACAGAAGTACTCACTCATGGGTTTTCATGTGATGGTTGATTGACTCTTTTCATGTTTTCATAGAAAAGAATATGTTGCAATTATAATGTTTACATTGAAACGGAAATAAAAGATTATAATGTGGTTTTCACACAGCAAGATATTTAATTGCTGTTTATTTCATTATCTGTTGCCACTTGTTAGCATTACCCGAACGTTTTCATTGATCGCTATTTCACCAGACTGTTTATTTACGGCGTATCGATGACGGTGTATCAAAAAATAAACCCAACATAATATGTGATATCTTATTTAGAATTTGCAAATTTCACAATATGGAATCAATCTTTATGGGCATTAATCACCTTTTTTTATGATAAAACGAGAAATGTATAAAGGTTTAAATAACCAGTTCTTATTGTAATTTTTTCACATTCAGCATATTTTGAAAGATTTTTAAAATATATTTTATCTTTGGGGAAAAATTGGGATCCATGCCAGACACCACGTTATAAACGGGTTCGCGAGTTATCAGGGCGCGAGTTATCAAGGGAGAGGTGTAATTATGATTTGTAAACAGGATGCTTACATGTTTAAGTTTAGTCCATGAATGTACGTTTTAAAAAACATGCTGACATATTAGTTCAGAAAAAGGACTTGTTTATGTAGCAAGAGTTCAGGGTTTGTTTTGTTTACAGTTAGATTAGGTTTTCACACAGAAACCTTCACATTATGTAATGTTAACGGTCAAGTGAAAGTGAGTGAAAACTGGGATTTCATAAACAGTTCATTCCTGTTTATGATCAGTCTGTTGTAAACCTTTACAGCTGTTTTTATCTGTCTGTTTTTATGGTTAAACACCATTTTTCAGCACACGATAGGCTATACATTGTAGCAATTATTTATGGTGGAGGAAGAACCCAGAAAACACCAGAAAGTATCACCAACCCACGAGAAGCTAGTAGCAAGTTTTCTCACATTCCCACATTGGCCGAATCCGAGACTTGAACCCATGACAGTGATCCATAACGGTTAGTGCTTTAGACCACTCATGGCCCCTCCAGCTATTTTTTATTTGAGAGGAAATATTTCAATTATTCAATGGAATATTAAATTGTGTTGACTTTGGATTAACACATTTTTGGGAATTATTGTGAATTCATTCAAAGACATTCTGGATTGCATCATTGTGGTACATCAGAACATTCAAGACTATTGGAATTCATTCAGCAGATTCTATATTTTTGGACATGTGATATGACATTTATCTGAGACAACACTTAAAGTGTCTTCAAAGTTCTCAGTTTGTATTGAAGGAAATAAATTGTTTGTTGATTTTACTTAAATTATTGGCTTCACTTTCATTTTGTTACATATTTTAAAACCAGAGTCATAACAAAAAGAAGTAATAGGCAGATCCCTGAGATGTGCCAATACAACATACATGTAAACTCAGCCTAAGGGGTGGGTGGGTGGGTTGGGGGCCTTTAGAACCTGTTTAAAAAGAATGCAACATAAAGTATACTGCAACTGACACATAAAATATCATTAAAAATTTGTTTTGAAAATGTACCCCCTACTATATCAAAATAGATGTAACATAAATTGTTACCATTATGGAACGGATGCATGTACTCTCAACAACAAAGGTGAATGCCAATGTTAATCTGAATTGCTTTCTGGAAGGTCATGAAAGCATAAGCTAATCATACTGATTTCACTTCCTCAACCAGAGCACATATACATACTACTTGGCCTGACCACTACAAACAACATATCTGCAGAAATACTTTTCCATGTTAACATTGCTTATTTGTTTTTTATGGTTTAACGCCATTTTTCAGCACAGTATAAGCTATACATGGTGGCCAGTATTAGTGGTGAAGAACCCGGAAAACCCCCGAAAAGAACCAATGACCCACGAGAAGCTACTGGCAAGCTTTCTCACATAACTACATTAGCCGAATCTTAGACCCGAACCCACGCAGACAGAGGTGAAAAGGCAATGATCCGTAACAGAGAGTGCTTTCGACCACTCTGCCACTCGGGGCCCTTCTTAATAACATAATACATTTTATAAGCTTCAAAACAAAAAAAAGTCAAGTAGTCACATGATAAGTTTAACTGTTCAAGTGCACTGCATATACACTGCAGTAATTAGGCTGCTGTGCATTTTCAAAATTTTATATTTTATGATTGCCTCCACTGCAAAAACCAACAAAGCAATCAAGCAGGTGTGTGAATGTAAATACATATTGTAGCTGAGGGATACACTGTGTCTAATCCTGCTGCGAAAAAACAATAAAATTGGCAAGAATTAAAATCTTGTCTTATCTGTACACACCATTCCTTGCCTTTCCATTCCAGCATCAAGTACATACATTCTGTACTCTGATAAGTCTTGGTTCATATTATTTAGTCTACTTTAACAGACAGGAACTAAAGGAAACATTCAGAAAACCATTAATATTAATGTCTTGTGAATTGCATATCCCAACAGAGCATGGTCCTATTAAAACATGCATGAAAACAAACACACCAGAAACCTACAAGAATGGTATAATACAGAGCTACTGATAATAAATATAGATCATGCAGTAGCTTGTTTGCTACTTCAATAAATCTAAATGGCTTACTTGAAAACAGACTATCTATCTAACATTGTGGCATTATAAAGCAGGTCTATCTTTAAAATTCTGAATCAATTCTGAAACATCAAGTTTATGAAAAAAATTCTATTACATAATATGGATAGTGAAAAGAGATTTCATACTGCGCATACCTCTGAAGGTGAAGATGCTCCCATACAGCTTTCTGGCAATTATCCATATTCTCAAAAATTCCATTACTCTAATTACCCTTGGTGAATAATCACATTCATAAATCCAAATCTGATCAAACTAAGTGATAGATTAATCATTTTGAATATTAGTGTTTAATTTCTAATCATTGCTCATACATCTTGTATGTATAGATTCATAAATCAATCATATTTGTTCGATTTCTGTTCATTAATCCTTGTTGATTACTCATTACATCTCATGATTCATTCAAATTATTGACAATATCTTATCCCTAATATTAGCTGTTTAACTTGGTGTACACTATTTTGTTAACACATTAACTCCTGGATGTTTTTTGCTGTTTTCGCATGAAATGCCAGTAGGAAACACATTTTGGGGACTATTTCTGAATACATCTTAATAAATTGTCTTAAAAGAAATTTTCCATTAGCCCAATGCCTAGTTGTGCTAAAAGCAAATGTTTTCCATTGGTTAGTTTGATAGTGCATAAGCAGAAGGTGAAAAGTTGGATCTTTTTTTTTGTGCTTTATTTTTGCATGGAGAAAAATCTCTATTCCAAGTAAGTAATATTAACATCAGACACATTATTGAGGAATCGTGTGTAGACTTTATTTTTTTTATTCTTGTTGCAATTAAAATCAATCCTGTTTCTCCAAATATTATCATCTGGAGAGCAAGGACAATATTCACTATCAGGTCTAACAATTTACCTAACTCTTGAGTTGAATTACTGGAAATAAATTTGTGTTTAATGCTTCCTTATCAAAAACAAAGTTTGTTACTATCTTTAGTAATACAAAGTATATTTTTCAAATACAAAATGACATTATGAAAAATTTAAATCCAATTCTAAAACTTTCATATAAAATTTTTAAATACTTTTAAAATATGCAAAACATTTTAATTCTAACCAATTAATCAAAAACTTTCAAAATATTGCTCTTAGACTAAATAATTTTCATATATGAACCATACAGCTGACATTAACATCATATACCGCTCACTACTGTTGATTTCTGGAAACAGACCAAGAACACCCAACTGAGTTTTCCAGCTTCTCGAGTACAAAGTTTGCACATTTTGACAAGAACCCACTCAAAGACATATGCTAACATCAAGTTACAAAATGATGTTATCATTGTTCATAGTGTTAATCGCACAATTCTGACACGTATAAACTTGCAAATATTAAAGGTATTGGCAATATTGTGATACAATGTGCATTTACCACAAAGCAAGTTATGGAATTGCATTGATGTGACTGAAAGAGCAAACAAAATATCATAACTAAAAATACTTCAGGGATATCAACAGATTTTTCAGGATCAGGAGTCCTAGAGTCTTCACTCATGTTACACCTATATCTCCGAGACCCTGGCAAAACTTCAGGAGCTACTCACCCTCAAAAAGATAGAAAGCAAAATGAAAAGCACATAATTTTTATTTGAATAATAACAAATGTCAGCAATGTATAACATCCCAGTATAAAGAAAATTATTTATGCACATAAATTTATAACGTTTTTAAATCCCTATGAATAACATAACCAAATACCAAAAATAAACCACAACAATAAAACTGTCAGCAATTAACTTCAATCACAGTAATTAACTAGGAATGCTGTTTAATTTCCTCTACAAGTAAAACATCATCCCCATTACCACCAAAGAAACTTACAAGATCAAAATTTATATTATACATTACAGTAGAACCTGTCTTGAAAGACCACCCTTTCTGCCATAAAATTATGGTTTCTCAAGACAGACTTTCTCTCATAACAGGTCACAATGCTATATAATCATTAAATTTGTGCATTGAGAATATGGTCTCTCAAGACAGGTGGTCTCACATAGCAGTGGTCTTTCAAGAAAAGTTTCACTGTAGTTTTAATTTGTTTAACAGTTTAATTATCAAAAATGCAACACAGCAGAAAATTACCAAGAACATTATACAATTGTTGATTTGTTGAGTCAAACTGCCAACAATAAAGATCCTGATTTCCTATAGCATAATGCACCTGTATATCAGGGTTTACTACTACTCTACTTGTTCTACTACTTACTTCTAACAAAATGCACAGATCCAGATATGCCTGCATGTTATGCAGATCTGAGTCTATGCAGTTTGAATCATCTTATGAGTACATATGATCAGTGAAAACAACTAACCTATAGACATCTATCAAACTTACTGCTTAACTAACCAATGATTCTACTCAACCAGTCAAATTATGCTGCAAAATATCTAATATTCATTACACAATCCATTGAGCATGACTCCTATTTTATCTACCCATGCATCAAATATGCAAACATTTCCTATTTGACACACAGTACATCAATTAGGCCACATCAATGTTGTTTCCCTGATTAACACAAAACCAAGGTTTGGTCTAAGTACTTTAATGGCTAGGTCACAACTCTCCCAAACAGAGAAAAACACCTGTATACCAGTTTCCTAGGTTAATGTTATCCCTAGGTTAATGTTATCACAAGACACAGGGTTAATACTGAGTGTAGAGCATGGAGTTAACTTTATGTAACCTGTAACTATCAGATCATTTGTAGAAATGGAACTGTATATTATTATCACACAGGAGAGAAAAAAAGGTGTGGTTTTAAAGTGATTATCATCAGAAACTATTAATTTATGCGCACCCTTATCATTCAACGAAACAACAATTTCTGTTCGCTCAATTGTTTTGCGTTGCTCCAAGATACCGTCAGCATTCGACTGAAAATGGCATCAATGGTAAAAGAAAATTAAAAAATAGATCTAAAGCAAATGAAATTAATTTTTTGACCCTGTTTACGACCGACCAATGGTAACAGTAATGTTATCAAATCAGTGGAGCCAAAGATAATGGTTGCTCACAAGATAAAACAATTTTGTGTAACAATGGTTGAAAACATACAGCTGGCTACATTTTCAAAATGAAGTCAAGTCGATTCTCAGTCGAGAACAGGATCTTAACCACCTTTAGGAATAGGCTTGGGATTGAGAAACAGAAATCTGATGCTGATCAAGATTGATGGGGAACACAGAAGTACCTTCAATTCTGAAGAAACTTTGAAGAGACGGAAGAAAACAAAGAGAAGAGAAGAATCTATGAAATTTAAAATTTTAAATTTTTTGTTAAATTGTGAACAGTTTACAGAGTCAGAGTTACATTCAGAAGACTTCCTCATTGCAAACATGGCATGATGTTTGGGATAAGCTCTTCTCATTAAAAACATAACGTGTGGGATAAGCTCTTCTCTGCCTGCTAGCCAGATTAATTCATTCTACTCACTACTATCTAGTGTAATGTTTTCTCGTATACAAATATTTAGAAAACATGAATACTATTTTTGCCATGTATTTACACAATATAATTATTTTTTAAAACTACCAATGACTGATCATAGTAGACTTAAATAAAAAAAGACTCATAGTTTTGGATTTTGACTTTCTGTCCTTTTGCCTTGATGAGTCAAATGACTTACATGAAGCCATTTGTAGATAAAACGCCGACGACTGTTTGTCAATTTCATCAATAATCAAATAATATGCTGTATTTTGGGCTATTTTAAATAATTTTGGGCTATTTTAAATAATTTTGGGCTATTTTAAACAACTTGAATGATAAAATATACTAGGGCATGCTACAATCTGTATGGGAGAAATACGAAAAAGTGGGCTAGATCTAGTCTTAACACAACTGCTGTAATAAATGAGTTTGAAGTTCTTCAGGCCAGCACCAACACTCTAGGTCTTTATGTTCAATCCCTAGATTGCTTGTAACACGTCACCCTTGCTTTGAGAAGAATTCAAGAGCTTGGATTGACTAACCTCTATCAGGCAAAGGAACAGTTCCCGCTGTTTTGTTGGAGCAGGTGTTGTATTATTTTAACACAATATATGTGACGGGCACATTCTGACATGTTCAGCCTCCTCCAGCAGACAGCTGTGATGATGTTCCTCCTGTCCACTTCTTATATCTGCCACCTCTATTCCCAACAATAATGTGGACGGTCCGCAAGGTCACTTAATGGAAATGGTCGCACAAACAACTTGTTTTGAGAGTTGGAATCTAGCATTTTTGTGACAGACTGGTTAAAATACACCCATCCTTGTGGACTCTCATCTCCACAAGGACCCTACCCAGGTGAAAATAGCTCTTCTCCAAGATGCTAGACCATTGACAAAACTCAGAGCTGCTGGAAGCTGCATCCACTGGATATAGTGCATTACTATCATAAAGATTGAATACAGTACTGAATACATTGTACTTTAGCATTATTAGTATATTTTGTGAAGTATACCATAAGTGTAGTGGATAAACATGAAATTTCATAATTAAATATGAGGTATACTGATGATATGACATTTCTTCCTTTTCTTCCCTTGCTTGTAAGAAATTTAAATCTAAAACATAATGTTTCGTATAAACACAACATTCCACAATGAAATTAAATTATAACATCTCAGATTTCTTCCTTTTTCTTGACCACCCCCCCCCCCCCTTCCCATTTCAAAATAGGACAGTATATTTGTGATGGTGTAAAAAGGTTTCAAACTTGTACAGGCGGAGGGGATTATGTCCTATTATTTATTTATTTTTTTGTGTTGGGGGGGGGGGATTTTGTTCTAGTGTAGTGGGGTTTTTCCTGGGACATTTTGACCTACACCTATCTAGCTTTAATTACCACATATTCTCATTTTTATGGTCAAAGTGCATCACACAAATCAATAGCTCTTTATTCTTCTTTACAATGTCACTTAAACTAATCTTAAATATAGAGACATATGGGGTTGTTCACAAATATGTACATCCTATAATTTATTACCTCAAGAAAAAAGGTGTATGGATTTTTATTGTATGGATCCATGAGGAAGTATACCAAAGCCAAAATGTATACAAAAACAAACAAAACCAGACCTGACCCATGTTTGATCACCACCTAAATGTGTCACTGACTTGACCCAATAACCTACATAGAAAAGCTACAATACTATTCTCAGGCAAACTAGTTTGGACTGATATGCTAATACAGCCCTCTCTATACTGATTACTTGTCCACATTTATAAAAAGCCAACTGATGGAACATCTATATAAAACCAGCCATGTATGAAAGCTTCTCCAGTCAAGTGTTATTACTGCACAAAAACTCAGTTCACAAGTCTCAGGGAGTAAATTTTGCAGACATGTTTACAACCTTGAAGTGAGATAAGTTACATTCATGTAGCATTTGTCAAAATACATCAAAGGGATATTATAATATTTATACCTTTAGCTGAACACATCCAAGGGATTATACCTTTAGCTGAACCCTCCAATTATTTTCAACAAGTCTGTTTTGGTCTCTTGTATATCATACCCAAAATGATGTTTCTCTAAATAGGGGTAGATGCAGTTAAGGGTAAAAGGAAAACCATGGACCAGAAAACCAGCAATGGCCGACAAAAATATATTCTACACTAAGTGGTTGCACAAATGATACTTGTAACAATTCTTTTGGAATCTCATTGAGAGAAAAAACAAACGTACTATGTCTGCCATATCACCCCGGTCCAAAAGCCATTTGGATCAACCACCATAGCATTTCATTGGCAAAGCACTCAAATCAACTTGTTCATCACATTAACACCTACAACATGTTGATGTGCAACAAAATTACACAAAAGCAGACTATCAGAAATTATTACACCCTTTGTCTTCAACCAAAACAGTAATTTATGCAATGATAATAATTATATTTGTAAAACCTCAACTTCACCCAGAACTTGTATCATGGGCAATGGATGGATGGGGATGAATCCTTGCAACAAATTGTTGTGACTTGCTGTTTATGGCACGATAGTCATTATTTAGTTACATGCCATGTAGAGTTCATTTCCTTGCCCAAAGATGGAGCACAGTAACTGACCCAATAATGGACAAACAGTTAATTCAAGTCCTGAGCACATCAGCACAAGCCTGGCTAAACAATGGTAAGTTTAGGTACCACATAAAAGGCGCACAAAGCAAAGATTAAGCCAAAAGAAAGTAAAATTCTTAAATATTGTAGAGGGTAAATTTTCTTTCACTGCACTCTTTGATATGTCCAAAACTTTATCAGCTTCAATACCATTGCTGGACAAAATCCTGTTGCAAAAAGGGCACCTCCATTAATAGCCTCTTATGACACGCAGAAGGGCATATAGGGCCTTTTCTTCACCCTAGGACATCCAGGAGGGTGTATAGGGCCTATTCTACACCCTGGCACATCCAGGAGGGTGCATAGGGCATATTCTATACCCTGCCACATGCTGAATGATGTATAGGGCCTTCTACACCCTAGGACATGCAGTCAGTTGTAAGGGGAATATTCTATACCCTATCACACAAAGGCAGGTGTTAAATAATAATAATAATAATAACAATAATAATAATAATAATAATAACAATAATAATAATGAGGACTTTGAATAGTGCCTTATCTTTAGAAGCTCTAGACACTTTACAAAATTAGAAAACACATATAACATTGAAAAAAACATGATTACACAAAAAAACACCATGAAATTCAAAAACATTAAACATGCTGAAAATATTTAAAGTATGAAACATTATTAGGTCTTTAAGTCTTGTTCTAACAGTCAAAAAAGGTGAGTTTAAAAAGCATTCTTGAATGGGATCACAGTGTCATTTTGTCTTAGTTCAGTGGGTAATTTGTTCCACGTTGCTGGGCCCTTGTATGAAAAAGAACAATGTCCATATGACTTTGTTTTCATTGTGGGAATAATGAGTCAATGATTGTCAGAAGAGGAGCATAAGTATCTTGCTGATGTGTAGACATGGGTGAGGTCGGATAGATATGCTGGACTGAAGTCTGTCAGAGACAAAATTTGTGTTTGATTCTAGATCGAATGGATAGCCTGTGTAGGGTACAGAGCAGCAGGGAGGCATGGGCCATTCTACACCCTATCACATGCAGGCAGATGTATAGGGCATGTTCTACATCCAATCACATTTAGAAGGGTATACAAGGTCTATTCAGTGCCCTAAATAGGTAGAGGGCTCAAAAGTTTAAACTTCTGCACACTGTAAATTTTCCACAGTATTGTTCAACCTAGTAATACACAATAAATGGAACTGAAACTCGTGTAATACAAAGTTCCGTCTTCCTGCACAGTGTGACCACAATGTGATTATTGTCGCCAATTAATGATGGCTTACTTCCTGAATGAACAACATGCATCCTCTTATGATAATTTTTACAGACAGTCTGTTTCCTATTAGACACAGCCTAAAACCAACAATTTATTTGAACACATTTTTTAAGGCATTTCAACTTGTTTTCATATTCATATCTAAAAATGTTTCATTGCAGCTGATAGGACCTAACATTTCATGCATTATTAATTTTAAAAAATGTAAGTATATGGTACAGAAATATATAACAAATTGTACAGCCAACTTCAAGCAAATTTTACAGCTTTACAAAAAGGATAATTATATTTTATTAAAAGTACTAATTTCATAATGACTCATTCAAAACAATTAATACAATGAAGAACTTTTTTTAAAAAAAAGCAAATAAACACCAATCATTTATGTCTGATCTTGGCTATTAGAATAAAAGGACATTACTTTAAAGTAATGGTCTAAGCATCAAAACATTCTAACAGTGTTCAACTTGCACAATTTAAATACTGTATTGATCATGATTACTACATTTGTATGGGAAAATATGAACAAGTTTTTTTTAATATGGATATACTGCAAGAGCTTGGATAAAGTAGCATATTTTCCCATACAAATGTAGTAACCTCTTTATTATATGCTCATTTTCTTATTCTACACTAAGAATTAGTTATATTAAAGAAATACACTATAAGAAACAAAGTAACTAAATTTATGCCATACTCCACACTAAATGTACATGCGCTGATTCATTCACTAGACATCACTTTAGAAAGAGCATTTAAAATTGAATTTAGATTCACAATGTGAATCAATGTGCATTACAACAACTTTTCCATTTAGTCTGGAATGAAGAGATTTTTGTATTTTCATTGATTTCATGATAATGATGAATTTATGTGTCAATTCTACATGAAGTACATCAGATTTCAGCAGCAAGGAGCAGTATGTTGATGTCTGCAAGTGTTTCTGTTCTGTCCATGAATGTTTGGAATCATAATGTGGTGAAAAATATGAAGTCTTTCAATTGTAATTATCAAAAAAAGACACTATGGAATATATTGGGTTTTTTTTCATTTTGAGTGCAATAAGATGTAATTGCACTTGGAATGTGGCTGAAAGTACAGTACAATTTCGAAATGTGTAATCAAGCTTTAAAACCCATGACATGGCTCATGTAATTAAGATTTGCAGAACTAATTACATTTTGAGGAAATTCAGGAGATAAAACCAAGTACATTTTTTTGCCATTCTTATTACCAGCTAAAGAAGACACATTTATACCATGTCACTTGCATGTAATTTGTAGGGACCAGACTTGTCTGGCGATTATCTCTAGCCTTAATTCAAAACAAGGGCCCCTGAGAGACCCAAAGCGCTGTCCATTATGGATCACTGCCATCTCACCCCTGTCTGTGTAGGTTCAAGTCTCAGATTCGGCCAATGTGGCTATATGAAAAAGCTAGCTTGCCAGTAGCTTCTCATGGGTTAGTGTTTTTTTCTGGGGTTTTCCAAGTTCTTCCTCCACCATTAATACTGACCGCCATGTATAGCCTATCTTGTGCTGAACAAATGGCATTAAACCATAAAAACAAACATAAATTCAAAACACTGTATTAACAAAGTTAATGGGGAATGTGGCAAAGCGGCTGATATATGGCAGTCCAAGAAACATCTGCTTAAGCTTATTGAGAATTAGATTTAATCAACCCAAAACGTAAATCATCTACTACAACAGTGTACACGATTTGTTTACAAAGTAGTTCCTAATATACTACTGGGCACACCCGTCATGAATGCATGTGAGTGCAATATCATAAAATACTGCATGAATTTGACAATGTAAAGTTAACAGAGAAAAAAATGAGCATATAACAATATAACTTTTTCCAAAGTTTCTCTGTTGCTTTATATTTAGTTGACTTCAAATTTGGAGGCCTCCACTTCATGTGTATCATGCAGTGAAACATAATACTTGTACATTCAGCTTTGATTGGTGGTTATTGTTCAATCAAGCGCAGGGAACTAATAACAACCAATCAGAACAGACTTTAGCATACTCACTGCTGAACACACTGGAAGTGTGGGTATCCAAAATCAATCCATGTAGATACAATGCTACTGAAAAACTTTTATTTAAACATGTCAATTATAGTTCCCAAGTCTGGAATGATATATACACATGTTGTATATATTGTATATATTGTACATAACAGATAGTAGGTCTCAAGGTAGATTAGTTCTGTAACTAATTGAGTTACCTTCTCTAAATAAAGTCTTTATTATTATTATTATTATTATTATTATTATTATTATTATTATTATTTTTATACTGATCAGGAATGACTGTGCAGATGAGATAAAAATAAAAAAGAGAAATCAGAGCTGATCAAATTTTTTGGGGATCCAATTGTCTAGGAGTAGTGGTTTCAGAAACCTAACTTTTCACTTGTCCCAACTTGCCTAGTTTTAATGCAATCTATGTGCAATAATTTAAGAAAGAACGCATGAAATAATGTGCAACATATTTGTTTCCTCATAAGGTCTGATACTCCAGTTTTCAATTTTCAAGGTATCTTTCTGCATTGGTACTTCCATCAGCGAGAATGGAAAGGAATTTACTGGAATTCATATTTTACCTAACTTCTAAAGACCTGATCAAATGACAGAACAAAGTTTCATCTCCATATTCTGTTCTTGTAACTAACAACTAGTTCAGTATTGTTCCTCTCTTGGTGCACAGGCATTTCCACATAAAATTGTTTTCAATAACAGGCTTTGGTATATTCCTCAATTTCTTCTCATCTACTTTAAAAACGGACCTTTCCTACTTGTCTATCTTAGTATCTGCAAATCAAACTTCAGGGATTTTCTGGCCAGTGTCAGAAGGTCCAGAGACTTGAATAGTTTAGTCAGCTCCACTGACAAACACACTGGGCTCAAATTTTCAATAACTAGAAAATATCTTCCATTCAATGATTCAAGCTTTAAATAATTATTAATCCAATGTGAATGAAATTTTATCTCTGTTGTGTCATATTTCACATGTTTTGCTGCCAGAGTCAGTCTTGTCTCTTTGGAGAATCAATTTCCCCAGACTCAAGGGCAACGATATGTTTAATCATTCCACTGTCATGTGAATGTTCCTTCTACGAATTACCTTCTTCATGAAAATAATTTAGTAAACTTGTTTTATCCAATTAGTAAAGATCACCTCACTCACATCTACCAAATCTAAAGGTGCCATAAGACAGATTTAGTGCTTTGGGGGCCCCGAGTAGCCGTGTGGTCTAAAGCGCTCACCGTTATGGATCACTGCCATCTCACCTCTGTATCTGTGGGTTCGAGTCTCAGGCTCGGCTAATGTGGGTATGTGAGAAAACCTGCTGGTTCTTCCTCCACCATTAATACTGGCCGCCATGTATAGCCTATATTGTGCTGAAAAATGGCGTTAAACCCTATAACAACAACAACATTTAATGCTTTAAATATAAACATGGAAAGAAGCCTTGGTTGTCAAGATCACTTGAAGCGGAACATCACATGTGGAAGTTGATTATCATCATAATCAGTTAAAAAGTAAAGAATCATTACATTCATAAAAGAAAGCAACACTAATTATTTTAACTGCATAGACTCACTGGACTGAAATCCAGTATGACTTGCTAACGAGCATCTGTGTTGAGTAAACAATGTACCCAAGCAATTTAAATCACTTATAATTAATCTGTCTTGATTTTAAGTGTTTTGATTGCCTTATAATTTGGATGCTAAGCCCAATATGTACTCAAGTAGGTTGTTGCTGTAATAGGGTTTAATGCCATTTTTCAGCACAAGATAGGCTATTCAAGGTGTAAAACTGTATGAGAAAGAAAAACTGTATGAGAAAGAACCTTGGAAAACCACAGGGAAGTTCAGCTAATGACAAGCTTTCTCAAGTACAAACATTACCTGAGCTTGAGAATAAACCCACACAAACAGAGGTGAGATGGCAGTAATTAATACATAACAGTGAGCCCTTTAGACCACTTTGCCAGTCAGGGGCCCCAATGAAGCAGGTAAAAGAATGTGTAAACAATACAACACTCATCACCAATGATATGACCAAATAAATTAGGTATTTTCAAGCATTCAGCAAAACTAAAGTGTATGACTGGCCAGAAGAAATCAGATAAAACCACTAAAGCATGAACTTTTGTCTATGGTTAGCACCTTGGGATATGGATCATAAACAGTTACTATAAATGGAAAACTAGGAAAGTACATGTACAAGTAGACACAAATTAATTCTTACATTATAATTATGCAGCAGTCATTAATTTTAGAATACATGTATTAGCAAACTTTTACAAGTGGATTTAACAAGATGGTAATATAAATGACAAACATAACCTTTTGCTGTTTTGTTTTTGTATGTGCCAGAAAAGTGTAATCCATGTACAGATAAGCATTAGACATAATTCAGTTTATAAAAGCATAATGATTATGCCAAAGGCCTAATGGTTTGCATGTATGTATATCAACAATGTTGTTGGGTAACAGACTCTCAGGGTAATCACGGATAAACTTTAATGCTAGAGTAATTTCAATTTCTCAATGAATACCATTTTCTTCGGCACACACAATAACATCTCTTATAGCCCAGTCTTACATATCATCAGATACTAAAACAACCCCTGGAAAAGTAACTGGTTCATCTGTGCAACTAATCTCTGCCTTTACAAGTACAGTGGCAATATGTCATTGGCTTGCCACCCATTATTAACCTGACATATAGTGAATGGGACTTTAGTGTTTTACCATAGTCGCTGTACCAATTAAACCCACAAAAAAAAAAGACATGGTTACTTTTATCAGACTGTTATTAGCTGTCTCTATCATATGACCAACCGGTTTCATAAGACGCATATAAAAATGATTATAACAAAGGAAGAAATTGATAAACCTGAAATTTAAAATCTGTGAAATGTACATTCCTGTGTAAGAGTCAACTCCAGCAAGCTCGAAAACTTTCTAATTTGTCCCATACTTTTCATGTTTTCAGTTTTATGCAAAGTCAAGATACTGACAAGTACTATGCAAGAATTTTAAGTTTAGATGAATGATTAATCAGGATGACTGACAACAAATGATAATCTGATGGGTATCTCCAATTGAAATGCACCCAATTGAAATGCACCCAACTGAAATGCACCCAATCAATAACCCAAGAGACACAGTGCCATCCAGGCTGCTGCAGTATATCTTTGAGAAAGACACTTGCTCTGATTTACATTTTATCATACAGCCAATAATGTCCTGAAAGTACTGTTAAAACCAGCCAACAATCATAATCCAAGTTCTGCAATAGTAACATTATCTTACGCTTACCTGTTCATCTACCAGCATATCTTCTATGGAACCCTGAAGATAGAACAAAATGATAATTTAATAAAATGCCAAATCTGGACCAGCATGTGAACCTAGATCCACACATTCACAATGAAATTTACTTTTATAATAAATCCTGTCTTAAGCAACAATGCCATATAACTGAAAAAAGTGTCATTTAAAAACAGGTACATTCAGTATCTTAATGGAGGTTACAAAATTATATAAAACTTATTTGTCCATGAAATGAAGCGGCCTTTCATCACAGAAGCACTCTTTTCTCAATCTTTCCTCAAAAGCATAAACTCCTGGTTGAGTTTAGTGTTTTTTATTCTGGGGCACTTTCAGATGACCCTTACTATTACTGGCTTGTTGAGTTGTTACCTGCTTGTCACAACTGTCAATATTTAAACACTTTCATTAAATTATTACAATACATTGAGACAGATTACATAATCCATATTTCATTCTGAAATAAATATAATGGGGGTTATATTGAGTTTAAGAGTACATAGCTAGGCCTTACCTAAACACATTTCAAGATCAATTTATTCTGAGTGAGAAAGGGCAGTGGGAGAGAGAGTGTTGTGTGTGTAATTTGGATTATTAATGTAGATTTGCACATTTTTCAGTCATATCACTATAATGTCTGCAGTGTGACAATTTAAAGTGATGTCTTGCACTCGGGCATCATGCTGCAAACATGTAGTTTCATTTCCAACCCAGTCACATTATTTTGACACAGCCCTAGTACTTAACGTCTTAATGCTGAGCACCAGACAAAGCATTTTTTAAAGCCTTAATTTTGGTATGACGACTAAAGCTGGAGTTCGAACCATAGGTGTGGGAGAAGGAAAAGAAAGAAATAATAAATTATGTATAATTTATATATTCGTATATAAGCCGATTCGTATATAAGCCGAGCCCCCAAACTGAACAGATATAAACGCTAAAATATGCATGGCCCGTGTATAAATTGATCAGCCCACAATTCTGAGATATCTCAATATGCTTAAGGTAAGTTCTAAATGCCTTCATTTTGGCAAACGCATACAATAATACACATATACTTATCATGATGTTGGTGTGCAAGATTATTAAAAAGAAATGGTATAAACTTGTTCACAAAGTTATTTAATTTTCTATCTTCTTATTGTCTTTGCCTAATTCAGATTTGTGTATATTTGATCGAATGATGACAAGATTTTAGGAATCAGAGTTGCCGTAACACTACCTCTACCTTTAGATTGTTTGTTTTTGCATTATTGTGTTGGACATTTAATATCAGTGCATCAGTAATAGTGTTTTTACTTTGCTTTGAAATTGTAAATACAACGAACAACAATATTAAGCGCTGAATTAAGTACATCCCTTGGAGTTGAATCATGGGCATCATCACGGTAAACTTAAATGATATCTCCAAAATACAATAACGGAGCTTTTAAAAAAAATGCTTTGAAAATTATGCTAAAACCTCAAAAAGCTGAGTTGTAGTTCATGTAAGCGACCTTACACCATACCTGTAAACTTTCACACCCAGAAAATAAAAACTCCAGATTTATGGGGTCACTCCATTGTTACATCCCAATTTCATAATCTCTTTTGATTTTTGCAGAGAACTCCTGAGTACCGGTACTAACTTATGTCTTCAATTTTCATTTCTTCTAAACAAGAAAAGTCCTACTTGTTTTGTTGGAACACCGGTGAATTATTGTTGTGACTAAATAATTACTTTATTAGAAAGAATTTGCTTCCTCACTATATGAAATGTTAAGTTAAAAGATTATTTACGTAAATTGATGATTTTTGTACTTCAACAATACAAAAATAAACCAGAAAAAGAAAACTTCAATCTCTAGAATTATCACTACAACTGCAGTAACACCATATGCTATAGCACCATTCCCGTGAAAGAAACTTACACAAGTGAACACCTTACATTTTTATACCGTATATACAAATGTTAATTACCATCATTAAATTAAAAGAAATGAAAATACAGAGCACACAGCAAATGTGTCCTCAAAAACTAATTCAGAATACATGGTTTTTTTTGTAAACAATACTAAATGCTTTACAAGATGACAAAATGGGAATAAGACAGATAGATACGAGGGGAAAAATAAACGCTACATGTATGTTACCATGAGGCTGCATATTTAGGTACCTTTAGATCAACAAAATTGGGAGTCCTTTATTTGCCAATCAATTGCTGGTGCTTGTATAACACACAATATTGTATAACATGGTTTCTTTGAATTACGATGAAGAGCCTGTGCATCAATAAGAATTAACTTTTAATTAGTCGCCTTGGCTTTCTTGTTTATTTAAGACTATTCTTTAGCTATTGTGCAATTTGGCAACAGCTGACCAGAATATGAAAACAGAGCACATCTGAGGGAAAATAGGGCACATCACAGGGAGAAACGTTGAGTCTTTTTGCAAATTTCACACATATTGGATCTGGAAGATCGATCAATATTTAGTGAAAACAAGGCTTTAAAAATGCCATGAAAAACCGCCCAATTTTAGGTTCCAATCTCTTTTTTTTTTGTATTCAGTCTCCTTACTTGGCTTTTGAAAAGTTCATAGGTATGCCGTACACTCCCATTTACAAAACTATGGTAATCATACTAATATTATGTAATAAAAAAAGCATTTACAAATCAGTGTATCGGAATAGTTGACGGTCAAAATTTCCACTTCATACAAGTTTTATTGTTTTAACAACTGTCCTGTACTGCTGTCACAAAACTATAAAGACAAATTCAAAGATTATCAACATATGAGATGCCGAAACATCATGCTTTCCACTGTGTTGAAAGTTACAATATTATTAAGCCAAAACACAAAACTAAACTTTGTTGATGTTAACCTCAGTTGATCTCTATGAGAATTTTATCCTTTATTATTACCACTCTTCGAAATTATGCTGGTTATGTGCCTTATATAACTAAACATGCGTACACTGTAAAAATATTACCTCAATTTGTAAGATCTATTATATGATTGAAAATGAGTAACTTCTAAGTGCGTGATTCAACATAAATGAAGCAGATATTAAGAACTAGCTTAAATGTTATATGGAAGAATGCAAATTGGTTGAAACAATAAATAAAGCAAAATCTGCATCAATATCTTTGCACTGTGTAAGTACTGTACAGACTGGTCTCCCCAGTAAACGCGACCGGCCAACAAATTATTAAGTCTGTATTTAACTTTAATTAGGTTGAAGAAATCTGAAAATATGCAAAATATAAAAAAACATCAATCATAGTACTTTATAAGAGTTTAATAATTGTCGGGTCATAGGAAGATATTTTATTATTTTATTACATGCATATGTCTTTGATATTGCGATAAAATTATTTTGTTCTGTCCCAAGATTTACAACGATTACAGTAGTAAACAAAAAGACCAAAACATCTATAAAGTTTAAACACTGGACCACGGATAAGTTGACCCCTCTTCTTCAAGACCTTTTTTCCCCATAAATAATTAGGCTTATACGTGATTATATACGATAATCATCAATATACTAATCTGAAGAACACGTAGAAGAACATATACACTTCTTAGATACAAAAGTGATATCTCCAATGTGGCATTATTATTTCTGTCTAACCATACCCAGAGTTGATAATTGCTGTAAAAAATAAAACTTGTTGCCAAAAACATTGCCAACCTCAATATTTGTCACCAATTTGCACCAAATGTCACCATTTTCATAATACAGTACTATTCATCTAAAATCTTTGGAAAGGTAATATAGTCAACATAAGTGGATGTTTTGACAAGTGTACGGGGGAAGGGAGGGGGAGTAACATGTAATTTTGCATTGAAGTGAAATTATTAAAAGGTGACCTAGCATTAGTGATTAAGATTTACACAGGGTGCAAATAACCAATGGAAATTTTTATTAAATGAAGACAAAACTAGTTGTAAATATACTTGCATACTTACATCGGTGTGGTACATTCCAGAATGTGTTAAGTACATTACATGTATATGAAAAATCCACGAGAATTTAATAATTTGTAAGAAAATTCTTGCATCTGTTATATCTAGTTTGAAATCACAACAAGCAAAAGTGCTAGTCCTCATTTGAGCTATGTCCCATTTTCAACAAACACATCACTAAACAATTCACTCTGATATTTGTTGTCCCAATAGCACTTGGCTCTGTAGAGACTGTGCATTTTCTTGATGGCCAGATACCTACTGATTTAAAAGATTGAAAACTGAATTTGCATTTTATGTCGCTGTTGGTAGTGTTCATAACAACTTATGAATGATTTTTCTTGCAAACAGGAAACTTTCAATAATAAATGCGCTTCAATCCCTGTGGAAGTGGAACAATCGATCAAAATCTAAGCCTTTTATTTAAGTTTGATGCTGACAGCCTTTCATGAAAAGTTCCCTGTATACATACTCAACTCTATAGCTTTCAAAATACGCCTCAAGAAGCCACTGTTTCATATTTCAAGGAGCATTTAGCTTATATTCCATGTGTTGCAGGTTCAATAACCATGCAGCCCAAATCAGCTGCATTGGAGAATCCATAGTACAGGTACTTAGTTCCCATTTCCTCTGCATGATATTGGCAATAAAGTGTCAAAAGTGAAGTCATAATCAACAATCACACAACTGTCATAACAATTTTCTCAAGGTAAATTCAGTCTCTTTAGCTGACCACAATGAAATGTTAAAAAAAGCATAATACTAAACAAAATAAATATGCAAATCAGTAGGTGCAGCAGTCTCCATCTTCATTTCGTCAATTCTAGGTGAATGTAAATAATACACCCTCACAACCGCTCAACTAGCACATTTCTCTCAATATTAAAGTCAGCAATGGATCTATTTTGGCTCTTTTCAAGAGCAATATGATTTGGTACATAACATTCAACAAGAGGTGTAACCTCAACTCTTTTGTTGCCTTCCTTAATCGTCTTCAAACGGAGGTTACTTACCAATTAAATTTTGACTGGTTTATAGACATCGGGACTGGGGTGTCAAAAGTGATATGATTTAACATACCCCTCCCCCCCCCCCCCAATAGCTGCAGTCATTTACAGATAGTTTTCATTTCGTTTCTAATGAGACTCGGTGACCTCAGTTGTAAAACCTTGGTGACCTCACCTGTTAAATATTTACTGAATGTGCTGCAGCTGTACAATTTGGGAAAATAACAATAACCAAGCAAGATAATTAAAGTAGTAGTTATTAATATTACTTTTACACAAATAGTCAAATAGATATTTTGCTACAAATTGCTACAGACAAGATACCAATAAGTGACATAAAAAAATTGTTTATGTTGCTTATGAACTACTACTGTACTTCACTGACCTCGGTGTCCTGTGCCATTTCCATTGGCCTCCAAGGATCCGCAAGCTGAGCGAGGGGCATTTTGGGGCTGTAAAGTGGAATTTTTAATCCCTAGTAAACCGTCAAGCTTCCTTAAGGGCAAATTTGACAGCCCACAACTCTTCAAGTTGATGTTTCTGTCAAACAAGATGGCGTCTTCCGAAGCGAAAGCGAGATTGAAAACACTCACTTCCGGTGACGCGATTTATCCGCGGTAATTACAAAATGACAGGTACCCATTTCTAATTAAAATAAAAATTACTAGAAACTAGATGTCTTCATAAACGTGTATAGAAAATCAAGTCTTGTACTGTTATTTTAATAAACCGTAAGTAGAGAATATCTTACATCCTACATTTAACAACAATACAATAGTTTAAATTGTTTCATAGAAATTAGTTTTATTTCACATATACACATATATCCACCCACACACCCCCCACACATATATATTTGTATGTTACCAAATCCTAGTGGCTATAGCATCTGAGTCGAATGCGACAAATCGCGGACTAACACTAGGCACTCAGTATTAAGAGGTGGTTACGGTTAGGACTGGTGAGCCTGGTGTCAGGATAATGTGACTGAGTGGGAGGGACATCATGCTACATGTCTGCGGCATAGTGCTCCAGTGATAAACATCACTATAAACTGTCACACTGCAGACATTGTAGCAATATAACTGAAAAATTGTTAAAACTTAAAATCACACACACGCTTACACGCACACACACATGCACACACACACACACACACACACACACACACACACACACACACACGACCACAAATTACACAACTCCGAAGGCCTGTTACCAAATTTATTTTAATTTGATATTTGATTTTAATAATTTTTCTCTTGGCTCTCTTTCCTAGGTCTACTGTTAGTAATATAGTTGGGCTGTTTGGTGGCAAATTGAAAATACATTACACACACACACATGCACACACACACACACACACACACACACACACACACACACACACACACACACACACACACTGGGAATGTTTGGCATCAAGGGGAGTTTAACATGGGGACTACTGGGGCTGTTTTGCTCAAGGGAAAGTGGAATATAGGTTAAGTTTTGTATAAGGACAATATGAATGGAAGTGGCGAGGTGATGTCACAGTACTGAAGATTTGTAACAATATTGCAACAATGGCATAAACAGGTGTGCACCGGGTTGACCTCAGTGGGGAGTAAAGATATACTCCCAATATATATAGAGTGATAGAATACATACAATATAAAACATACAATAATATATGGGACAACCATTTCAGATTACTTTGTTGGTTAAAGCAAAAAAAGCAAATCTTGTCAAGACATATGAGTGGCCCTGAAAAGGGGGTCTGGGTTCTTGGTCATCATTGTCATCATCTTCTTCTTCTTCTTCTTCTTCTTCTTCTTCTTCTTCTTCTTCTTCTTCTTCTTCTTCTTCTTTTTCTTCTTCTTCTTCTTCTTCTTCTCCTCCTCCTCCTCCTCCTCCTCCTCTGGAAACCAGTCAGGATGTCCCATTACTCTAAACTTTTCCTGAACCTTTATCCATCTTTGATTTAGTTTCTCAAAGTCCTCTTTCTTCTGTTTATTTTCCTTTTCCTTTTTTCCTTCTGCCAGGTATCTTTAATTTTCTTTACTTCTACTTCCAACACCTTTCACATCTTGTCTTCGGCATTTTTAAACTGGTCAACTCCACACTTTACAAATGACCACTCTGTCCAAACAACACATTTTCTAGAAAGCACCTGCCTTGGATGATATTGTCAAGTGCCTCCTTTAAACTTCCAACTCTCGCATATATTGGTGTAATAAATCTTAATTTCTTCACTTCCTCCTCTAGCATACCTTCTAGCAGATCTCTCGCCACTTTGAGTCTGGTTACAAAGATTATCCTCCTTGGATATTTAAATTTCTCAACCTTATCCACTACATAAGTCATGTCCATTAACCAAAACTAACTGTGTCTCAATTCATTGAATAATTAAATGGCCATCTTTGTTTTGCTAATATAGCGTGAATGACGGATGCTTGACTTTATATGTCAGGCACGAACATGAAGTAAAACATCCAGTACACTCATTTCACATATGATCTACTATCCACACAAAAGGGAAAGAAAAACATCCACAAATATACTATCAAACATCATCAAATTTACTATCCACACAGAAGGGAAGGAAAACAAATCACATGATATACTATGAAAAATCACAAAATATACTATCCACACAGGGAAGGAGAAACAACAAACTACAAATTAACTATCCACACATGGGAAGGAGAAAAACAAAACACAATAAACTATCAAAAATCACAAAGTCTACTATCCACACAGAAGGGAAGGAAAACAAAACACACAATATACTATCAAAATCAAGAAATCTACTATCCACACAAGGAAAGAAAAAGAAAGCACAACTCTACTATCTACATAGGAGAAAAACTAACCACAATATACCATGTGAAGAAATCACAAAATCTACTATCCATACAGTGGAAGGAAAACAAAGAAACCACAAATTAACTATCCACACACGGGAAGGAGAAAAAAACCACAATCTATTATAAGAAATCACACAAAGTCTACTATCCACACAGAAGGGAATAAAAAAACAAACCAAACAATATACTATCAAAATCACAAAATCTAATATCCATACAAGGAAGGAGAAGAAACCCCATAAATATACAATCGACACAAAGGAAGGAGAAAAAAAACACAATATACTATAAAAATAATTCACAAAATCTACTATATCTACTTTAAACACACGGGAAGGAGAAGCAAAACCACACACAAACAAACACACACACTCTCTCTCTCTCTCTCTCTCTCTCTCTCTCTCTCTCTCTCTCTCTCTCTCTCTCTCTCTCTCTCTCTCTCTCTCTCTCTCTCTCTCTCTCTCTCTCTCTCTCTCTCTCTCTCCCATCCACCCAAAGGTACGTGCACACATACAAACACAATCATACATACACATACACACCCTGTCACATCAGGAAAAGAGTGAGTGTTTATAATCACAGTACTCCATCTATACACCAACTGGAAATTTTAACAGTCTCTTTCTAGACATTTAATATGTCCTGAGTTTCACCTGACTAATAGTGACATCTCTCTGGTCTGGCGCCACACACACAACGACGGCTCCAATTGATTTGAGTGGTTGGGAGCGCAGAAGGGGGATGTGTGGCCTCATTATCCCAGTCTTCAGTTTAGGGGACAGTCAAGATTTCCATGTCTTCTTATATATCACAACCGTTGACGAAGTTGTGGTTGTTCTGGATGTGGCTGTGCCTGTCGTACTGGGCCTAGTTGTGGAGGTGTCACATCAGGTAACAGACCTCGCACAACATGAGGTTAAGTAAGATTGGTTTTCTTCCTCCTCTTCTTTATTTTTTCTTTCCGACTATTCGGCTATAGTCTCCATAGACAGCTCGTCCAGGAGTCGACTAGCATGCTCCAGGTGCATTTGGAGTTCCATAAGCTTTGCAGTTTTGTCGTTCATCCTTCAGTTGATGTGACAACAATGAGTAGCCAGACATACAATCGTTTCCATTTGTATAATATAAAACGTGAAGGAAAACATCCACTGAAACCAAAACTCACAGGGTTCATATAATCACCACCAGAAAAAGAAGAAAAAAACAACGCGTGGACCTAAAAGAAATGCTCAGTCACTTTTTTTAACCTACAACCACTAATAACAAACACATAGACATATAAACTATTTGACAAGCTACGGAAAGGAAGAGTATATAGACACACTTCTATTTTGTTTCACATAAACATACAAAATTTGGCAATTAAATTAATATATCTTTTTCGAGAGTATTTGGTAGCCCTGTAAAGGACTGTTGTTTTGTTTTGTCGACGAGGACTTTTATCGTCTAAGATTGCGTCCCGTCTGTCGGTAGGCTTTTCTATATGATAGGGTCTACTTCATCGGAATGAGAACATGAGAACTCTTTCGTGTCGACACGGCAGCAGTCCACAAATCATCTGTCTGGTTCCTGCTGCTGTGTTGCTGTAGCTTCTCTCTCTCTCTCTCTCTCTCTCTCTCTCTCTCTCTCTCTCTCTCTCTCTCTCTCTCTCTCTCTCTCTCTCTCTCTCTCTCTCTCTCTCTCTGCTTTATATATCTTTCTGCTCTCTGCTCTATGCTCTCATTGCTGCTTTTGAAGTATGTACTTCTCTGTCCATTCTTCTTTTTCCCTCTTAGTTTTCTCTCTGAAGAGGTTTTCTATCATGCCTTCTGTCACTTTTAACATTCTGACATTCTCTATTTCTTCTTTTTTCGGTATCAGACTTTGTGTGACACGATGCAAAAATTTACATAAGCATAATTCAGCTTAGCAAGTCTTGAACACATCTTCATAGGAGGATGGGTCAACAATGGATGGTCAGACTTGAGACTGTTTCTCTTTATATGGTTCAAGCTTGGACGCGATAGAAAACATTCCTACGATTGTTTTGGTTGGGTCGGAATGTAAATAGAGCATGAGGGATAGAGAGAAGACAAAGAGCATGGATATGGACGAAACTTTGAAGAACAAACGACAGAGAATTAACCGTCAACAATGAACAAACTTTCTTCAAACAAACAAATTATATTTGACATGGTTGCCAACGTTGTGAAGAGATTTCCAGGAATGGAAGTCATTAGGCCATTGACGTACACTACGTTTCCTAGCTAAAGACAAAAGATAACCATAATTTACACAAAACGATCGATCTACTTTGCCATCGTTTCTTGAAGAATGACGATCAAAAAAAGTCACTTAATGTTCCATTGATGACAAAAGTTTGATGGTCTTAAGGTTTGCGATGATGTAATTCATTTTTAGCACGCACCACAAGATTCCAAGAAACAGTGTAAGAACTGTGGTTCAAAAGTTAATAAAGTTCCCAGGGATCCATTTGTTTTCTTGGGTTTTTTAAAAACATTTATTGTTTCATAGGTATGATAAGTCATCAATTCAATATGGTCTTGTTGTTTGAAAACGTCTGACAAGTAACCGTTTCTTCGCGTCGTCTCCACGCTCTGATCGAAGAGAGCTTCGACGTGACCGATCTCTCGAGCAATCATTGGAGGAGAGGAATAATCACGCAAGTTTTTATACTACTGATGTAACACGACTTCTTCTGTGATGAGACTCAAAGCTCTCTCCCCACTCACGTCCAAAGAGGGATAAGTGTCTTCCATAATAATGACTTTCACCGACTTGGCAAGAGCATATGCAAACTGAAGTTACACACACAGTTGACGGGATTTTATAGAGTGGATTTGTTCCTCGGCACTACCATGGTCTTGAGTGAAATCAAAAGCCCACAAGGTGTAACCTCCTGCACAATCTTCGTACGAAATGCCTTGACTGTGTTGGTTCCTAACTGTCCTGTGGCTTCGTCGTACAGGGACATGTACTACCTCAAGTAACTCCTCTGGGCAAAGTTAGGTTCGAAGGGTCCGGTACACAAGGTTTTGCCATCGCGACTGACTTCGATTTTGGATACTCTGTAGTGCTTAAACTGGACAGGTTTTTCATTGTGGGCACCATTGAGTGCTGCATTGCTAACGATACCAAAGATAAAACGTTTGGGTAACTGTCCGTGGAACAGATGATCTTCGATCTTGGATCGGAGTTCAGCGGAAATGGTAAAAGTTTTCACTTCCACGCGTCGTATCAAATACTTGGCAGTCACTCTGTTTGAAGTGTGACTGATGCCATTTCCCACTAAGGGTAAGACTTCCACACGACGCTCGCAGAACCTGGCTTCTTCGTTGGCATGAACCACCAAATGGAAAGCGGTACTGCTATGATTTAGTCTTCAGCGAATATCCACATCGATCAGCAAATACGTCTCCTTTAAACCACATGTCCAAATGCAAACGATCCAGCAGTTTCTAAACTACGTCCTTGCAGGATTTTCTTTCGACGGTCGTTAAAACACATTGTGGGGATTGTTATCTTCTGTCAAGGCTGTGTCGTTAAACTTGTCCTCGCCTGAAGTGTCAGTTTTTCATACCACGCAATAATCCAGATAAGTGTTCCTGGCTTCCTTTCCGTAAGTCAAGAGATTTTTTCAAGGTACGCTCGGTAATGGTAAGTATCCATACTACTGCTGACCAATTTGTTATTCAAGTACAAATCCACTTCGCTGAACAAGGAATGCATGAAATTATTGAGGCATCGGCTCATGGATTGGTGTCACAGAATTAGGCGAAAATTGAACTGATTTTTGTTCTTCTTGAATTGCAAACGAAACTCACCATTTTCTTGATTTCGTCGTACACGCATTACCTGGGGTGATTAAGTGGTTTTCTCCAAGGTAAGTGGCGTGTAACGATTTGCATGTGCCAGTTTGTTATTTACATGAAATCCGAAATACTCGTTTCACGTGGTGCACGGCAAGCTCGATGTGATTTATGTTCACCTATAGAGAGTATATAAGGCGAGATATTTCTCATAATAATTACGGGAACCAAAATATCTAATCGAAGGATAGATAAGCTCGTCTTGCAATCTCCAGCCAAAGGGGTGAGTGTTAAATTTACATTTTCGTTTTATTGTGAATTTTATTCAGATTATCATTTCGTATAATGATGCTTTTATTGCAATTAAACGTGGAATATTTGGAATTACTAGTCACTTTTAGACTTTAAATGCAATATCGTAATCTACGGCTTAGATTATTTTTGAGACAACTATTATTAGTCTGGTTTTGTTTATTGTAGCTGTTACCGTGTTTCTGATACCGTAGCTGTTACCGTGTTTCTGATACTGTAGCTGACAATCGCTGTTACCATAGATCTGATAATCGCTGATACCGTAGATGTCAATGTTTCTGATACCGTAGATCTGATACCGTAGATCTGATACCGTAGATGTCAATGTTTCTGATACCGTAGCTGCTAACGTAGTTGATACCATTTCTGATACCGTAGCTGTTAACACATCTGATACCATCTTTTGATAAACGTCTTTGATATCGTCTGATTTGTTGTGGAACATCTCTGTATAAATATCTGAATGTGATTGTGCCGTTAATTTGTGCAAACGGAATTGAAGTATCTGTCTGTGTGTCGAACTGTCTGTTCGTCAACATCTGTGTAACGTGTAAATATCCGGAAAGCTAGAAGTCCGAGTGTCGGAGCGGTCTGAGTTGTAAAACATCCGGGTCGACATCTAGGGTAGTGAGGAACCGTTGGTTCTGGTAGATGTTGTATGTTGTCTGAACGTATAACTGTGGTGGATCCGTGAAGGGAAACGTCCGATAATAGTATTGGTCAACCCTAGGTTTTCGGGGAAACTGGGAGACGATTCAACTGTTGCTGAATCGTGCGGTTATACGGGGTCGAGACACATATGTGTATTGAAATTGTAATACAATTTAATACATTGTTGTATTTGCATGCTTATGTCAGATCACAATAATATTTCAAGTGATCGCATAGATATCAATAAAAGCTAGCAACTTGATTGAATACAAGTATATGGTCGTGCTAGTTATCGCAATCCATCGTGCGATAGTATAGTTTGTCGTTTGTGTTCATTTTTCGTAATTTATACTTGCATTAATTTAACTTTCGTAAAGGATCCTTGGATCTGTGTATAGTCCAAGAGATCCCTTTACATCTGAGATTCCTTTTGTATTAATATTTAATTTGTTCATGTATTGTGAATGGTTGTGAGTGTAATTGTGGGTTGAGTGCATGAATTATTGTGTTGTTACATCTGTATTTTTTTCTTTTATAATTTATTACATAAATTTATATTTTCTTTCACAAATTGTCTATATCACAATACATGAACAAATTAAATATTAATACAAAAGGAATCTCAGATGTAAAGGGATCTCTTGGACTATACACAGATCCAAGGATCCTTTACGAAAGTTAAATTAATGCAAGTATAAATTACGAAAAATGAACACAAACGACAAACTATACTATCGCACGATGGATTGCGATAACTAGCACGACCATATACTTGTATTCAATCAAGTTGCTAGCTTTTATTGATATCTATGCGATCACTTGAAATATTATTGTGATCTGACATAAGCATGCAAATACAACAATGTATTAAATTGTATTACAATTTCAATACACATATGTGTCTCGACCCCGTATAACCGCACGATTCAGAAACAGTTGAATCGTCTCCCAGTTTCCCCGAAAACCTAGGGTTGACCAATACTATTATCGGACGTTTCCCTTCACGGATCCACCACAGTTATACGTTCAGACAACATACAACATCTACCAGAACCAACGGTTCCTCACTACCCTAGATGTCGACCCGGATGTTTTACAACTCAGACAGCTCCGACACTCGGACTTCTAGCTTTCCGGATATTTACACGTTACACAGATGTTGACGAACAGACAGTTCGACACACAGACAGATACTTCAATTCCGTTTGCACAAATTAACGGCACAATCACATTCAGATATTTATACAGAGATGTTCCGGAACAAATAATAGATGTCCCACAACAAATCAGACGATATCAAAGACGTTTATCAAAAGATGGTATCAGATGTGTTAACAGCTACGGTATCAGAAATGGTATCAACTACGTTAGCAGCTACGGTATCAGAAACATTGACATCTACGGTATCAGATCTACGGTATCAGATCTACGGTATCAGAAACATTGACATCTACGGTATCAGCGATTATCAGATCTATGGTAACAGCGATTGTCAGCTACAGTATCAGAAACACGGTAACAGCTACGGTATCAGAAACACGGTAACAGCTACAATAAACAAAACCAGACTAATAATAGTTGTCTCAAAAATAATCTAAGCCGTAGATTACGATATTGCATTTAAAGTCTAAAAGTGACCAGTAATTCCAAATATTCCACGTTTAATTGCAATAAAAGCATCATTATACGAAATGATAATCTGAATAAAATTCACAATAAAACGAAAATGTAAATTTAACACTCACCCCTTTGGCTGGAGATTGCAAGACGAGCTTATCTATCCTTCGATTAGATATTTTGGTTCCCGTAATTATTATGAGAAATATCTCGCCTTATATACTCTCTATAGGTGAACATAAATCACATCGAGCTTGCCGTGCACCACGTGAAACGAGTATTTCGGATTTCATGTAAATAACAAACTGGCACATGCAAATCGTTACACGCCACTTACCTTGGAGAAAACCACTTAATCACCCCAGGTAATGCGTGTACGACGAAATCAAGAAAATGGTGAGTTTCGTTTGCAATTCAAGAAGAACAAAAATCAGTTCAATTTTCGCCTAATTCTGTGACAATTGGTGTTGACCATTTTAGTCACTTTCACTTTCAAATACAAGTAACTGCTATTCAGATCGATCAACTAGATGAGAGCTGAATCCGTCATAGAGAAGACGGGATGAAAATCGACCAGTTGGGATTCTTGCATGGTCATTATAGTGGGTGGCATGGCAAAAAGATCCAGTTCCGACTTGGCACGACTCTTGCAGCATCATTTTTGTTCTGTCTCTATCACGTTTTTAATAATCAAAAACATCTAAGTCTCAAACGGTGCACTTAGTCTTTCTAGCTCTAGGGGTATGAAGGCTTCTAGAGGGGAGTCTTCATCATTCTGTCTTTGTCCTTGCTATGGCGTCAACGAAGCAGGAATGATGACTCGTTAATGTTCAGGGTATTATATAGGAGTTTCTCGTGGGCCCAACATCTTTTTACCCGTTTGAAGCAAGACATTTTTGCCTGTTCTCAATAAAGCTTCTTTAGGTTGCTTTTTGTCGATGATAACATTTTAGATAAATCCTTTACCGTTCGTCAATCCTGAACATTTTAAGACGTGTAATCCTCGTGTCACCATCGATTTTAAAACGGGGATCATTGAACGAAAGGCCGATTTAAACATATCTCCTAAACCATGTCCTCGTTGTCGAGCGACTCCTCGGTACCAAGGATACATGACCTATCTGTCGTTACAGAATCGTTTTAAAAAATGGTGTTTCACTGTGACTGTCTTTAGTAAATGGAATAATTTGTCCTAGATATTATGGTAATGTTGACAATATCAAAATACGACTTACTGACGGACAACTAATGAGGATGTAAAATGAACGTACTATTTATTTCCACCTTCCTCCTCAGCGTTCGTGATAGAATCCATTTTGAAAGGAATGGCACGCAATAATGATACGGAGGTTTGTCCCACCACGTTGTAATCCACCACATCGGAGTACACACGAATCAAATTGAATCCTTGGTTAATGTTTACAGGGAATCGAGAATATTTCCCAAAATCCAAGTTACTGGCGGGAATTTTGTTTTTAATCTTGATCAGCCTGGGGTCTCCGCCCAAAATATCATACAATTCAGGACAAAAGGTAAAGGCCAAAATTTATCTTCTAACAATTTGCTCATTAGGCGACGAGCCACATTATTGTACTTAAAGGTGACTGTTGGGAGAATGAATGACGTTGAATGCAATGCTCACGTTGTTGTTTTTGTTCCCGTTATAAGATTATTTCATGGAAGCAATTGGGAAGAAGGTGCCCGATGCAGCTGATTAGTAAAATGGTCCATAATTGTTTGTCTCCTGGTTGTAAACTCTAATTGGCAATGGTTGCACCGATGACACAATACACCAGAAAGATTTGACAGAAAAAGACAATTTGTGTTTTAGGTACACGTTCACCACACCACATCCACAAGGGTTTCTTTGTAGATCTTGCAGAGATGATCTGGCTGAAGGAGTGGTCACTGTGGCAGCTGAGGCTATGTTGAAGGGCATGATGGTCACTTCTTTTCATAGACGATGACTTGTGAAGCGCCTATTGAATAATCCAAACTAGGAGGATATCCTTTTCAACGTACTTTGACTTCTTTGACACGACGTTTGCCCACTTTACGGGTTCGTTTCCTTCGTTCGAGAATGCTTTCGATGTCATACAATTAGTCTTCTTGTTTGGTTACACGTTGTAAATCGGGAAGAAAAACGTTCCCTTTAATACTTCCCAATTTATGTCTTCCAATTTATAGATGGTAATATGACGACAACGCACTCGTTCAGTGACAAGAAACACATCGGTGTTCCAGTTGGATAAGTAACCTTTGTCGAAAGTGCGTTTGGTTTTGCAAATGCGCAGCCAATCTCCTGTTGCCAATACTCTACTGTTCTTGGGGACAGTCACCATCGGGGAAGTACCCAACAGGCGTTCAAACACAGTTAATTCATTGTCGTGAGTCACAACTTGTTGGAGGGGGCACATCCGATGCTGCGATGGTAAGATTGGTTGTACGCTTGGATCAGGTGGGGTAAGACGTCAATGTACTTGAGAGTGAATTGATGCGTAAAATATTTTCTCATATGTTCTTTCAAGGTGCGTTGAAAACTTTCCACGATGCTGACTTTGGTTTCGGGATTCTCGGTAGTGAAAAAAATGAATGTCACGTTTAATTCTTTTTGGAAAGCTTGCAACACCAGTTGGAGGGCTGGCACTAACTCATGGCTCGATTTGGAAGTCAATGGCACAACCCAGGCAAATTTGAAAACTATATTGATGACACAAAACAACTATTTTTAGCCATGATTATAGATGGCTAAATGAGAGACATTGTCTAAATCGGCTTGTCATTGATGATTGATGCCTTTCACTTGAGTGCGACGACTTCTGGAAAATTTTCGTCGAATGCGTTTGTGTAAAATGTATGTGGCTTGATCTTGTAACTATCGTTGCACTTCAAGTAAACGGAGACTTTTTAGTCGAGTTTTCGCAGCACAATACAATTTCTGAACTTCTCCATAACCGGCAGTATGGGTTGGATCGAAGTAAATGCTGGTTAACACCTCCTCCATTTTTGTTTTAATAAGTCACCCACTCGTTGATGATGCTACATTGGATGGGGTGAAATGATGGTTGTTTGAAAACGGTTTTACGTGTCCGATGTGCCACAGAAGTAGACATCGAGGGTAGTGGTGGTGGTGGTAGTGGAAGAGGTATCGGGATAGCTTTGGTCTTCTTCTTTTTTCACTTCAGCGAGCACAAGTCCAAGTATTTGATTTCGTCTCCTTTTTCTTCGTCCGCTTCGTACAGCAAACAAGTGGCATTCGTCCGCCCACCGTTCAAACTATCCAATCGGTTCAGTGGGTTCACCAACTTATAACTTTCCACGATGCGTTTTAACTCGGGATCAGTTTTCAAATGGTGAATGGACTCGTGTTCCCACATTTCCAACATTTGGTATCCTTGCTATTCTAATTTTAAGCGTCGCTAACAAGTGGTCGGGGACAATTCTTCCAAGTGTGCTGTAAAAACTGTTGTTTGGTGTCAGCTTGAGGGTAGCACATTCGTGAAAATAGGAACATCCGTTAAAGTCGTACACGATCTGAGGTTTTTCTAAGTCTAAGCCATCCAATGAATACGTTCTGATAGTCTTTTCGCCTCCTCTGTTCCGGGTGTATTGGATCCATTTGTCTTTTTTGTCGCACAAGTAATGTAGGCAGCGTAGAGCTTTGACTGAGTATTGACATTTGACAAAGTTCGTCGTTTGTAGGCTGATGACAGTCAGGATGTCATCGGGCATGCATCGTTTTAGGTACACTAAAGAACACGCTTTGGCAATGGTGGAATCTTCTTTCAAAGGATCAAACCCTCCGTGTTCCATGAACAGGTCTCGAAATGTTCCACATCAACGCTGTAAATTGTCTACGTCCAATCGACAATACTTTAAGATTTCTTCTTGAAAGTCAAAGGTCCGAGGCGTGAGTCTAGTACCAAGCGTAGAAGGCTTCTCGTTGTTCAGTACATCTGTTATCGGGGTCGTAGTAGTGAGCCTCAGGCAAATGGGGTAGAACGGCATGTTGATTGGCTTTACTTATGAAATAGTAAGGTAAATAATCTTTAGCCATTTCTGGAATCCAAACGTTTTAGGCATTTGATAAGTAACTCATTGAATAATTAAACTGCACTTGTCCTTCTTGCATGGAAATAACGTTGGCTCCGTACAAAATCACTTTCGGACGTTCGGTACTTTGTTCCGTATAGTATCTGAGCAGAAATTCCCTTTCGTATCCCTTGAAATTATTAGCCGTTATGGTGGCATGACTATGACAATCTCCGTAACGTTCGATATCGTCTTGACTCCACGTCTTGTTGATGCGGTGTAAGATCCATTGGGCAAAATAGAACAACGTGTTCGACACTCCGAAAAATTTATTCACGTCCTCCAGGAATCGTGCTTAAGTAGGGCAATGACAAAATATAGGCTCTTGAGAAACGTGGGTCATGAACAGTGTTACCTTTCCACAGGTAATGTGAAACTTGTCATTGAATTGTTGCACGTGTTGAATCTTGTCAATGACTTTGGATGGTGTCAATTCTTCTGGACTGCTAAACTCGATCCATATTGGAGACTTCAAACCGTCATGAGGAACGAAAAGTCTTAAGCGAATGTCTTCTTTGGCTTGACATTGCTGTTACAGTGTAGTTAACAAAGAATCTCACATCTTGGTAATGAATTCCTCTGCATCCTCCATCGGTATGTTGAACTTCAAATCTTTCAACTTCACCGTGTACGTGTAAGCTGTAGTTCTAAATTTTAGAGAGTAACGTTTTTCAGTCTCTCGACGATCGTAATACTTTTTCAGGGTTTACTGGTTACCGTTATTTAGACGTAGACTATCAAGGTCTGGATTCGGGCTCATTCACATCATCTTTATAAAGTCACTAGCATGAATTTGAACCAAGACTTCAGCTACTGTGCGAGGTGATAAATCACGTTTCTGTCACTTATTTTCTGCTCCTTTCTGTACGAAATGATGACGATCATTTCATCCTGACACAAAAGGTCAAATAATTACATTTTAAAGGCCAGAACCCCCTATATATTGATGTCAGACCACTGTATATATAAAGGGTTAGTGTTTAACCTTCCATTATTCATTTCACTCTCAAACCAGAAAGAACTATGGAAGAACCTACACAAGTCGAACTTCTGATCAGAGCTTTGCGTGGTGTCATACAAATTTTTCTTCAGACAAGCCGACGGACGACTCGAGATAAAAGTCAAGATACTTGTTATATGTGTAAGAAGAAAGGACACTAGACTACATAATGTAAGACCGTGAAAAAGCAAAACAGGTGCCAGAAGAGACAAAAGTCATGATATCTGTTATCATTGTAATGAGAAAGGACATTGGTCTTTAAACTGCCCTAAGAAACAACAGGAACAGGATGAGGGTGAGAGGGATTCCTAATAGGAAAAAATATTGGCAGCGGCGTCGCTAAAGTTGGTGTCACCCAGTGCGGTAAACTCATGGTGTCACCCCTCCAGACTTCCACCATGGATTTCTTCTTCTTAAAATAAGTCCACAGTATAAAAATGACAAGAACAAAAACAAATTAATTGAAGGTCAGAAGGTAAAAGTATGTAAGAACTGTAACAACATTAAGTTATAGTTATTTTTACATTAAACTTACTTTACCGAGCAGTGTTCTCTGTAAAATTTTCAATTTTTCATTTTGGTGTCACCCCTCTGAGATGGTGTCACCCGGTGCGGTCCGCACCCCCCGCACCCCCCTAGCGACGCCACTGAATATTGGTACCCTCCTTAAAGGAAAAACCCCGACACGTTTAGAAAGACAAGAAAAGGAGATGAGACGAAAAAGATGAAGAGAAAAAGGGAAAAAAACTAGAGACAGTCACGAATGCAAAAACAGAGTGAACAAAACAGACACTGAAGAAATCTATGAACTTGTTAAAGTTGTATTATGTTGTGATATTGGATTGTAACAGTTGCACCAGCCAGAATAAAACGTAAGTGTCTTAGAATAAGGACCCACACTCACACACGTACATCATGGGATCAAAATAAGGTATTTAAGTTTTAATTGATTTTGGCAAAATGAATACTATATCTTTCCGAATAAAGTGGGTGACCATGAAAAGACTGTTCGGTGATTGTTTTCCTAATAAACAAAACAAACTCAGGAACGGGACAAAATCAACTTTAGCTATATTAAGTATTTGCCACAACCAAAACATACTTCTGAACTGGTTCCTGCCAATGACTTGGAAGAAATCACAAGTTTTTGTATCTCAGGCATAGTAACGTGGTTGGGCTGCTTGATTCGGGAAGGTATTTTTCTCTTGGACCGTATTAAAGAACTCAATCCGTTTTCGATCCATTCTTCCACTATAAATAACCGCAGTTCACCGCATTTCTTAACCTGTTCTGGTCACAAGATGTGGACAAACGTAGCATCGTCTACCCTCGTATCGTCAATGCTCTTCCACTCCAATGTATGCCGGATCACCATGGACAATCATCCGAATGACTGAAACAGCCTTTTGGAAAATAGGATCTATGTGGAGAGGCAAAGCTGTTGGAAGAGAGTGCTTATCTACGGACCAGAAGTTAGATGAAGTCTGAGGAAGAGAAGAACTGTGAGATGCCCTCTTATATGTCTTGAAAATATTTGCTTTCTTTGACTCAACCAACAAACTAATGTGAAATGCTTGTCCCTGTATAATATTGTATGTAGTATACTGTATGTGTTCTATCACTCAATACATATTGGGAGTATATCTCTACTCCCCAGTGAGGTCAACTCGGTGCACATTGGGAGTATATCTCTACTCCCAAGTGAGGTCAACCCGGTGCACGCCTGTTCCTACCATTGTTGCAACATTGTTTCAAATCTTCAGTACCGTTTCGTCACCTCACCTCTTCCATTCTTATTGTCCTTATACAAAACCTAACCTATATTTCACTTTCCCTTGACGCTATACAGTCACGATAGTCCCTTTGTTAAATTCCCATTGACGCCAAACAACCCCAGAATGATTTTTAAAACCTTGACGTCAAACAGCCCCCTGGGGTGGTGGTGTCTGTAATGTATTTTCCAACTGACTCCAAACAGCCCCACTATACTACGTGCATATTTTTAATTTTTCTTCTCTTCTTCTAACACATTATTTAATCCGTCAGTATTATTGTGGGATGATTTGGGTGTCAATGGATCTTCTTGTAAAAAAGATATGTGCATTAATGGTATCTGGAAATTTAACATTAGGCCTACATTTTTATATTTTTTTTTTATTTTACTACGTTTTATTTGCTGTACTTGAACGACAGTGGGAATTTCCAAAAGACCACAGGCTCTGTGCATTCATGGGACAATGGAAAATGTACTCATAGAAATGTGCATGGGTTTTATATGAAGGGTCTGTATGGCGATAATGGAAAACGTAGAACATGAAGACTGCAGATATGGTGCTATTGTAAGTTGTATAATAGGTGTTGATGGGACGCGTTATGTTGTATTAAAGAATCAAACAGGAATTATAACGTTAAAAATGTCCGTATATTTAACATGATTTCGTACATTTTATCCTAGCTGGGAAATCGTATATTAAAATAATTCCATAGGTTTAACATGATGGATGAGTAAAATAACCAATGGGATAGTAACACTAAGCCTCCTTTTTTATTGGGTTCTGGGGACAAAAGTGAACTTCTATGTTAGAAATATCCATAGGTTTAACATTAGCATGACACTATAGGGCATAAGGGGAACATACCATGGGAATGGTTATGTGTTCTTTTATCATGAATTTAGCATAGCGATAAACGCAATAATAAAAGCGCTCATGTGTTTCACCCAAGGCAAAGATTGGTTTGTTGGGAGGGGTATTTTGTTTTATATAATTTCAGGTAACATAAATTTAAGATTGTTATTAAAAACTACCACATATGTTATTGGTATCAAGCTGAATTTCAAATATTTTTTGTATCAAGTCTGTCAAATTACCATTCATCAGCATCTTGCAAATGCCTCAAATATGCTAACCCTGGTGGTTACTTGACCTATTAAGTTGCTCACGAGTCATGAAAATATTTGTATTAAAACCAGGTTTTTCTTCTTCTAATTTGTCCAATCAAAGCAGATTTGGCGTGTGCGAAGTATGGTTCTTACACATTTGTTACAAATTTTCCAATTTTGCTTCAGACATATAACGGCAAAAGGTGTGAAGCAATGCTGATGCTCTTCTGAGGCAGGTTTCTTGCTAAGGAGGCAGATTGCATCAAAATGGGGATGTATTTCTGTCTGTCTGTAAACATGCAGAGAGACTCTACAAGGTTGAAATTTTTTTTAATAAACTAAACGTACATCGAAATTGCGCATTGTAGACTTTCGATGGACTATTGTCAAACCCAAAAATTGGTGGGAGTGGGGTATTTGATTCCAAATATGACATTCCAGACGTAAAAATGACACATTTTCCAATTCGATGTCTCTCTATGTACTATCATCACTAATTCATATAATTTAATTTTAGGACTTAAAAGTATAAATGTAATGTTGAAATTGTTCCACGGTTCAAGATTCGTTAGGGCTTGTGGAAACATTAGGAATTTAACATGGAAATTACACTAAGCACTCTAACAAGAATTTAACATAATTGTGCTCTCTGGTATTTGACGAGAAACGTGAAGTTAAATAGCTCTAGATTTTTAGAATGCTCTTTGACTAATCAATAGCTACTTTTAAATTCTTTATGTGTGACGATTTTTACAAGTTGCCCTGTGTGTGTTTTTCAACAAATGAAAAAAGATGATCATTGAAGCTTTTTTTTTTTAATGGTTTAACGCCATTTTTTAGCACAATATAGGCTATACATGGCGGCTAGCATTGAAGCTTTTAAACCAAAAGAAGATTCATTTTTTTTAAATAAAATTTTCGAACACAGAATGTATATAAAAGCAAATATTTGTTATTATTTGCTGTCTCCTTTTATGAATTTCTTCATTTGAATTAATTTATTGGCTATTTGTACTGCTCGTGTTGATTTAAGTTTTTTGCTATAATGGACTCATCGTTTTTTCTCTGAAACTGAAATTTCCCCATTTGTCTCTTTTTTTCAAGTTCATGGGACATTCTCAAGACCAGTGTTCTTATTTTTGACAATGATGATAGGAAATTTTCGGGTTGGTTTTCGTTTCTCCTGTCTAAAAAGGTTCGCTGCTTTTTGTGTGCTGTTTTTGTTTCTTTGTTGTTTTTTTTTTGGTTTGGTTGGTGGGTTGATTGTTTTGATGTTGTTTTTCATTATTGTTTTATTTTTACTTTTGTGAAGATTCAAGAGCCTAGAATCCTTTCTAATTGGCAGATATAGCAATTATCTGTAATCTTGTGTCTCCAAAGTCTTTTTTGAAGTGTTTTTGAATGTCATTTTCTGAGTCACTGACCAGAAGTGTTACTATTGTCGCATCTTTACATATTGAAATTAAATCAGTGTATTAGGTCGTGAGGGGCCCAATAATGACGCAAAGAGTCGTGACGTCAAATGTCTTCACAGAAGAGTATTATCGCAAAATACTTTCTGTCTTCAAACCTGCCTATGGTGTTCAGATGATTGATAATTTTCCAAGGATCGACTAACAATGCGATCATCTGAAAAACATACAAATACGTGAGGATCCACTGTTTTGACCCGAAAGTTTGGATCTTGCCCTTAATGTAACTATTTTGTATTTGCAAAACTGAGACAGTTTGTCAGCTCCCAATTTATTGAACGCGATGATTACAATGTATCAAAAACAAACAAATCCGGCGTAAGAATCGGTTATCCCTTTATACAAGCCAACTCCAGAGAAGGAATGAGTGCTTACACACACAAAACTCACAAACATACTTATATGCTGTCATATCAGAAGGGAAAGACGATTGAGCTTCTTCGCTAAATTGTGCACTGCAGCAACCGTAGAAGCCAGTGTCTTCGCTAAATTGGATGTGGAATGTGTCGCGAGTAGTGGATGTAATAACGGTAAGGAATGGAAATATAGTGATATATTTTCCTCTGGGATTCGACCACGTGTAAATAAATATACGGAGAAATTTCGACAAATTAAAATGTATGGAAAACCTGTATGAGTTTAGCATACGCTTGTACTGATCATCACTAAGTGATCTGCTATCCATCACATATGTATTTGCTATCCAACACCCATTTATCTGTGTTCTCTTACAAGAGTTTAACAAATCACAAAGCTAATAAAGTAACCCAGTGAACTTTTAAAAAGTGCGGTGTTCTTTGCCTGCAAAACCTTGATCAGATAGTCTCTCTCTCTCTCTCTCTCTCTCTCTCTCTCTCTCTCTCTCTCTCTCTCTCTCTCTCTCTCTCTCTCTCTCTCTCTCTCTCTCTCTGGTGTATAAAGGAAACACCTATGTTACTAGGAATTAGATGAAATTTGATCTTGCAGCTTCAAAACTTAAACCGACAACATCACAAGAATAATCTTAATGTTCAGCAGGATAGTTCTGTCTTAAGTTTAACAATACGCCAAATCTAACAAGGGAAAATTAATTCATAATATTTTTTTCCCTTTCATAAGTGAAAAGACTTTAGACGAAAACGTAGATGAGAATAGCAAATGTATAACATTTTACACCGAAACTGATTATGTTCGATATCTATATAAAGCTAATAGTTTTCCTTTTCTTTCACTCCATGTGTGTTAATATTGCTAGACTTTTATCAATTATGAAGGCGGCAATATTCTGCACTTCACCTTTGTGCTTTGCATAGGCTTAAAATATATCGAGTGTTTCTCACTGGCTAATATAGTTGTTTACAATCTTCCTCGTTTATCTAATACATTGTTATTGTTATTTAAAATCTTCCTTGTGTATCTAATACATTGTTATTGTTATTTAAAATCTTCCTCGTGTATCTAATACATTGTTATTGTTATTTAAAATCTTCCTCGTGTATCTAATACATTGTTATTGTTATTTAAAATCTTCCTCGTGTATCTAATACATTGTTATTGTTATTTACAATCTTCATCGGGTATACCTTGTTAAAATGACATTTATTCTCTTTATATTGGTGTGTGATTGATTTTAGTTTGGATTATAGCGTATACAATCTCACCTTACTAAAGACTATCTGTTCCGATTAGCCATTATCAGTTTCGGGATTTCAGAGGTAACTTTGAAGAAAAAAAATAGCTTTTTAAAAATCTGTAATAATTTGTTTATTGTACTTTTAAACGTTTGCATTGTCTACTCTGGCAAGAATTATTTTCCCAGGTTAATTATGTAGTGTACTTTTGACTAATTCAATGTCAAAGTTTCCGGAGCACAAGGAAATATTCACTTTGATCAGCTGTTTTTTATGTGGTTTTTTTTCTTTCTTCTTTCTAATACCACATAGAAAGAAAATCTCAGTAACAGTGCACGAGAACAGCACAGCGTAGAGGTATGACAACATTCTCTCCATTGTGATTGCTGCAAATCCGCACAACTACATACACCTTATATAGTATATTATATCTTTCATTCTTTCAGAAGGACATACTAGCTGCAACACAAAACATGCGGAAATACTAGCTGTGTTTAACAGATGCTTAGACGGGAACAAATAGACGGAAAAAGGTTTTACCTATGTTATAAAGGGATTTAGTTTTTGTATTTTACATCTTTTCCTGTGTAGTCAGTCCGAACAGTGTGCTGAATAGTAAATGTGCGGTTTTAATAGTACATAACTAGGTGATATATATATATATATATATATATATATATATATATATATATATATATATATATATATATATATAACATCAGTAGGCATTTGGTCAGTCAAAATGTACGTTATACCTATGGATGTTTTTAATATTACATTTTCAATTAAATGTTAGAAAGCACCAGCATGTTAAATTTCCGCCAGACACTATATTGTAATTTCCATGTTAAATTTCCATTATCAAAGACTAAACTAGAACATGTTAAACGTTTTGACAGTTTTCCCTTGTCTCTATAAATTCTCATAATTATCGCCTATTACTTACAGAAAATCAAAATAATTTTAAAAAAAAAAATAGGATAAACTCAGGTATTTTCCAGATTCGGATTCTACAATCAAATTATAGGAATGGTTCTTGGATAGTATACAGCCGGAAATAGAATGCAGATGAGTCCGAAACTTGAAACTAAATAGTATTGACCTAATGTTGAATTCCCATTAGCGACCAAACGCACTCACCTTGTTACAATGTTGTATTTCCTAGCAACATAACCTCTCTCTCTCTCTCTCTCTCTCTCTCTCTCTCTCTCTCTCTCTCTCTCTCTCTCTCTCTCTCTCTCTCACACGCACATGTATATATATATTCATGCCATACATAAGGCGACCTAGATTACAGGGACAAGAGGAAATGTGATGTAAAAATGTCCCTATCTTTAACATTACAGAAGAAACAAGAGAAAATGGAATGATAACATTTAACATGAAAGTTATCCTTTCTATACAATCCATTGTATGGGCCTGTTCCCTATATAAAAAAATAAACTAACTCGCCTATCCCTATAACTCCATTATTAACCTCTTATAAGCAGGTAAAAAAAATCTTTTAACTGCACTACTGTCCTCTTGTAATTAAAACTACCATCCCCTACGACCTTCGTAATCCCTAAATGTTTAGCAATACTATGACTCGTGGAGGGCAAGAAGACCAAAGGGTAGAATATGGTAGAAATGCCCACACTTAGACAAACATTCTTATATAATATCTTAGATGAAGTTATAGAAGAAGAAACAAATATGAGTGTTACACACACACACACACACACACACACACACACACGCACGCACGCACGCACGCGGCCTTCTGTCGACATTAAAAAGCGTCGAGAGAGAAAAAATACTGAAGGACATTCATTAGCCTACTGTTAAAACCCTAGCACATATCTACATATCATAAATCCTGCTTGGAGCGATGCTTAGAATTTGTAATGCTGTATTCGTTGTTGCTGTCATAATCTCTGCTATCCCAAATTTTCCCTTGATAAACATTAGTTGAAAGCGTATTGCCTATGCTTTAGTACTCAGACTTACATTATGTAGGAAGAGAAACAAAATTGGAAATATCACTCTAGTAACAATTTGAATTAACACACATACGGTAATTCTCTCATACGACATGGGGGGGGGGGGGAGGTTAAGCGGGATTTTGATAAAGCTGGACTCAAACAAGAATTCACATGAGAATGGCACTGAGGCAAAAGGGAAATTTAATATATGACTGTAGCCATTTTATTTTACATTAACCTCCTACGAAAAATATGGTTATTGTGAATTATACATCACAGTAAATAATTACTTTTTCCTGATGTAAAACTATTAAAAATTCTCTTTTTAAGTATTTGTATCACATTCTGATCGTTTTAACGTAGACATTTTTACTACAGCTTGACATTATTACATACATAAAAATACCCCCCCCCTCCATAGATTTATACGGAATCTTTGTTCCCAAAATGTGTCTGTATGTTTAGGTGTATTATTATTTGTTAATACAAAAAACAGAAGACATGGAGAGACGTTGTTTGTTTAATTTGTTTTTTTTTAAAGAGGAATATTCTCTTTAATCAAAATCATAATGATCTTTCAAAAGACATCACAAAAGTCCATTTGAAACAGTCTTTGTTACTACTCTCAATTTATTGACCGACATGGATTCTGCGACTGCGTCAGCACATGTGCCAACTACAACCTGAGACTAATAATAATAATAATAATAATAATAATAATAATAATAATAATAAACGAAATAATAATAATAATAATAATAATAATAATAATAATAATAATAATGTTGACTTTTTATAGCGCCTAGTATTTATAAGCTCTAAGCGGTTTATAACATATATTATGATATGACTACAAAAAATAAACACCATGAAATTGTAAACATAAAAGATGCTGAAAATATTTAAGGAAGGAAACATTATTCAGTCAATAAATTTGTTTTTTCAGTCTAAAAAGGTGAAGTTTAAGAGCACTTTTGGAAGAAATCACTGTGTCTTTGTGTCTAATTTTAATGGGCAATTCATTCCACTGTGCTACGTTTCACTGATGGACTCCAGTCCAACATACCTATCTGGTCACCCATGTGTACATACCAGCAAGATACTTACGCTCCACATCTGACAATCATATACTCATTGTTCCCACTATGAAAACGACGTCATATGGACATCGTTCTTTTGCATATCAGGGCCCAGCAACGTGGAATGAATTGCCCATTAGACACAAAGACACAGATCCGTTTCAATAGTGCTCTTAAAACTCACCTTTTTCGACTGAAAAAACAAACTTAAAGACCTAAAAATGTTTCCTAGCTTCAATATTTTCAGCATATTTTGTTTTCTAATTTCATGGTGTTTGTTTTTGTTGTTTTTTGTGTGTTTTTTACGTTTTTTTTATTTTTATTTCTATCATCATAGATGTTGTAAAGGGCTATGAGTTTCTAAAGACTAGGCGCTATACAAAGTCCTCATTATTATTATTATTATTATTATTATTATTATTATTATTAAAATTATTATTATATATGTTCATGCCATGTTGGTGCAATGTAAGAGTACTGTCCATAGTAACACCTAGGTATTATACTGACTGTGAATTTAATATTGGTGTTGCTGATATTTTTTTTTTGATGTAAAGGATGTGAATGAGAAAGTCTTTGTGTTGTGATCAGAATGTTCTCAGTTTTATCATCATTCATCTGCAGCTTGTTACATGTCATCCATGATTTAACATCATAAATGCACCTCTCTACTCAATGGATGGTCGAATTAACTTCAGTTGGGTGGCTAGATTTGTATATTTGGGTGTCATCAGTATACAATTGGTGAGACACTGGATGATTATCTATGACACTTGAGAGCGGCTGAGTGTACAAAATAAAGAGAACAGGCCTGAGAACAAAGCCCTGTGGAACACCACAACATAGATCGACTGGGCTGGAGTGTATTCTATTTGCAGATACAACTTGTGTCCTGTTGACTGAGTAGGACTTGAACCACTGTAAGACTTTAGTGTGAATGCCAAATATATGCTGGAGACGGTGAAGTAATATATCATGGTCTATTGTGTCAAATGTTGCAGACAAATGAAACGGAGGGAAGGTGAGAAATGTAATCTTTCCGCTATCCAAAGCAGAGAGAATGTCATTAACTACTTTCATTAGAGAAGTTTCAGTACTGTAGCAAGGGCCATATTCAGGCTGTACATTGCTAAACAGATTGTTTGAATTGAGATGAGATACAAGTTGGGTTAGAACAACTTTTTCTAATATTTGTTATATGAACGGGAGATTAGAAACTGGGCGGTACTTCTTTAAATCGTTGTGGTCGAGTATTTGTTTCTTCAGCAGAGACTTTACAGTGGCAGTTTTGAAAAATTATAGTAATTCCTCGGAAGAGAGAGAGAGAGAGGTATTAATAACATAAGTTAGTGAAGTAAATATTGGATCTAAGCACTCAAGCATCAGAGATATTGGAATTGGATCAAGTTAACGTGACTTTATTGCAATCTTCATCGCCATTGTCCATACTAAATCAATAGAGACAGGATCAAATTCTGCTAACGGTTGTCGCTGACATTCTGTATTGCAACTGTATGGTGACGACGAGTCAATTAAAACTGTGCTGTCAAGCTTATCTCTACTGGTTTGTACTTTGTCTTGGAAGAAATTTGCAAACAGGTCCTTAAGGTCTATTGGAGGGAAGGCAGTTGGAAGTGGTATACATTTGTTCCTTAACATAAGTTTGTTAGTAATCTCGAAGAGCTCTTTGCAGCTGGAGCTCTCCGTTATCTTAGTACTGTAGTGGGATCATTTGGCTAAATGGACTATGTGACGTTTTTCTTAGCGGCTTTATATATTTTTTTATGAATAGTAAGTCTGGTGGAAAGCCAAAGCCTCTCCGCTTTACGGCGATATCTTTTAGCTGTGCGAAGTTGGTCCCTAACACTGCTATACCACGGAGAACACTTTTTAATTGATAATCTGCACTTGGTGGCTGGAGTATGTTTTCGAAGCAATGAACGCAGGCAGTTATCGAGTTGCTCTGCTGTAGGAGGTCAGCAAGTTGTTATGTTTGCTTGGATGCCATGCATTAGTTTGGTTCTATTTAACGTACGGAGGTTTCTCTTAGTAGTAAATAAAGGTGGAGGGTTAGGGACTGAATCGTCCAGATGGCATATAATGCAGATGCGATCTGATGCAAGTTGGTGGGATACAAGGATGGACCGAAAAATATTATCATAAGGTATATGAAGAATTCAGTCTAAAATGTGACCATGTTTATGGGTTGGTTGGTTAACTGACTGTTTAAGGTTGAAAACATGAATGGAATCTAGGAGTTTTGACGTGTATGGGTTTCCAGAACAGTCAAAGTGAAAGTTGAAATCTCCAAGAATAACCAGGCTGTATCGTATAACCTAAATAATAAACGCTGAAATTCCCTAATAGCAAAGAACATACTGGAGCTGGATTTCGTATTAATTGCATGGATTGTCTATATGAAAGAGAACAATACTTTGATATCATAGGAAAAATTATGTGTAACAAACTGTTTCTTTCACCGTGTCTCTCCCCTGGTTGCGTACTAAAAGCAAACAGCACCCGGGGCGACGACAAAGGCCCAAACGTGTGTTGGTGTCCCAAGACCTCTGACACCCGGGACAACTGCCTCGTTCACCCAGTCTCCTCTACCCTGCCCAGCTAGTAACCTACTGCTCTCCCCCACCCTATTTGTCCCACCCAAGCCCAAAATATGTGCCACTACGGCCAAGAGCTTCATGATAAGAATAAATCCAGAGGTCAATTTTAGGAGCATGATTACAAATAATTGTATAGCAATTGAACCAGTCATCTAAATATCTTGAGATTGCACCAATTAGCTAATAAATGGATTTAATTCTTCCCATCATATGCTGCATACGTTTCAATCAATGTATTGTAGTTGACAATAAAATATTTACTTGTATCATTATATCATGTATTTCATTTCCTATTGACAAAATAGCACATGGATCCTGTGAGAGACAATGCTGCTAGATGCAAATTATGTTAGCACATCTGCTATCTGGCGATTTGCTATTTTACTATCCAACTTCGGATATTATCCCACAACGATCAACTCGTATAACATGAATGTATTTTCAGAGCAACAAAAAAGTTCCAAGTTCATGCCCCATTACATTGTTTACTGTTATGACGATGTGGTTTACAGGATCACTTTAGCTGTCTAGGCCGTGGTTTACCGGAGCACTTTAGTTGTCAAGTTTCAGTTTCAACGGCTTTTCATCAAGCTCTTAAATTTCGGATGTAAGTAAGTGTTGGTTGTAGTTCGCAATCCTATAAAGCCTGAATAGAAGTACACATAAACGTGTTAAGCTTGAGTAGTCCCCCCTGTTTGGAAGTAAGAGACTCGAAACAATATTGCGAAAGACCTTTATTTCAGTGTCGTTACAAATTTCTCCAACTCTGATGAATGGAAATATGTGTGGTTCGTATGTCAACACAATGCACAAATTATTGTTTAGTTTGAATATATTAACATTACGCTCTAGAGAAATGAATGAATGGTTCAATCCCTTTATTATCTGATGAAGTTTCTTCATACCCAGTTAAGTGTATATCCGGATAAAGAGTGGATATATCGAATATTTCCAGTTTATGATATGTTAGGTACATCCGTTATGGTGGGGATGAACCCAGTGGTCAGTGGATTGTATACATTTTGTCTTTGTATGACCATTCAGTGTATAAATGGTTATAAGATGGTAATATCGCTAGTCTCTATGTTATAACCCTTGACCCAGTGAAGTCTCTGCCTAATATTTGTTAACACTCTGGTCTTTTTTTTTACACTTTCCATTTCTCATTTGTGTACAAGAAACAGTTAAAGAGTTCTTTTAGATATTTTTCAAATCGTCGTTAGCCTCTTTAACCCCACCCCATCCGATCAAGATTTCAAAAACGTTTGCACAGTCATCATTCATATGGTTATCACTTAAGTTTCCCCTATCATTTAAACAAAAACTCCGACAATTCACGATATATACAAATCAGAGAGTCCGTGCATACATGATATCAGCGAAATATGCGAGTACATTAAGAATAGATACAGAATATTTAAAGATAAGAAGTACTGTCTCTTTTAACTAAATATAGTTCGTTCGCGCGCGCGCGTGTGTGTGTGTGTGTCTCCGTGTGTTTGTGCCTACTTACCTGAAAAGAAAATTTAGGTTCTTTAAATTATACAACGACGTTTCAGATATTTTATATTCAGAAAAAAATGCAATAGTATGTTTACAAATGGTATAAGAAATAAAATCATGACGTTTAATCATATATTTTCCAATCATTAGTACATATAGATAGTGTGTACAATTCAAGGTACTCCTGAGTAAGTCTATATTCATTGTCAGATTAAGCCTAGTAACAACAATACTAATAAGGCATTATTATTATTATTATTATTATTATTATTAATTTTATTATATTTATTATTATTATTATTATCATTGCTATAATTATTGCTATTTTTATTATTATTGCTATTATCATTATTGATATTATATTATTGCTATTATTATTATTATTTATATAATTATTATTATTATTATTGGTATTATTATTATTATTATTATTATTATTGCTATTATTATTATTATTGGTATTATTATTATTATTATTATTTTTATTATATTTATTATTATTATTATTATTATTGCTATAATTATTGCTATTATTATTATTATTATTGCTATTATCATTATTGATATTATTATTATTGCTATTATTATTATTTATATAATTATTATTATTATTATTGGTATTATTATTATTATTGATATTATTATTATTATTATTATTATTGCTATTACTATTGCTATTATTATTATTTATATTATTATTATTATTATTGTTATTATTATTATTGCTATTATTAGTATTATTATTATTATTATTATTATTATTATTATTATTATTATTATTATTATTAGTGCACAGTTAAATGCGTAGTTAACAAATTCATCGCCAATGCATTTCGGCATATTACCTTTTTTCGTGTTAAATGAGTAGAACTTTAGTTGACTGTGAGATGTACTTTCGCTCTCATTTCTTCCTTTTTCCCCCACCCCCTCCCCCCTAAAGTTGACGGATTCATTTCTAATCTATTTTCACAAATTTGGCATGAGACTTTCAAACAAACGGCTATTAAACATAGCAGGTGTCAACCCGTTATATATCCTTTCCCAGAAGTACATCTGAGTAGTTTTAAATATATATTGCGTGCCACAAAGTTCCATTCTATGTAAAAGAAATCGATCATGATAAACAAAAGAACAATGTATTTACATTTGATGTTTACAATCATTTATGTTTTACTGTCCAACGACTGTGTTGCAACTTTCTTTATTGTTAGATTGATATATGTCCAAAAACCATGCCACTGCTTGCATCTTTGATACGTATTATTTTAGATAGATAGATAGATAGATAGATAGATAGATAGATAGATAGATAGATAGATAGATAGATAGATAGATAGATAGATAGATAGATAGATAGGTAGGTAGGTAGGTAGGTAGATAGATAGATAGATAAAATAGATAGATAGATAGATAGATAGATAGACAGACAGACAGACAGACAGACAGATAGATAGATAGATAGATAGATAAATAGATAGATAGATAGATATATAGATAGATAGATAGATAGATAGATAGATAAATAGATAGATAGATAGATAGATAGATAGATAGGTAGGTAGGTAGGTAGGTAGGTAGATAGATAGATAGATTGATAAGATAGACAGATAGATGTACTTATCGAACAATCTATCGATATATCATCTTTTTATTTCATATTTCCTTTTTTTGTCTTTGTACGTAGACCTGTTTTCTTGGTTTCAGTAATACATTTACTTAGGTCTTACAGCCCTTTTCTATTTGATTTATTGTATCTTTCTTTATGAAGTTATTTAGATCTGACCCATATTTTGCGCTTCAATGTATTGTATCTTTTCTTATGTATATTTGATTCATTGATTTACGTTTGTACATGGCTGTAAGTTGTACTTAGATAATATAAGCAGAGATGTGCATAGATAAGTTTTGTACATGACTGTAAGTTGAAATAGAATATTTACATAGTATTTGAGTTTGGAACTTTCTTGGCCGAGTCCTTTCTACAGTTAGATTTGAATTTTAGAATGATTCTCATCTAGATCAAATAAAAATGGGTATGAACAAGAATATCATAAACAATTAATTCCTGTTCTATATAAGCCTATGGGAATCCATGATTAGAATTTGCATTTGTGTTGTTGAAATCGCATACATGTAATTCAAGATAATCATTATTAAAAATATTCGCTAGAATTAAAAACAATCCTAACTGACTTTCAGATTAATATATAAATAATGATTTTGTTAACTCAGTCAAAGACAATCTGGATAGCATCTTACGAGGTGGTGTATAAAATGTTAATATATTTCCAACCTCGTTCGGTGTAAAAGGTTAGGTTACTTCCCTTTTTGGGCTGGGGTGCTTCCAGTTTATTTAAATTAATACAGAAGACCCACCCTGGCTTGTTTTTGTCAGAAATTGAAGTAGTGATAGAGAGATGCAAAGCTATGAGCCCCCAGTCAGCGGTGACGAAAGTTCAATTAATGAATATACAAACTGAAATTTTAAATAACAATTTAATATAATTCAAACAGTAATCTCTCAAATACAATTCAGCTAATGTCATATCACTCCACCAAGTGACGGCATAGTTCATTCTTTGAATTAGTGTGTGAAATTTTCCCTTCTGTCCTGAGTCTTACTCATCTGTATGTTTCATCTTTTCCGTTCCTTTGTCTCCCTCCGTTCTCCCTTCAACTTTTCCCTCTGTCCTTCTTCTCTCTTGTCTCCCAGAGACTCGGACCAATTACTGGGGTAGTTCCTTCTGGTCCATAAAACTGCTTCTCTTTTGTCTCCTAGAGACTCGGACCACAGCACTGAGTACTTCCCTCTGGTCCCAAAAAGCTTTTAAAAATACATACACGAACATTAGCAAAGAATATTCCTTTTGATACGTAACTCACACTAACATTAATATCATCAGATAGGCCATTACCTTTTCTTTTTTTTTGGTGACGCATTCGTGCCCATCGAAATACATATTAGCCCTGCTAAGTGTACACGGTATATATATAAAAATTCGTAGTCTTATTAAATACAAAATAATATCATACAATCAGACGCATTTCTTTACATTGCACTTCTACAAGTGTACACAGATATGCTCGTCCATGCTCTGATATATCCATACACATGATACCCCTACAAGTATACACAAATAGGCAAATTCCTATACTAATGTGGCACACCGCAACATTATTCAAAGTTTAAAATTCAATTCAACATTTGAAAATCTATAATATCAAATGAATACATGCATGAAGTTACTACGAATTAACCCAATAATGAATTACAATATTAATTCTACACATCACGTTGCTCATATCTCAAAATACGCATGTATATCAACACTACGAATGAATCAAACTGCAGTGGTTATTTTATATTCTCAAATATATAGATATACTGCAATAATTAAAGTACACTTACTTTGCAGTAATATATCACAACAATCGAGCAAATGATAACTGACCTGTTTAGAAGCTTTACTATTATTCCCAGAATAATTTCGCCATTACGAATGGTCTCGGAGTAGTTTTATTTGCTTTGTCTCGCCAAATAATTTTAAACCTATCAAAGTTTTGATTCTCAAGATGATATTTTTAAACTTAAGATTCTAATGTCTGGCACACATAACTCAAATCCGATTGGAGGTTGGTTCATAATGATCAGACATCGTCCCTCCCAACCTTCTGTCAAATAGGTTTACAATACAATTTGACGATGCCTTGTTCCAGCAAGAAATCGTCACTTACCTGTGAACACGGTTACGTAACTGACTTTAACAAAAAATAAACCGCGCGCCTGGAGTTTATGGCTATGCCAATTAACTCGCTGGACACCTCAGACATTTTGCCGGCAAGAAATTATAGCCTCAGGGTTTAACATACCCATGCTAACATCTGGTTTCCTCTATCCCGTGACATTCGGTATTCTGTATCTAGGAGATGACCGCCCTCGATATAATTCGCCCTGTTCGAGTAAACTGACAAGTGGACTAAGTAGGAATCTGAGCAGATATATAGAACAGAATGATCTGAGCCCCCGTATATAAAAGAATCAAAATTTTATCAATTACAAACAATGGAAAATCAATACAATTCATTAGAAAGAGGCACTTCTTTAGAATAAATGTCTTCGCACCCTTTAAGTCACATTTATATATATATATATATATATATATATATATATATATATATATATATATATATATATATATATATATAATGAATAGCCAGTCTGTTAACGGCAATATTGGGTCTAAGCACTCAAGTAGCAGTGATATCAGAATTGGATCAAGTTCACAAGACTTTGGTGCACTCATCACGATTTTCTGTACTTAATCAATAGAGACAGATTCAAATGCTCCTAATGGTTGTCGCTGAAATTCTGTAGCATACCTGTATGGTGACGAGTGAATTGAAATTGTGTTGTAAAGTGAATCTCTAATGGTTTGTACTTTGTCACGGAAGAAATTTACAAATAGGTCCGGAAGGTCTACTGGAGAGAAGGAATTTGGATATGTGGGTGTACATTTGTTCCTTGACATTAGTTTGTTAATTATCTCGAAGAGCTCTTTGCAGCTGGAACTCTCCGTGATCTTAGTACTGTAGTGGGATAATTTGGCTAAATGGACTATGTTTGTGACATTTTTCTTAGCGGCTTCATATATTTGTTTACGAATAGTGAGTCTGGTGGAAAGCCAAAGCCTCTCTACTTTTCGGCGATATCTTTTAGCAGTGCGAAGCTGGTCCCTAAAACTGCTATACCATGGAGAACACTTTTTTTAAAAATTGATACTCTGCATTTGGTGGCTGGAGCAGGTTTTTCAAGCAATGAACGCAGGCAGTTATCAGTTCTGCTGTAGGATGTGAGTAAATTGTTAGGTTTTCTTGGATGTCATGCATGACTTTGGTTCTATTTATCATTCGGAGGTTTCTTTTACTAGCAAATAAAGGTGGAGGGTTAGGGACTGATACGTGGAGATGGCATATAATGCAGAAGTGATCTGATGCAAGTTCGTGAGATACAAAGGTGGATTGCAGAATATTATCATCAGGTCTATAAAGAAACCAGTCTAAAATGTGACCAAGTTTATGGGTGGGTTGATTAACCGACTGTTTAAGGTTGAAAACATGAATGGAATCTAGGAGTTTTTGCGTGTATGGGTTTCCAGGACAGTCAAAGTGAAAGTTGAAATCTCCAAGAATAATTAGGTTGCCACGTATCGAATTTCCATACTCCAGAAGATTCGTAAACTGCTCCAAAAAGATAGATTCAGTCAGCTTGTTTTTTTTTAGTAGGAGGAGGGCGGTAGAGACAGAAAAAGGGACTGACCTTTGTTCCAGTGTGAGTGTTGTTTGGACTAGTTCAAACGATGTGTGGCAGAAATTGAAGGTTGTGTTGTACTGAAGGCATTTTATCATGGATATAAACTGCATTTTGAGTACATGTAACTAACGAACTTGAAAAGCATGATAAAGATTTTTTTTTAAGAACATTATTATAGGTAAGCTTTGATTCGTTCAATTCGTTGTTGTTGATTTTTTACAACAATAACATTAGGTTTTTATAATACACATCAGTAACATAAACATTACTCAAGAAATCATTATTTATTATTATTATTATTATTACTATTATTATTATTATTATTATTATTATTATTATTATTATTATTATTATTATTATTATTATTATTATTATTATATAAATGCCTATTTTGTTACACCGATTTTAAATAACAGGAGTTACTAATGGGTGTGGGCAGAAGAAAAATAATTATTCGGTGAAGAGCAAGCAGAATGTAGAGTGGGGTATTCTACAGAAGATGATAAATTTATATTATATGCATTAGTTTGTAAATATGTAAGAAAATGTAGAGATATTCTATGCAGTATTAATTGGATATGAACAGCCTTTGATAGGGCAGAGAGACGTTTACTGTATAAAAAGATAGTTAGTGAAGATATTAGTTGAAAAATTTTAAGAATCATTAAGGCTATTAAAAATGATATAAAGGCTTGTGTTAAGTCTAACAATCTTATTACCGATGTGTTTGATTGTCATTCGAGCGGTCGTCAAGGTTGCGTTTTATCGCATTTACTCTTTTCTTTGTTTTGGACTATTTGAACCCCTTTTTAGCTGTAGGAAACGGTAGTGTCTGTAGAAGCCTTATAATTTTTTTACTGTTGCATGTAGACGATTTAATTGTCTCTGCTGACACTGCTCACCAATTGCAAAATAAGTGAAAATTAAAGGCGTATATGGAAAAAAAACAAGAGTGGTTGTATTTCGCAGAGGTTGGTTTTCTCTGAAGTTACGAAAAGTCGTACTTTGGCTATATAGAGGTAACGATTGAATCATATTATAATCATTTAGGGTGCATATTTTCTTCAGCAAACTCTTCGTACATGTGCTAGAAAACGTTCGTCATTGCAGGCATTAAAGACTATATATGTATCTATGCAAAGTCGTTCAAAGTTTAGCAGATTACTTGTAACTGGATTCTTTCGTCTGTTTAATTTTTTTAATTTTTTTTTTTTACGATCCCTATGATTTTGGAAACGTTCATTTGTCATTTTGTAATTAAATTCTTGGTATATTTAAGTTTACTACTATAACAAATTAGAAGAAAAATAATGCAGCATATAAGATATAAATGTATTTTGAAATATTGGCTAAGAATTCTAAAGATGCTAGAAGGCAGACATCCTAAACAATGCTACAAATTACAGGCGAGATGGGATTGCTGGGTTGTCAAGTTAAAAAGCTTCTATTTACATTTGTATTTAGCATCCTTTGGTATACTCAAGGAATAAATGATGAAAATACATTTCTTATAGTAATTTCCCAGAGATGTGTATATATTTATAGGTTGCTACATAAGAATCTAAATCAATATCACAAAATTGGCTGGTTAGGGTTAATAATATATACTTGTATCTCACCTAATTCGAAAAAATAAAGTAATTATTACTTTCATGAATATCGCTTCCAATAGGTAAGCTCTATAACGTCTTTATGTACCGCATGATGTATGGATATGTATCATAGGTCACTGGCCTGTATTATACATGAACACTATAAAAAATAAAAATGAAATAATAAATAAAGAATATAATAATAATAATAATAATAATAATAATAATAATAATAATAATAATAATAATAATAATAATAATAGTAATAATCAATCCCTTTATTATCTGATGAAATTTCTTCATACCCAGTTAAGTGTATATCCGGATAAAGAGTGGATATATCGAATATTTCCAGTTTATGATATGTTAGGTAAATCCGTTATGGTGGGGATGAACCCAGTGATCAGTGGATTGTATACATTTGTCTTTGTATGACCATTCAGTGTATAAATGGTTATACGATGGTAATATCGCTAGTCTCTATGTTATAACCCTTGACCCAGTGAAGTCTCTGTCTAATATTTGTTAACACTCGGGTCTTTTTTTACACTTTCCATTTCTCATTTAAAACAGTTAAAGAGTTCTTTTAGATATTTTTCAAATCGTCGTTAGCCTCTTTAACCCCACCCCATCCGATCAAGATTTCAAAAACGTTTGCAGTCTTCATTCATATGGTTATCACTTAAGTTTCCCCTATCATTTAAACAAAAACTCCGACAATTCACGATATATACAAATCAGAGAGTCCGTGCATACATGATATCAGCGAAATATGCGGGTACATTAAGAATAGATACAGAATATTTAAAGATAAGAAGTACTGTCTCTTTTAACTAAATATCGTTCGTTCGCATTGTGTGTGTGTGTGTGTGTGTGTGTGTGTGTGTGTGTGTGTGTGCCTACTTACCTGAAAAGAAAATTTAGGTTCTTTAAATTATACAACGACGTTTCAGATATTTTATATTCAGAAAAAATGCAACAGTATGTTTACAAATGGTATAAGAAATAAAATCATGACGTTTAATCATATATTTTCCAATCATTAGTACATATAGATAGTGTGTACAATTCAAGGTACTCCTGAGTAAGTCTATATTCATTGTCAGATTAAGCCTAGTAACAACAATACTAATAAGTCATTATATTATTATTATTATTATTATTGTTATTATTATTATTATTAGTAGTAGTAGTAGTAGTAGTAGTAGTAGTAGTATTTATATAATTATTATTATTGATATTATTATTGATATTATTATTGCTATTATCATTATTGCTATTATTATTATTGCTATTATTATTATTATTATTATTATTATTATTATTATTATTATTATTATTATTATTATATTTTTATACAGTAATATCTTGAAGCCGGGTCATATTCCATTATGATTTAAAGCTAAATCACTCTTTAGGAAACTAAAGTGTGTGCGTGTGTGTGTGCGTGCGTGCGTGTGTGCGTGTGTGTGTGTGTGTGTGTTTGTGTGCATGAAACATAAGGAGAGATATGTAAGACGTACATCAGATAGATAATTTTAGATTTATAACATCAAGATGTATAAAATTGGCTCATAGGTTTTCACGTGATGAGTGTGTTAAAAATGCAACAGTGTAGCAATATTAGAATAAAATAGAAATTAAAGGTTTTTCGAGTAGCCTGCTGCTTTAGAAATTTTTTCATCAGGTACCAGTCAAGGAATATTCTTTATATGGTGATGGTAGAGGTTGTTGTTGTTGTTGCCTATCTGTTAATGCTTGGAACAAAATAGGTCAAACTGTAAAATGCTAACAGAGACTTTATTTTTTTTTTTTAAAAAAATTTCCCTAGGAAATTAAAAGAACACACATACTACAAAATTAACATAAATAGGAAAAAATTAACCTTGGTGATAAAAGAATACAACCTTTACTATTTGACACATACACTGTAATATATTGGTCCAAAGAGGAGATCAAACGGTACCTCAAAGTCCTGTACTTTACTGACTGTTGGGCGACTAGGCGTTATGTTTTTTTTTTTTCTCTCCATTCATCCCACAAAAGTCTTTTTTTTTTCATAATTATACCCCATAGTAAATAATAAAATTGTTCTTTACGTTCCACATGAATGTGAACAAAGTAGTGGTAGATTCTTAATGGGGTTCTTATAAACTGTCGTTGACAGGAATGTTTTGTAGTAATACGTTCTCTAGTAATACGTTTGCCAAACAAATATAAGCATGTTGTTGAAATTCAGTCACAAACTCACACATGACACGTCGTGAAGACGTCATACTTGAGGCGGTACTCCATTTAAAATTTAAACGTTTATTTTTCTTTTACTCATGCACGTTTTAGGGGCCTCGAGTGGCCGAGTGGTTTAAAACGCTGTCCGCTACGGATCACTGCCATCTGACCTCTGTCTGCGTGGGTTTGAGTCTCGGATTTGGCCAATGTGGGTATGTGAGAAAGCTTGCCAGTAGCTTATCGTGGGTCGGTGGATCTTTCCGGGGTTTTCCTGGTTCTTCCTCCAGCATTAGTACTGGTCGCCGTTAAACTCTACAACAACAACAACAACATGAACGTTTTCTTGGACATCGTCAAATAGAATTATGTGTTTGTTATACATGAACTTTGTAGGCAGGCGTCGTCTCATCGAACACACTCAGTGACTAGATTTCAGATAATGAAGTTTCAACTGCCACATGGGTAGTGACTTTGTGGTTAAATAAATTCAACCAATTTATTAACCACTGTAAGATGGGTTTTTTTTGCCCTTTAATTTGCGTGAAATTTGAGGAATGAAATTTTAACCTCACTGTATGCTTGCGGAATTGTAACATATTTAATATTCAGCACAAGTTGTTTGCAGGTATTATTACATAATCTAGAGCGCAGACTAACTAAGATTTTTGCGAGGAGAATATTTAAAATACTAATAGACTCAAATGGAATGGTAGTTTTGTTTAAAATCAGCGAGTAAGGGCGGCTGGGAATAATATAAAGGGAGATATATAAGGGGCATTTTAGAAGAAGCTACATGTTTTATTTACCTAATATAGGCATCTAAATTCCGTGTTATACCCCTTCTTTTTACAGTATAGACTGCGGTGAAGATAGTAGATAGTTGGGCACTGGATAGTCCTACCCGTAAGACGTATCACATGTTGATCTTGATTTTAGTGCTACGTCTTACGAGCCGAATGACGCCATAGTGTAGTTAGTTCCGATGTCGTCGACATCGGAACGATAAATCAAAGTTTCAGGAATATCGAACATACTTGGCAACCTATATAGTCACTCTTCCACTAATATATGTTTAATTAATTATACTTACTGCGCTGTTTTTATCCAAATGGAATCAATAGTTGACACTTGCAAACGGACGCATTTTTTGTTCAGTTGACATACATTTGAATTTGCTGAAATGCGACAGTTGTCGAGGTATGCCGAAGTATGTTTAAGTTAGGTTCTAATCGGAAAATATTTTTTGAACGAAACGAAATAAAATCGTGATGTTTGTTAAAACCCATTTGATAATTTCGTTTCGTGAAAATAATACAGCTTTATTGAAACTTACTTCGGCATTCCTCAGCCACCATGGCATTGAAACGTGTTTCAAAGGAACATGAAAAATGCGTTCATTTCCTAGTGTCAGTTAGAGTCGATCACGATCAAGACAGCAAAGTAAGTATATCAATAACTCTTAAATATGTGGGTAAATGTTGATACTTATTGCCAAGTATGTGATAAACATGAAAATTTCATCTTTTATTCTCTGTTCAGTATATTTAAAAACACTACACAGCGCTGCTCTTTAGGCAGTAAGACCCAGACGCGAGCAAACATAAATATCAGCGTCGGGGCTTACATTGTAGGACTAGGCACTGGATAGTAGACAGTTGGCTTGTGTATAAATGGGTACTGGATAGTCGATGACTGCTTTGTGGATATTAGGTCATTGGATGGCAGATATTATTTAATTGGTTTGTGAGTAGTGCATTGTTTGATAATTATTTAGTGGATACACACTCATTGTGTGTTGAATACTAGATAACCAGATGATCGATAGTAGATTCTTAGGTATGGATGTGTAGAGTCTATGAGAATGTTGGTTTGGGTTGTGTTTTAGTAGATAGTCGGGTGTAGGAAAGTAGATAAATAGGCTCTGGATAGTAGATCAATTTACGTCATTAGTAGATCACAGGAAACTGAATAGCATATAACTAAGTGTTGGACAGTAGATCACTGGTTGTTGGTAGTAGATAACTGGTTAGTGGATAATAGACCATAGGGTGTTTAGAGTTGATAGTTTGATAGGGTCTATTAGGTCACTGGGTGCTAGATTGGAGATAACGGGCTAGTGGATAGTAGATTACTGGGTATATAATAGCAGATTAATGGTTGTTGGGTAGTACATAACCGTATATTGTTGTCGTTAATCAGTTGATATATATTAGATACTTATGTGTTGGATAGTAGAGGACAATTTGGTAAAGTAGTAGATAATTTATTAGTAGATAGTAGATAACCGGTTGTTGACTGTAAATAACTGGTCGGTAGATAGTTGATCAGTGAGTGATGATGTTAGTTAAATGGTCGGCGGATAACTGGCTGATCGATATTATATGATTGGATAGAAACAGTGTATAGTATATAACTGGATGCTGGATATTAGAAAACTAAGTGGTGGATAGTAGATAAATAAATATTGTAATAAATTTGGAGTATGCACATTTGTTAGCGCCCCGTTTTTAAGCAATTCTTAGATTTATTTGTGTGATTATTGGGATTCGACGCCATGGAAATAGTCCTAGCCCCGAAATAATTAGCCAATTAATAGGAGGAAACGTCACGGAGCCGAGTGTTAGGGAGTTCAAACCGAATGACTGTCCCTTAAGTAACATAGTCCATATTAAAATCTAGTGGTGTTTAATAGTATTGTGGTTGAAATGGCAGTATTTACGGTAGGAAACCAGTAAATTACACAATGGAATAAATAAGTTGGGAATTGGTAGATTCTGTTTATGGTCCATAGTGGAAAATAGGCGTAATTATATAAGCGTGATACGCCGGTAAAAGTGTGTATCGACTGGCCTAGGGCGGCGCAGTTAAATAGTTCCCATTGAGAAAGGGGATACTAGTGTATTTTCTATGGCATAACCAGCTGGCGGTACGGAAATCTGATGATAATGAAGTAAAACCATGCAAAGGTGCGGTTAATGGACATTTTGGGCAAGTTTTAACTGTGGTCTCCAAGTGATTAGAGCAAAATTTAGTATATAAAAGCAGACACGTCTGACTTTGCAATTTACAACTCAAGTTGTATGGAAGTCTTCGGAAATTTGGGGAAAACATAACGACTTCCAGCGGGATTCGCACCAGGGTTTTGACACCGCTCGGTCAAGTGAATACCCCTGTGCGTGTAACAATATTGATATGTATGGATTATGAAAATGGTAGTTTTGTTTTTAAAGAAAGATTACTAGGTAGGGATAAGCTTATTATGAAATGGGACAGAGAGTTTAACGCATAAATGTAGTCGTAGTTGGTTGGCAAGGGGAAATAAAGTAGTTAGTTTAATTCTGAAACAAAACAAACAGTCATTTAATTTAAAGTGCAGACAAACTCCCATTTTCCTTGTCGGCAAGCTCTAACACCTTATATTTTCCTCTGACATAGGACCCACATGTTGCAAGAACAGATTTTTCGCGTGAAACCTATTTCGTCTTACGACATTTCAATTAAATAACAGACCGTCACCTCATGCTACAGTATTAAAACACGTCAAATTTCCTATTGTCCCCATAAACATTCGACCCATTGTCCATCTAAACTTCGTTCATTAATTTTTCCATGTTACGTTCACCTTTGTACCTGTAAACTTCAGACCCTACAATGGAATGTTTTGATTCTAATGAGTTATCTACTTTTTAAGACGACACTTCTGATTGTATGAGCCATACATGATAAAAACTTTTTTTTTTTTTTTTTAACCTCGAAAAACGCTCTTTTTACGTTTTATTATTTTTTGCGTTTTTTATATTTGGTACTTACATTTTTTTTAATCATCGGCCATACAGGCGGTCCTCTGTCATAATCTAGATAACAAATATCGATCAGTAATGAATCTATGATGCTGGACAATATACATTATATGGAGGAAACCATAAAGTGGTCAGATCAGTCAGATGGTGATAACGACAGTGAGTGAAAAAAATTTCAATGTTATCTGTACTACGATTTAAAACTTTTGAAATTTTTTCATATTTGTATCACTGAAACTTTAAAACTGGTATGTAGCATGTAAATAAGTAAAAAATTGATTTTTGTGTTGCCTAAAAACTACTGGGACGTTGTTTTTTCGCTTTTTATTTAATGAGAAACAAATGCGTTTTTTAAAACGTTTTTTATTTAAATTTTAACGTTTTTAACATCTATGGTATGAGCCTCAAGTCTATTCAATAATGTGCGATTACAAGGATCTGCCTTAATAGTGTTTTGACAATGCTGTGTCTCTTTCCTTCATCAATGTAGTCTTGGATTCCCTGTAAAACATATAATTCTTGGATTCCCTGTAAAACATATAATTCTTGAATTCCCTGTAAAACATAATTCTTGGATTCCCTGTAAAACATAATTCTTGGATTCCCTGTAAAACATATACCGAGCAATCAATGTAGTCTTGGGTTCCCTGTAAAACATATACCGAGTTATCAATGTAGTCTTGTATTCCCTGTAAAACATATACCGAGTTATCAATGTAGTCTTGGATTCCCTGTAAAACATATACCGAGTTATATATATAGTCTTGGATTCCCTGTAAAACATATACCGAGTTATATATATAGTCTTGGATTCCCTGTAAAACATATACCGAGTTATCAATGTAGTCTTGGATTCCCTATAAAACATATACCGAGTTATCAATGTAGTCTTGGATTCCCTGTAAAACATATAATTCTTGGATTCCCTGTAAAACATATACCGAGTTATCAATGTAGTCTTGGATTCCCTGTAAAACATATAATTCTTGGATTCCCTGTAAAACATTGCTTTGAACCTGATTTCTCTATAGACGATCCTAAATTAGAAACGGGGCTTTGTGAACATTATGGTCATCATTTTGCTGTAGTGTATGTCCATGGTAAAAAGATACTGTCTTCAATGACCACTGGAAATCTAGTCTGGCTCCACAACCTTGTAAATATGTTCATCTTTTAATCTTTTATATATGGAAAAGAGAGAGGCGAGCCATAATCGTTCCTCTTCATTTAAATTAAAGAGGGCATATTAAATATGCTGATAGTTATAAAAATTGTGTTGACATGCTTGTTTTATATCGATCTGACTCTCTGACATACAGATAATTATTTGTATCTGTATGTCCTTATATTTATGACGCAAAAACAAACTAAATGTCATTTAAAAGCAAGCCCATTCCCATTTAACTGAAACGCATGCTAAACAAGTTACAAATGGAATCATGCTGTGAAACCTATACCATCATATGGTATTTCCGTTCGAGTGCAGTCATCTAATACTATACTGCTGCCATGTAGCTATGAATCAACATGGCGTCTATGTTAATTTCCCGTTTGGCACCACATCCAATTTGTGTATGTGAGAAAGCTTGCCATTATCTTCTCGTGGGTCGTTGGTTCTTTCCGTGAGATTTCCAGGGTTCTTCCTCAACTATTAATACTGGCCGCCATGTACAGCCGATCGTGTGCTGAAAGATTGCGTGAAACCCTACAAGAACATCAACATGCCTGCTCATCAACGTTTGGGTCTCAAGTGCCACATACTACTACTAGTAACTCATGCGCATGGACAGTGATCGCTAAGTGTTTTGCCACCCCCACTAAACGCAGTAAAGTCGCAATTCTTAATTATTGGAAAATATCAATATCGTATTTCACATTACTGACACTCGCTCTTAGACCATTACCATATAATATTCGTTGCTGACAGTGGGTTATCGATTTTCTTTTTTTTTTAAAAAATTGTTTATTTCATTATAATGTTATGCAAATAAGCAACAGTATCGCGGAATATTGTGTATTGAGATGCTTATTGCTTTGCTGGACACGATGCAGACTAGCAAAAAGAAGTAATATATTTGCCAAAATATTATCTTTACTCAAGCAGTGTAGTTCTAATTAGTATTTGTATTGCTTGTCAATCAAACAATGTACATCTGAAGAGTAGTTATATTCCCTGTCAGTCATGCAATGTACAAATAAAGATTAATTGCATTGCCCGTCAGTCAGGCAGTGTACATCTGAAGAGAAGTTATATTCCCTGTCAGTCATGCAATGTACAAATAAAGATTAATTGTATTGCCCGTCAGTCAGGCAGTGTACATCTGAAGAGAAGTTATATTCCCTGTCAGTCATGCAATGTACAAATAAAGATTAATTGTATTGCCCGTCAGTCAGGAAGTGTACATCTAAAGAGTAGTTATATTCCCTGTCAATCAAACAATGTACATCTAAAGAATAGTTATATTACCTGTAAATCTAGCAATATATATATATATATATATATATATATATATATATATATATATATATATATATATATATATATATATATATATATATATATATATATATATATATATATATAGTAGTTGTATTGCCTGTCAATCAGGCAGTGTATATCTAAATAGTTGTTGTATCTGTCAGTCAAGCAATGTATCTAAATATCATTTGTATTGCTTGTAAATCAAGCAATATACATCTAAATAGTAGTTGTATTGCCCATCAGTCAAGCATTGTACATCAAAATATATATGCTGTCAATGAGGAAATGTACATTTAAATAATTGTTGCATTGGCTGTCAATGAATACATTGCTTGTCAGTCAAGGGATGCATCTAAATAGTAGTTGTAATGTCTGCCAAGCAAGCAACTGCATCTAACCAGTATTTGTATTGCCTGTTAAAAAAGCAAGGTACATCTTAATAGTAGCTGCATTGGCCATCAGTCAAGCAGTGTATATCTAAATAGTAGTTATATTGCCTGTCAATCAAACAATGTACATTTAAGTAGTATTTGTAATGTCTGTCAATCAAGCAACGTGCATCTCAATAGTAGTTGAATTACCTGTGAACCAAACAATTTACATCTAAAAAACAGTTGTATTACCTGTCCATCAAGCAATGTGCATCTAAATATTAGTTGTATAGCCGGTCAGTCAAACAGTGTTCCCCTAAAGAGTATTTCTATTGGCTGTCAGTCAAGTAATGTACATTTAAATAGTAGCTATATTGCCAGGCAATGTAAATCTGAATGGTGGTTGTATTGCCTGTCAGTCTCTAAATAGTATTTATATTGGCTGTCAATCAAACAATGCACATCATAGTAGTATTTGTATTGCCTGTCAATCAAACAATGTACATCTAAACAGTAGTTGTTTTGTTTGTCAAGCCCTGTATATGGTAGTTGTATTGCCTGTCATTCAAGTAATGTACATCTAAATAGTGGTTGTTTTTGCCTGTTAGTCAAGCAGTGTACATCTAAATATGATTTGTATTGCCTGTCAATCGACCAATGTACATGAAAATAGTAGATGCATTGCCTGTCAATCAAGCAGTATACATCTAAATAGTATGTGTATTACCTGTCAGTTAAGCAATGTACATCTAAATAGTAGTTGTATTGCCTGTTAATAGAAAGGTATATGTATAATGTTTATGGTGTCATATACATTTTTGTCATTAATGCAACATTTTTGCTAGTGTTCTGTGTTAACGATGTTGAAAGGTGTCTAACTCATACATCAGTTGTATTCGATGAAAACTTTGGGATTTTATTATTGTATCAAATTTGTATCATGTTTTGCTAGATTTGTATCATTATTGTATCAAATTTGTATCATGTTTTGCTAGATGCTGCTTTTTATAAAACAGATTGCTGGTGGTATTACTTTCGACAACATTCGTGTGATATTTACGTAATTTTGAAAGTCTAATATCTTCTGCATCAGTTGGTGCTATTCAATTAAATGATTGGATAATAGATTAATATTGGCTCTGTAATATTTCAGTTGTTCCAGTGACACTTGTGTAAAAACAATCTGCATCATCATGTTGTCGTTCTCAGGTGAGACACCACATTATATCTGCATTGTTTTTACTAGAAGAAGAACAAAAAAATTATAAATATACTCTTGCTTGCATGGTTAAGTTATATACAGAAAGATAATTATGATAATGTAATTTGAAAACCTTATGGTTCCAAATATTGATTTTATATGCATGAAGTGTGAAACATAACCACAAATGGTTTTGTATATTATACTTTGTGAACTGAAAAGGTAAAATGAATATCACCACTATGTACATGTGAGATACACACAATAAAAATAAACCTTTTTCATCTTCTGCTTCAATAAAAAAGTGCGTAAACATTTTATATCTGAGCACGTGGAACATGTCATCTTATAAATCTTTGGATTATAAAATCCAGTATCTTAATCGCACAATGAATAAAAAATATTTATTGTTGCGAACTGTTGAACTTTCTCCTTTTCAGTTGAAAACCTGACTAATATCTAGTGGGAATTTATCAACACAAAATAAATTGTTATCTAGTGTGATTTTACTAATCTGAATTTACTTCTCCTTGACAAAGGTAACTGTATCAATTCTGATCTTGAATTCTAAATTAATTTATCCTCGCATAGGTAATTGGTATATATTTGGGATTTTGACAGTTAAAATTAATTTATCATCGCAAAGATTATTGTCATCTATTGGGACTTTGACAGTCTAAAATGATGTATCCTTGACAAAGGTAACTGGCTTCTATTAGGATTCTGACAGTCAAAATTAATAGCACCAACAATGGTAATTTATATCTGTTGGGATCTTGACAGTCCAAAATAACTTATGTACTAAAGTAACTGGCATCTATTAGGAACTTTGAAATTCTGTATTAATTTATCCACAAAAATAATTGGTTTCTACTTACATCTATGCCAGTCTGAATTTACTTTTCCACAAAGGCTATATGTATCTACTGAGATCCATGGCAGTCTGTATTACATTTCCACAAAGGTTTTATATATCTACTGAGATCCATGGCAGTCTGAATTATGTTTCCACAAATGCTTTATATATCTACTGGGGGCTTTGCCAGTGTGAATGGATTTATTTATTAACAGTAATTGGTATCTACTATAAAACATTGTTAATGTGAATTAACTTGTTCAGAGAGGTAGTACATTTTTTTTTTAAGGTTACTTTCTCTTGCGACAGTGTCTCTAGCACACACAGCCTTAGATATATTTTGAATCTTTTATTCAACCTGTTTTGATGACCTTACTTTTATTTACATGGAAAAGTTAACTAAAGAAAATTTTGAATAGTGAAAAATATTTTCAATTTTAATTGGAGAAATTAAAATGTGGTCATAAAGTATTATCTTTAAATGCAAAACATAAAAGACCAATGTACTACTGGTTGTACAAAACTGGTAGTTTTTGTAAAAACATGCAAAAATGCATAAACTAAATAATGGAATAACAAAACTCAAAACAGAGCACCCCAGAAATACAACAGGCAATAATATGTTAACGATGATAATTTTATAATAGTTAACACTATAAGAATTGAACCAAATGTTAGTTATATTGTATGTATTTTATTAAGAACAGCTTTAAAATAAAGAAAAATAACTTTTACAAGATTTGATACCTATCAATAGTTCACATGAGCGTTTCATAAAAATCATATGGACACCGAATTATATGTTCGTATGCTATGCAAAGACAAGCTTAACCATCTGCAGCAACTTATAAACTGTTCTGATATTTTCTGATAACTAAAGAACATATGTTTTGTATATTACACTTATTATATCTAAATAAAGGGTACATTTTGTTTGAATACTTTTGCTACCCTTTATTTTCTTTTTTTTAAAATGTATGTTAGACAAACACATATTAGTTTGTATTGCATTTGTTTTTCAGCTTGATTTTAGATGTAGTTTGAATCGGCTTTATATTCTTAATGGTATTTCGATTCAAGTGACATTATTTATTGTGTTGTACACCTACATTTTGACACCATTATCATGTTTTACATATATCATTTTGCTATTCATCTTTTCATATCTTTGTATTTACTTTGTTTCATCAAATATTTCACATATCAGATACATTTAAGTGCTCAAAGATTGAATGCATTTGGATATTTTTATATAAATATCTTGCATTTTTTGTCTGATCAATCATTTCTAATGACATAATATTTTCAGCTGGTTTAATACACAGGCCCTATCTATAATATTTTCAGCTGGTTTAACACACAGGCCCTATCTATAATATTTTTAGCTGGTTTAATACACAGGCCCTATCTATCCTTAGCCTTAAAACATACTAGTTCCTAAGTACCTACTTGGATCTGCTCAAATGACTTACCTAATTTTAAATATTTCTCGGTAAAGTTAGGAAGGTGGGACATTTAAAAATTGTTTTGTACCGTGAAATTCTCACAGCATTAATGAATTTAAATGTAGGCGTTCTCAATAAATCAGTCGTGAATTAACAAAACAGATTGATCTATAAATTTGATCTGTTTTCTTTCTTGCTTGCTTCAGACGAAATCATGTCTATTTATCTGCGAGTATTATATCCATCAAATAAATTTGGCAAATCATATACCCACTTTTGGATGCCATACTTTTTCATTATAGTCTGTAAGGTTCAGAGTTTGTCTTTCCTGTTTTAATATTCTTTACCCTGTCATGAAAGATTTCTCTGAAAGCATTGTGTATGTCTTCCCTCTTTTTGTACTAATATTTTTAAAACCAAAAGTATTTTGAGAAAATAGCAATCACTGTTAAAATGTATTTGCATTTATTGTATATTTCCATAAGGTTGCATGTTAACCATTTCACTACAGATTTGTCTGCAACTGGCCATCAACCTGACCTGCAGGTCATGTGTAGGTAAACTGTTAAGCTAAAAGGAATTCCAATAAACAGATTATATTTTCTTTTTGTCCCTTTTCATTTGATATGATGATGTCTTATTGCTTATGTTAGAATTTGGACTTTCCAGGTCTTAGCAAAGATGTAATAAATCTTTGCCGGCCATTTTGAAAGAAAATAAAATATCCAAACAATATTTAACGCTTGATAAGATGTCTTTGAATGCTATCAATAAGTAAATAAGGAGATAGCTTGAAACAGGTATTTTATTTTCACACTTGGCATCATTTCTTCAAGTCATATCCAGTACCAGAAATTTCAGATTTATCTATAAAATAACATCCCTATATTTGTTTGGAAAAAAGCTACTTCATCTTCATGGTCACCATAATAATGGAACATGGTCACCATGATAATCATCTTTACATATTGTTCTTGTTTCTGTTGAATTATTGTAAACTGACTTTATCACATTTACAAGATTATCAAGTTGTACTGTAAATGTAATGGAAAAAAGATATTTGAAATTATCAAAAGTACGTAACATTCTGACTTTATATTCCACCTTTGTAACCATCTTGAAATCATAACTAATGTCACTCATTTTAACATGATCATTAAATCTAATATACAAAGCTGTATCTTCTATAGCACACTGGAGTATAACTTTATGTTTGAATCCAAAATTTTAATGTTTTATTCTCTTGGATGTTGTCCTTCAACATAACTATCTTTGACCATACTTTTATCCAACCATGTGAACAGACAGATGTTATTAATAAGTACCAACACGTTTCATGTTAAACACGTTAAATATTTCTAACACCGCACTGAAAACTGTTGAGTTAAATACAGTGTAGTTTTATGCCATCATTTAAAATATGTAAAAAGTTGAAATTACTATTATGTATTCACTAATTATCATGCTCTAGTAATTTTTTAAAAATTTGCACGAAATAGTCAAATGTGACAGCCCAGTAAGTCGTTGAGTGTAAGAGAGTATTGGAATTTTCATTTGTTGAAATTTCTCAGTGTACGTTTTGAACATAAGCCCCATCTTTTTTAAATATCATGTTCATGCAGTATCTTTCATTTCATATTTACTAGTTTCCTTCCTCTATATGCTATATTCATTTAAAACTGAGCTTGTAACTTTTATCAGGGTTCCCTCACTTATTTAAATAGAGACTTCCTTGACCTTCTCATCTTTTTTCTGGACGAAAATGACTTTTTCAAGGTTCAAATGTGTCCCTTACTAAGCAGAATCAACCACATTTAGGTACAGAAGAGATACATTATAAAATTTAAATATGCTTGTTTGGAGATTCGGTATAAAACCCTAATTACAAACCTTTATTATATTTTCCTCTCTGCATTAGAGAATAAGATGTGGAATTCAAAATTGGTATAAGATGTGGAATTCAAAATTGGTATAAGATGTGGAATTAAAAATTGGTATAAGATGTGGAATTCAAAATTGGTATAGGATGTGATATTGAAAATTGGTATAAGATGTGGAATTCAAAATTGGTATAGGATGTGGAATTGAAAATTGGTATAGGATGTGGAATTGAAAATTGGTATAAGATGTGGAATTGAAAATTGGTATAAGATGTGGAATTCAAAATTGGTATAGGATGTGGAATTACAAATTGGTATAGGATGTGGAATTACAAATTGGTATAGGATGTGGAATTACAAATTGGTATAAGATGTGGAATTAAAAATTGGTATAGGATGTGTGAATTAAAAATTGGTATAGAATGTGGAATTGAAAATTGGTATAAGATGTGGAATAGAAAATTGGTGTAAGATGTGGAATTACAAATTGGTATAAGATGTGGAATTGAAAATTGGTATAAGATGTGGAATTCAAAATTGGTATAGGATGTGGAATTACAAATTGGTATAGGATGTGGAATTACAAATTGGTATAAGATGTGGAATTATAAATTGGTATAAGATGTGGAATTAAAAATTGGTATAGGATGTGTGAATTAAAAATTGGTATAGAATGTGGAATTACAAATTGGTATAGAACGTGGAATTAAAAAATGGTATAGGATGTGGAATTGAAAATTGGTATAAGATGTGGAATCAAAAATTGGTATAGAATGTGGAATATTTTTAATTGGTATAGGATGTGGAATTACAAAAAGGTTTAGCTTTAATAACACAAATATACCTGTACATATATAAATCATTGGTATTGAAACAGATCTCTAAATCCATGTAATAATAACAGATCTCTAAATCCATGTAATAATAACAGATCTCTAAATCCATGTAATAATAACAGATCTCTAAATCCATGTAATAATAACAGATCTCTAAATCCATGTAATAATAACAGATCTCTAAATCCATGTAATAATAATCTGAATGCTGCCCTCAGGTAATACTTTCCTTCTTAATAATACATCATTACTTTTTTTTTTAATGTTCGTACATGAAATTATAAAGTATCAGAGTAAATTAATTGGAATTAATATCAAACAGTAAATGAACTGAAATTGTGGATACAAATTTTCTTTACTTTACTAAATATGCTATTTTGTTTATTGTCTTCGCTCACAGTAGACAACAACAAAATCTCATAAAACACCCTTTTCTGGAACACAAGGAACAAAATATATATCAGTCGATGAGTTCCTAACTAATATTTGAACAAGCACAGGTTTTAAGATAGTCTTATGAATTTTCATCAGTATCCGTCTACCGGTATTTATAGCAAAAACAAAAACTCCCCACCCCAACCCCTAACCCCAACAAAACAAAAATGAACAATAAATAAAACCACCACAAACCATAAACAATATTAAAGGCTTATAGATGTATATATGTACTGGTTCAGAGAATTGGTTTTCAAAGAATGCAGTCTTTGAGGTACTCTTGATCTTTTTCTTACCAAAACTTAACTTTCTCCATATGTTACCGGATACATGTATATAAGATACACAGGATATAGATTACCGGACATAAGATACACAAAATAAAACATAATTAGCATGGCACACAGCTAATAGATGTTACACAATGTAATAACTCCCCATGTCCTTTATTGCTTGATACTGCCAATATTATCTAATTTTGGTAATTTAGTCATTTGTTTTGAAAAATTGTAAAGGTCCTTTATCGCTTGATTCTACCAATTTTATCTAATTTTGGTAATTTAGTCATTTGTTTTGAAAAATTGTAAAGGTCCTTTATCGCTTGATTCTACCAATTTTATCTAATTTTGGTAATTTAGTCATTTGTTTTGAAAAATTGTAAAGGTCCTTTATTGCTTGATTCTACCAATTTTATCTAATTTTGGTAATTTAGTCATTTGTTTTGAAAAATTGTAAAGGTCCTTTATCGCTTGATTCTACCAATTTTATCTAATTTTGGTAATTTAGTAATTTGTTTTGAAAAATTGTAGACTCTGATTCTGAATTAAAAAGCAAGTCTGTCCTAATGTTTTGCATTCCTAAGAACAGAATAATTGAAACTTTTTGGAACAAAATGCCCAAAAGTATCATTGTCTATACATATGTTTATGTATCAAGTTTTATGTTTTTCAAACAGGTTTGGGAAAAGCATCAATAAAAGAAAAGTCACTAATGACAGAGACTGCAGCACACACAATTCTGAGACATTACAAAAACAATGATAATTCCCTAAGACCAAAAGAATGAGAAAAACAGACAGGCAAACACATCAGGAGACAGACAGACAGATATATAGGTCCAAATTACTTGCTAAATCAGTTCCTTTTTATTATAATAAATTATTAAAATGAATAACAACATCTTATACTTCCTTTTAATTTAACATTTTTTCTATTCATATTCATAGACTATGAAATTTTAGTGAGCAAGAGCAAAAAGCATACCTGTAACAAAAAAAAGTGGTTCTTACAATATTTTGTTTGGAATGAATAAAGTGTTGAGTTTCAAATATGTAAATAATGACAGGAATGTACAAACACAATGACACTGGTTATATAAAATGTAAAAAAGAAGTAATAGGTTTTCGTCAAATATCACAAGAACAGAAAATATATTAAAGACAATGGATATATGTAACAAGCAGACTGGTGTCATAATAAAGACAGCAATCTGCTACAATAAATGTCTGACAGTCTCTAACAAGCAGACTGGTGTCATTATAAAGACAACAATGTACTACAATAAATGTCTGACAGTTTGTAACTTTCTATTATATCATTACACATACATGATAAATTTTTGGTAGAAAAATAATTTAAATAATTGTATATATCTTGTTCCAAATATATAAATGAGTTTAAACATTTTCAAACATTTCTTTGCTAAAGAAACTGGAATGCACACACATTTAAAAAATTTAAAACATTAAAAAAATTTCAAAGTAAAAGAACAACTTAGTGTATCTGTACCTGAATTTGAATAATATCTTACAATATTAATTTCTTCAACCTCAATAGTCTAATACATGTTGAATTGAATAATAATAATAATAATAATAATAATAATAATAATAATAATAGTAAATACAATTCATTTGATTCTTATCAATGTTTTTAAAAAATTTATCAAACTTCATTTGTTTAAGCAAACCATAAAAAATCTAAAGTTTCATTAGTCACTGCTATTATTGTCTGATATGGCCCACTGTGTTTTCGACTCATTTCTTCATTGTAATCTACATTTATATTATGAAATTGTTTCCTCTGCCCTTGAGAATTAATCCAACTTCTTTCAAAAGTCTATTTTGACTTTGTAATAATTGTCACATAGATGTATGCCAAGATCAGTAGGACAGATGTGTACATGCTGTGTGTGCACTGCTGTATTCATTATAGGGATCCATAGATTTATGCCAGTTGTAGGGTAAATATGGGCAGTGGCAGATGCTTTATTCTGCTCGGGAAATGGATGCACCTGCCCATACACGAGTCTCCTGCTGCCTTGCAGGTTGGCTTTGGTTAGTCAAAGGCTAAGGGAGTAAACCCTAAAAGAAAATCCGGAGTGGAGACCCTAAGGCAGTTGGATGATGTACTACATCCCATTCTGGCGACACCTTAGTCTGGAGAGGGATGGGCTCTGCCAGATGACTTTTGCCCAAGACACACTAATAATGCTGGACAAATCTGAAGTTACCATACTGGATCAGTTATCGCCCAGGTCAACAAGGACCACACCTGCTGTTGTTCACCAGGACGGAGGTGACTAGTGTACTACTGGTACTTTGCATAAAATCAGAGTGAGAGACAGCATTGCCATCGCCACCTGGAACATTAGAACTCAAATTGGAAGTCTCCAAGAGTTGACACATGAGATGGAACGCTACACATGGCACATTTTGGGACTCTGTGAAGTAAGATGGAAATCCCTAGGAGAACAACAAACTGAAGATGGGCATATATTCTACTTTAGTGGAGAGTTGGACAAGTCCATAAATGGCTTAGGCTTCAATGTAAACAAAGTCATCAAGGGATCTGTGCTTGAATGTCATGCCATATCTAGCAGAATCATTTCCATTCATCTGAAAGCATCTCCCTTTAACATCACAATTATCCAAGTCTATGCTCCAACTACCTATCATGAGGAGTTTTACAACAAAGGCCAGGGTATTATAAACATGGTAAGTAAATAAGACATCCTCATCAACCAAGGAGACTGGAATGCCAAAGTTGGCAAAGATGCTCTAAAAGACTGGGATGATCATTGTGGACCTTCTTGCAATGAGCTTACCAATGAAAGAGAGAGACCGCTGCTTGAGTTTGCAAGCTACAACAACTTGGTACTAGCCAACACCCTGGGCCAACATAAAGCTTCATGCTACTGGACATGGCACACACCAAATGGAGCCCATCATATCCAGATTGTCTACATACCAGTTCTAAACTGTTACCGATCTGTTAAACTCAGACTATTGAGAGCACTAGTCTTCTCAATCCTTTTCTATTCATGTGAGGTCTGGACCCTGACAGCAGAATTACAACGAAGAATCCAGGCACTTGAAATGAGATGCTACAGAACCATCCTTGGCATCTCTTATATGGACCACATCACAAATGAAGGCGTGTGTAACACCATCAGGAACAAAGAAGGCCAATATGAAGACCTCCACACCACTGTCAAAAAGAGAAAGCTGAAATGGTATGGCCATGTCACTAGAGACAATAGTCTATCCACAACAGTACTGCAGAGCAGTGTCCAAGGTGACAGAAGGAGAGGTAGACAGAGAAAAAAGTGGACTGACAACATCACAGAATGGACCTGAAAACATTTTGCAGAGACACAAGCATTGGCACATGATCAAGACAAGTGGAGGGAACTGTTCAGATATTTAGCAACACAGTGCCTCGACGACCACAATAGGTCAAGAGACTGATGATGATGAGGGTAAACATGTACATGCTGTATTTATGATAGCAGTCATCTGAAATGTAGATTTGTCAATAATTAAAACAAAAAATATGAAAACAGGTTTATGTGATGTCAGTGTGCATTACTGTATATATGATAGCAGTCATCTGAAATGTAGATTTGTCAATACATAAAACAAAAAATATGAAAACAGGTTTACGTGATGTCAGTGTGCATTACTGTATTTATGATAGCAGTCATCTGAAATGTAGATTTGTCAATAATTAAAACAAAAAATATGAAAACAGGTTTACGTGATGTCAGTGTGCATTACTGTATTTATGATAGCAGTCATTTGAAATGTAGATTTGTCAATAATTAAAACAAAAAATATGAAAACAGGTTTACGTGATGTCAGTGTGCATTACTGTATATATGATAGCAGTCATTTGAAATGTAGATTTGTCAATAATTAAAACAAAAAATATGAAAACAGGTTTACGTGATGTCAGTGTGCATTACTGTATATATGATAGCAGTCATTTGAAATGTAGATTTGTCAATAATTAAAACAAAAAATATGAAAACAGGTTTACGTGATGTCAGTGTGCATTACTGTATATATGATAGCAGTCATTTGAAATGTAGATTTGTCAATAATTAAAACAAAAAATATGAAAACAGGTTTACGTGATGTCAGTGTGCATTACTGTATATATGATAGCAGTCATCTGAAATGTAGATTTGTCAATACATAAAACAAAAAATATGAAAACAGGTTTACGTGATGTCAGTGTGCATTACTGTATTTATGATAGCAGTCATCTGAAATGTAGATTTGTCAATAATTAAAACAAAAAATATGAAAACAGGTTTACGTGATGTCAGTGTGCATTACTGTATTTATGATAGCAGTCATTTGAAATGTAGATTTGTCAATAATTAAAACAAAAAATATGAAAACAGGTTTACGTGATGTCAGTGTGCATTACTGTATATATGATAGCAGTCATTTGAAATGTAGATTTGTCAATAATTAAAACAAAAAATATGAAAACAGGTTTACGTGATGTCAGTGTGCATTACTGTATATATGATAGCAGTCATTTGAAATGTAGATTTGTCAATAATTAAAACAAAAAATATGAAAACAGGTTTACGTGATGTCAGTGTGCATTACTGTATATATGATAGCAGTCATTTGAAATGTAGATTTGTCAATAATTAAAACAAAAAATATGAAAACAGGTTTACGTGATGTCAGTGTGCATTACTGTATATATGATAGCAGTCATCTGAAATGTAGATTTGTCAATACATAAAACAAAAAATATGAAAACAGGTTTACGTGATGTCAGTGTGCATTACTGTATTTATGATAGCAGTCATCTGAAATGTAGATTTGTCAATAATTAAAACAAAAAATATGAAAACAGGTTTACGTGATGTCAGTGTGCATTACTGTATTTATGATAGAAGTCATTTGAAATGTAGATTTGTCAATAATTAAAACAAAAAATATGAAAACAGGTTTACGTGATGTCAGTGTGCATTACTGTATATATGATAGCAGTCATTTGAAATGTAGATTTGTCAATAATTAAAACAAAAAATATGAAAACAGGTTTACGTGATGTCAGTGTGCATTACTGTATATATGATAGCAGTCATTTGAAATGTAGATTTGTCAATAATTAAAACAAAAAATATGAAAACAGGTTTACGTGATGTCAGTGTGCATTACTGTATAAAACAAAAAATATGAAAACAGGTTTACGTGATGTCAGTGATTCGGAGGAGTAGAATAAAAATGCATTATAAGAGGAAAGAAAATGTATTTTCCAGATGTTTTTTCCCCTTGATTTTATTTGCTTTTGATATGAGTACTGTATGTACTACATGACCTAGTTAATTAGTCGTACTTCTTTAAGGTTTAGCTCCACACTTTAGTCATTACACAATGTATTTCAGACACAGGACTTATAACGAACACAGAAAGCAAATACACTGTAATTAAATGCAAATATTACATTATGGTAGGTAAATATATTTCATAACCCTGAAAATAACCTCTATAACATGCAATTCATTTTTTTAATATAAAATTTCACAAAAATTGACAAACTGCAAAACATTTAAATCCATTTTTTAACTAACTGCTCAAACATGTACCAAGTTGGAATGTAAAGATGAGATTACCATAACATCAGTGACCTTTATGGTTTTAATAAAAATAATAATGATAACAACAATAAAAACACACTAAATAAATTACTGTACATAATTAGAGGGTGTTTCAAAATGTTTTTAAAAACATGTTTTGGACTTGGTGATGAACTTTATTTTAATGATTTCATAATAGATTATAAGGAAAAGTGTGTAATGACCAGATTCATCACCAATGAAAACAAGTAGAGAATTATAACCAATGCAACAATGGCTAAAAACAAAGCACTAAAACTTATAATAACTGGCCATATTAATTAATTGACCCTAATTTTCTGCAAGCCATATATTTATGTATAACATTTCCAAGCTCTGTATGCAGAGATCACACAATTATGGCTGAACATAATCTCAGTATGTCAATGTATACCCAAGACATTTGTCTCAGGACAGTAATTTCTATGGATGTGAAATCTCTGTTAATCATTGTGTATGTATTGATAATGTCAGGTAGATACCAAGAGTACATACATGGTTTAATATCATATTTACTCGTGAATAAGACGAGTTCAACTGCAAACTGCACAGACCCAGATCTGCCATGAAATAAAACACTAACATATTTGGATCTGTGCATTTTGTTAGGGCTAATCAGTAAACATGATAGACCCTGACATGCATACACATTATGCTATGGCAGATCAGGATCTTTTCATTGCATTTTCATTTGATTTGATATGCAAGTACATACAGACGATACAGGTCTTTACATCATTGTAAAAGTATATCACTGACAGAAGCCGTACCACTTACTTATTTTGCCACAGAAAGTCTGTTGCCAACAGCTGACATGCCATATATATATATATATAACAGTTGGATCTGCAAACTTCATAGACTCAGATCTGCCACTGCATAATGCACCAGCAGATCCAGGTCTATGCAATTTGAAAACAACATATATTATGCAACAGAGTATCAGAGTCTATGTTGTTTGCAATTAAACCATACTTAGAAGTGAGCATCAATTGTAGATGTAAATAACATGTCTGTTTACTAGTAGCAGGTCATGCAGAAACAAACATCTATCAGGGTTACACAGAGCACAAATGAGTTTGTTTACCACTGTTTTTCACATGACAAGCCCTGGCACCAAAGTTGTTAAATCATTGATATTGGGTAAAGGGCTAATAACTGGAAAAGAATTTAATTTTTTAAATTTTGTAAACATGTTGCATAAGTGCAGATTTCATGTTTATCTTCAAAGATAGGTTTAACATCTGAAAACCATGATATGCATCTCTCTGACCTCTTTATGAAATGACAAAGCTATTGTACTCTACAAAATCACTCTTGATTGTAACAATCATTGAGTACATTGTGAGCATTGTCTGCAATATCAGTATTGGCTATAACAATCTTTGATTACGTTGAGAGCATGTCCTCACACAAAATTAATTTTGTTGTGAGAGTGATACTGAAATATCACACTTCTAAAATAAATAAAATCTTTATACTAGAAATTCTGTTGAGTGCTTTTTGAAATATAAAATAATTTAATGGTCTTATATTTTCAGTAAAAGTAACTGGTCATTTTTAAGAAAAACTGGTATCATTTGTCGAAATGTTTGAAAGCCCTTCATGCATGGATGCTTTAAATTCAAATTTGGTTGAATTCTGCTTAGTGAGTTTAGAGAAGTTGTATTAAATTTTCTCCATTTTTGATGGCAAAAATCATATTTGATGGCAAAATTGGGCTTCAGTTCAGAATAAATCTAACATCCTCTGTATGCCTAGTCTACCAAATCTGGTAAGATTCTGTTAAATGCTTTCTACCAAATCAAGTAAAATTCTGTTAAATGATTTCTGAAAACATTTTTGTTTAAAGGCTTTTCTCAGTTAGTAATGGTGGCCATATTTGATAGTGGTTTGGCATCATCTTCAAAACTGTATAGCCCTCCAAACAAGGAGTATTTCTATAAACTTTGGTCAAATTCTGTGATTTGTGATATATTAAGTGATAGGCTGACAAATTTTTGTACAAACCTGAAAATAATTTCTGCTAATTTAATTTCTGTAAAATTTGGTCAAGTTCTGTATGTGATTTGTGATGCTGATAGACTGGCAGATTTATGCCAGTTGTAGGGTAAATATGGGCAGTGGCAGATGCTTTATTCTGGCAGATTTGTGTATAAATCTGAAAATAATCTGTGCAAACTTAATATCTGTCAAATTTAGTAAAATTTTGTTAACAGGTTTTTAATTTTTTTTTAATTTTGTAAACAATTTGTTACGGCATATTATATATATATATATATTCATAACATTGAATTTTTTTAAAAAGGCCTTTATGACAAAATGTATTCTCAGAAAATTTATTAAATTTTTTTGAGCAGATCTTGAGAAATTGTTTAAATGTTCTCTTGTTGTAGTAATAGCAACTGTACTGGATGATGGATTGGCATTATTGTGATAAATCTGAAAGGCCTTCATGCCAGAATGCTTCCTGGGAAATCATGAGCAATGTGGTCATGCAGTTTTAAGCACTGTTAAACAACGACAGTGAACAGACAGTGCATAATGCAAGAAGGACTATTGCAGAATATGCATATGTATATTTTAGTCTAATTTCTAAACTGTTACAAAATATGAGTAACATACAGAGAAAAAGCAATCATATATTCAAACCCTACCATTTTTTCTGCATATATTCAGAAAATATTCCCTTTTATTAAAAGGAAGGAGAATATCATTTCTGTGGTTGCAGCTTCAGAACAGACCTGGGCGGGCAAACAAAATTGTTATGGTACATAAAAGGTCCCCATGAAACTGACCTAAACTGACCTAAACTGACCTAAACTGACCTAAATGTAAAACTTATTAGAATGTATGTACAGATTGACAGACTGAAGGATGGATTGATACGAGAATGGTCATTTTGCTATTCAAATTTATCTCCCTGGTGACGGTGTTGGACATCTTTCGCATCATCCCTTCCCTAGTATTATTAGACTACATAAAAAATAAAAAACATGTTGATTACTTACTTCCAATATTAATGCAGTATCTTCTGCATTAATATCAGAGGAGGTAATCCTGTAAGCTTATTTTGTAGGTTTAGTTCCAGTCAGCTTTACCTCCCTTACAGTGTATTTTCTAGATTGCATTACACCCAGTGTATATAATTCCTGTTTAATTCTTAGATTTCATTACAGCCAGTTTTTTTTTATATAGTTCATTACATCCAGTTATTTCTTAGATTTCATTATATCCAGAGTATTTCCTAAATTTTAAAATATCCAATATATTTCTTAGATTTCATTAAATCCAGTGCATTTCCTAGATTTCATACAATTTGGTATAATCATAGTTTACATTACATTAAACGCATTTCCTAGATTTTATTATATTTAGTGTATTACTTAGTTTTGATATTATCCAGTGTATTTCCTAGTTTTCATTACATCCAGTATATAACCTAGTTTTCATTACATTCAGACTATTTTCCTAGTTTTCATTACATTCAGATTATTTTCCTAGTTTTCATTACATTCAGATTATTTTCCTAGTTTTCATTACATTCAGATTATTTTCCTAGTTTTCATTACATTCAGATTATTTTCCTAGTTTTCATTACATTCAGATTATTTTCCTAGTTTTCATTACATCCTGTAATATCTAGATTTCATTACATCCAGTGCATACCCTAGTTTTCATTACAGCAATTACATACCATGATTTTCAATACAAACAGTGTATTTCATGAAATTTTCTACATCCAGTGCACACCCAAGTTTTTTTTACATCCAGTGTATATTCTAGTTTTCATTACATCCATTACATTCCCTGGTTTTTATTACATCTAGTGCATACCATAGTTTTTTTTACATCCAGTGTATATCCTAGTTTTCATTACATTCATTACATTCCCTGGTTTTTATTACATCTAGTGAATACCATAGTATTTGTTACATCTAGTGTATACCCTAGTTTTCATTACATCCATTACATTCTCTGGTTTTTATTACATCTAGTGCATACCATAGTTTTTTTTTACATCCAGTGTATATCCTAGTTTTCATTACATTCATTACATTCCCTGGTTTTTATTACATCTAGTGAATACCATAGTATTTGTTACATCTAGTGTATACCCTAGTTTTCATTACATCCATTACATTCCCTGGTTTTTATTACATCTAGTGCATACCATAGTTTTTTTTACATCCAGTGTATATCCTAGTTTTCATTACATTCATTACATTCCCTGGTTTTTATTACATCTAGTGCATACCATAGTTTTTGTTACATCTAGTGTATACCCTAGTTTTCATTACATCCATTACATTCCCTGGTTTTCATTACATCTAGTGCATACCATAGTTTGTGTTACACCCAGTGAATACCCCACATTACATGTGTACATTCCCTAGTTTCATTACATCTAGCACATTCTCTGGTTTTCATTACATCTGGTTTTCATTACATCCAGTGCATAACCTAGTTTTCATTATATCCATTACATACCTTAATTTTTATTACATCCAGGACTTTTCTTAGTTTTATGTACATGCATTAGACAAAATAATATTTAAAAGCTTAAAGGTATGCTCAGACTTGTCAAAGAATGTAGAATGTACTATCTATGATACAAGATTATCATTTTTAATAAAAGGACATGTACATATAAAACAGTGATGTTATCATGTATTGTAAGTGTAACACAGCATTGCTTGATTTGGCACAAAGACATCATGGACAATTCATACATATTTCTGATATTGTATAGACCTGATATGCCATCCACCAAGGCCAATATATGTTCTATTCAGTGCAATACAGAGTAGCATGCTTAAAGTAATTGAGTATAGGCAATTAGTTGGTGTCATGATGAAATTATCTGTAAGCTGTGACTGACTATAGGCAATTAGTTGGTGTCACAATGAAATTATCTGTAAGCTGTGACTGACTATAGACAATTAGTTGGTGTCACAATGAAATTATCTGTAAGCTGTGACTGACTATAGACAATTAGTTGGTGTCACAATGAAATTATCTGTAAGCTGTGACTGACTATAGGTAATTAGTTGGTGTCACAATGAAATTATCTGTAAGCTGTGACTGACTATAGACAATTAGTAAGTGTGACAATGGAATTATCTGTAAGCTGTTACTGTCTACAGGTAATTAGTTGGTGTCACAATGGAATTTTTGCTCAGTCATAACAATGGGCAATGCACAGAATGAAATAATTGTGATGATAGTATTTAAATGTGGTGATGATGGGATACAACTCATACAATGGCTACATTATAAAACATAATACCTCAATATTTGTTTACTGTATCTGCAACAGCTTTAACTGTGCACACACACACACACACACACACACACACACACACACACACACACACACACACACACTATGCATGCAAACATCCTAGACCCAAATCTGTCAGCAAATACATTACAAACATTTTAGAATCTATGCCATTTGTTATACATATGATAGCAAGCTAACAATGTAAACCAATCAGCAAACACACTATGTGGTAGTCGATCTTAGTCGACAATGTTTACTGCTGGATGAGAATACACATGGGTAAATATAACATTTAGTTCTCTGTGGTCATTGACTTTATTTTTCTTTATTGTTCAAATTAAGTCAGCACACTTCTTTGCTTTTTTAGTTTAAACCATTCATGACTCGGCTTTCCTTACAAAGAATAAAAATGATACTGAGATGAAACGTTACAGCAGCTGTCAGATTTAATAATACTTTTTTGAATAACAACAAGTTAAAATTAAGGAAACATAGTCTTTGTTCCTTTTATATTATTTTTCAAAACATGACTTAATACTGAACATCTCATAGGAAGTACTTAGGTCTTTCCCAATGAATCAACACACTGCCTCGATTCCTTCAACCCTGTCATACAATAATGTCTTTCCCAATGAATCAACACACTACCTCGATTCCTTCAACCCTGTCATACAATGTCTTTCCCAATAAATCAACACAATACCTCGATTCCCTAAACCCTGTCAAACAATCATGTCTTTCCCAATGAATCAACACACTGCCTCGATTCCTTCAACCCTGTCATGCAATGATGTCTTTCCCAATGAATCAACAGACTATCTCGATTCCCTAAACCCTGTCATACAATGTTCCCAATAAATCAACACAATACCTTGATTCCTTCAACCCTGTCATACAATGATGTCTTTCCCAATGAATCAACACACTGCCTCGATTCCTTCAACCCTGTCATGCAATGATGTCTTTCCCAATGAATCAACACACTGCCTCGATTTTCTCAGCTCTGTCATACAATGATGTCTTTCCCAATGAATCAACACACTGCCTCGATTCCTTCAACCCTGTCATACATTGATGTCTTTCCCAATGAATCAACACAGTATCTCAATTCCCTAAACCCTGTCATACAAATATGTCTTTCCCAATAAATCAACACACTACCTTGATTCCCTCAACCCTGTCATGCAAATATGTCTTTCCCAATAAATCAACACACTACCTTGATTCCTTCAACCCTGTCATACAATGATGTCTTTCCCAATGAATCAACACACTGCCTCGATTTTCTCAGCTCTGTCATACAATGATGTCTTTCCCAATGAATCAACACACTGTCTCGATTCCTTCAACCCTGTCATACATTGATGTCTTTCCCAATGAATCAACATACCGTATTTTCCGCCCTATAAGTCGCTCCGGGGTATAAGTCGCGGGAGGGGGAAATCCAGATAATTTTGGAAAATTCAACAGATAAGTCGCTCCTGCGTATAAGTCGCTCCTGCGCACTTACCGTAATCACGGTTTTGATACTGCCGGCCATTGCATACGACTTAGTAATTCCAACAACGTGTAAGTATATTCTTGTTTGAAATTTTAAAAATAGAAATATAAGCAAATAAGATTTATAAATAATGATTATTAAGTAAATAATAGCGCCACTGCACGATTTCCGTTTTCTTTCGCAAATGCTACGACGTTTAACTTAAATTCTGCATCATAACTTTTTCGCGTGGTAGTTGTTGGTGCCATGATTAAACTGTATTGACTTACGCTAACATAACAATTTTAAATCATACAACGTTATTGTGAAACTATCTTTTTTTAATGCTCCATGGTATGAACGGTCCGTATTTATATGCCGGTCAATTCCACAACCCGAACGAACTTCAAAGGCACTTTATAAAACAAAAGTTGTTCGCCAGCCTTCCAGTTTTTTTTATTAATTACTTTGAAGTTCTCTCAATGAAGCCAGTCTCGGTATTCCGGTCAATTTCCACAACCCGAGCAAACTTCAAAGGCACTTTATAAAACAATTGAAGTTGTCCGCCAGCCTTCCAGTTTTTTTTATTAATTACTTTGAAGTTCTCTCAATGAAGCCAGTCTCGGTATTCCGGTCAATTTCCACAACCCGAGCGAACTTCAAAGGCACTTTATAAAACAATTGAAGTTGTCCGCCAGTCTTCCAGTTTTTTTTTTATTAATTACTTTGAAGTTCTCTCAATGAAGCCAGTCTCGGTATTCCGGTCAATTCCACACCCAGAGCGAACTTCAAAGGCATTTTATACGACAACTGAAATTGTTCGCCAGCCTTCCAGTTATTTTTATCAATTACTTTGGAGTTCTCTCAATGAAGCCAGTCTCGGGTTAATCCAGATTTTTTTTTATAAACTATTGAAGTAAATTATGAAGCGCTACCGGTACATTTAAATACATATATTGTAGCGACATCTGACCAACACTTTGCTTGAAGCACGTGGTGAATAATAAAAGGAAAACAATGGCAATCGTAATTTCAATATTTTTTTAAATTAATAACAACAAATTTTAACACATATATATTATAACTAAATAATATTTGATTATTTAATTTGATATTCTTGTAGTCTAATACTTACGTGTATGTAAGTTTCGAGCAATTGGCTTGCCGGTATACCGTAGATGCATTCGCTATGCACTGCGCATCAGTCATATCGGTCGTTAAAAAAATTTATTTATCGTATAAGTCGCTCCTGTGTATAAGTCGCACACGTCATTTGAAAGAAAAAAAACGAAAAAAAGTAGCGACTTATACCCCGGAAAATACGGTACTACCTCGATTCCCTCAACCCTGTCATACAATGTCTTTCCCAATAAATCAACACACTACCTTGATTCCTTCAACCCTGTCATACAATAATGTCTTTCCCATTGAATCAACACATTGCCTTGATTCCCTCAACCCTGTTATACAATGATGTCTTTCCCAATGAATCAACATATTGCCTCAATTCCCTGAACCCTGTCATTGTAATAATGTCAGTTTTTACCAATGAATCAACATACTACCTTGATTCCCTCAACCCTGTCATACAATAATGTCAGTCTTTTCCAATGAATCAACACACTGCCTTGATTCCCTCAACCCTGTCATACAATGTCAGTCTTTCCCAATAAATCAACACAGGGATTCCATTATGGATCACTGCCATCTCACCTCTGTCTGTGTGGGTTTGAGTCTAAGATTCAGCTAATGTAGTTATGTGAGAAAGCTTGCCAGTAGCTTCTCGCGGGATGGTGGTTCTTTCTGGGGTTTTTCCGGGTCCTTTCTCCACCATTAATACTGGCCACTATGTATAGCCTACATTATGCTGACAAATGGCATTAAACCATTAAAAAAACCTCCAAAAACACAGGGATTTCTTTGTCCATGACCTATATTTTATCATTTGATACATACAATTTAATCTGCTTGAATACAAGGATTATGGTGTAGCTATATTTCATCTGCTGTACATGTACATTTTCAGATGTAGATATACATATTTTGGTGTACATGTACACTAAAAGCAGTTCACTTAGTGAGAATCATTTAAATCAGCCTCTACACCACGCATAAAATATTTGGATCTGGACATTGTGGGTTTTCAGGGCATTATGGATTTACTCCGAGGACAGGCCCCAGGTCTGAAAATCACGGATATTGATGCTTGCCTGTCAGTGTTTGCTTTATCTGTCATCACATTGTTATCAGCAAGTGTTAATTTCACTTGTGTCAAATATAATTACTTTTAGTCTCCCAGCTGATTCATGTCAAATATAATTACTTTTAGTCTACCAGCTGATTCATGTCAAATATAATTACTTTTAGTCACCCAGCTGATTCATGTCCAAATATAATTACTTTTAGTCTCCCAGCTGATTCATGTCAAACATAATTAATTTTAGTCTCTCAGCTGATTCATGGTATCATGGAAAGAATATGTACAGGCATAAAGTCTTAATCAGCAGGTAACACACAGAAACATTACGCAAGGCATTTATCTGACATCAGCAAGAGCTGAGTATATTCTATATCTGGAGGAGTAATTATAGAGACGGACAAAACCTTTAATGTTTATTCCAAAGTCATTTTCCTTGGTGAGCTTTGCTGAACACTTTCTTTTCTTCTCTTATCACATGGTTTGACACTAAATGTTCGCCTTATCTCAAAGGTATTGCAACACAAATCAGGTCTGGAACAGGTCAGGGGTTGAGGGGGTGAGGTGGACTCCATTTTTTAAAAAAAAAGACCTGAATTTCCTTGAAAAGGGTACTAATGCAAAAACATCATATCTATTTACTAAAAGTGTGCATAATACAAAAAGAATAAAATGTGTGTGTGTGTATGTATGTTTATGGTTAGCCTGGCATGGACTAGCAAAGTTATATACAGTAATTGTTACATATACTGCATGTTGATACTGAATATCTTATATGAATGATCTCATTTGTCGGATAACATAAACTTAATTTTCACTTCTCAAATATATATGTGATTTGGATTTCAATATGTACAAAATTTACTGTTTACGTAAATTTTTTGACAGTTTGTTACATATCATCAGTTAGAAAATAAATATGAAGTTTAATAATTGGAATTCTTAATTTTCAGTTCAGTCTGCAATGGATGTTAAACATATTTGGTACAAAAGTGTTCCAGTATAAGAGAGCCAGATGTAAAAATGTATTTATCATCTTAGAATTTCTAAATTTATTATGTTATTATTTTTGGCTTTTAAAATGCACATTCATTGAATTTAAAAAATGCAGGTTTATCATTCTTTGAAGCTGACATCTTACAATGTGGGATGTAACAATATTATATATGAACTATTCAAAAATGTTCATATGTGGCTGGGAAAAAAACACCATGAAGTTATAAGCCTTGATAGTAGACTGAAATGCATATAAAACGACACTCATTATATTTTCACAAACACCTGCAACAGTTGCATGTTTGGTTGTTGTGTGAACTAATAGCAGGGTGCATACAGTAGTTTCCACTAGTTTCCACTAGTCTCACATAGTCACTGGTTTTTGGGACGTTCATAGCTGAGGGCCATTTAGCTAGGGTGTCATATTATAATAGATAGAAAATATCCAAATTTGGGGGGCCTGTCCTTTGAGTAGATTTAAGTTCTGCCAGGGCTCTCACAATTCTGTTTTTCTGCTAGATATCAAACCTTGCAATTGATCTCCTCAACCTAGATGTACAATTTCTGTCCACTTTTTGATATCTTATTTTCTAATTTGAATTCCTCCATTCTGAGATCAAAATATAAATTGATGCACACCATTCTCTTAGGAGCCTATAACTCAGTATCTTAGGAATCTAGATCTCAGTCTCTTAGGAATATAGATCTCAGTCTCTTAGGAATGTACCGGTAGATCTCAGTCATTTTGGAATATAGATCTCAGTCTCTTTGGAATCTAGATCTCAGTCTCTTAGGAGTCTAGATCTCAATCTCTTAGGAGAATGGATCTCAGTCTCTTAAGAATATAGATTTCAGTCTCTTAGGAATGTAGATCTCAGTCTCTTTGGAATATAGATCTCAGTCTCTTAAGATTATTGATCTCAGTCTCTTAGGAGTCTAGATCTCAGTCTCTTGGGAGTCTAGATCTCAGTCTCTTAGAGGTCTAGATCTCCGTGCCCAAAAAACATGAAATTTCCTGGTATTCATTCCTCAGTTCAAAACATAGCACTCTGACTCTTTCTTTATAAACCCTGACATCTTAATCTATGGGTACAATTATTATACATACAAATATATATTTCTCCTTGTTGACAGCTACCTTAAATATGACCAGGACTATGAAGTTATATGCCTGCTATCTTGACATTAACAACCTTCTTTGCTGATGGTCAACTTCAGAAACATCAACTAACTTATTGATTACTTTATAATCAATATGCAGAAATTTAAATTTATTCCTAAAATATTGCAGAATTTTTCACTTCAGAAATATGACTATTCTGCTAAATTGATCAAGTGATTATTCTGAGATTCCAGTAATGAAAGATTTGTACCACCTCTTTCTGCAACACCATATGGTTCTATGGGAAATGTAGAATTGTGACCAATACTACTTCTCTTGTTGGAAATTCCCATTATCTATTTTTGCAGTACTTCATCTTATATCAATTCAATTTCCTCCAAATCTATTTTCCTCTGTCAGTTGTTACATCTTCTGAATTTTCTACCAATAAATTCAACAAAGTTAAAGTCTGGTCCATTTTCCTGTCCACCCGATTAATCTGTAAATAGAGAAAAAATCTGCATCAGTACATAACTAATTTAATGAAAACAATAAAACAAGTGTTAGTTTGCTGGATGTAGTTCCACACCTGTGAACAGTGTTGTGACAAGTGATACCTGAAGAACAGGGATATCAGGGTGTGGTCTGAATGCCAAAGTAATATTGTAAAATAAATTGAGTTGTGAATAGCACCTGATGTAGAAGATAGTGGGTTTTAAAAAACATCATTAAATGACATTACTGTTGTTGATTCAACTGCTAATGCAGAAAGTAATAATAGTGATCCCCATATAATTAAGCAGCTTAGTAATTAAGTAATTATAGTGATTCCCATGCAGTTAAGCAGCTTAGTAATTAAGTAATTATAGTGATTCCCATGCAGTTAAGCAGCTTAGTAATTAAGTAATAATAGTGATCCCCATGTAATTAAGCAGCTTAGTAATTAAGTAATTATAGTGATTCCCATGCAGTTAAGCAGCTTAGTAATTAAGTAATTATAGTGATTCCCATGCAGTTAAGCAGTTTAGTAATTAAGTAATTATAGTGATCCCCATGTAATTAAACAGCTTAGTATAAGATGGTACTTCATATGAGTTTGTTAAAGAATTGTTCAACAGACTCTGTTAAGTTCTGCATTTTGATATAATTTACCCCAGAATAAGGCATCATTTTCTATATATCACAGACTCAGTTCTACATTTCCATATAATTTACCCCAGAATAAGGCAGCATTTTCTATATATCACAGACTCAGTTCTACATTTCCATATAATTTACCCCAGAATAAGGCAGCATTTTCTATATATCACAGACTCAGTTCTACATTTCCATATAATTTTCTCCAGTATAAGGCAGCATTTTCTATATATCATAGTGAAGTTTAATTAGTTCCTATGACAGTGTTATAGTAAGAAACCAACATACTTTGATCTGCCATTCTCATATAGACACAGTTCTATATAATGTACCCCACTATAAAGTGCTTAGACCCAATATTGCCTTCACTAACTGATGTTATTAATATCTCTCTCTCATTGGGGGAATTCCCATCATTTTTCTACATTGCCATCGTAAAGCCTCTGCTGAAGAAACTAACACTTGACCATAACGATTTAAAGAACAACCACCCAGTTTCTAATCTCCCATTCATATAAAAAATCTTAGAAAAGGTTGTTCTAACCCAACTTGTATCTCATTTGAATTCAAACAGTCTTTTTAGCAATGTACAGTCTGCATATCGCCCTTGCCACAGTACGGAAACTACTCTTCTGAAAGTATTTAGTGACATTCTCTCTGCTTTTGATAGTGGAAAGATTACAGTCCTCACTCTCCTGGATTTATCTGCAGCATTTGACACAATAGACCATGACATCTTACTTCACCATCTCCAGCATGTATTTGGCATTCAGAATATAGCCTTACAGTGGTTCAAGTCCTACTTAGTCAACAGGATATAAATTATATCTGCAAATGGAATACATTCCAGCCCAGTTGACATATGTTGTGGTGTTCCACAGGGATCTGTTCTTGGACCTGTTCTCTTCATTCTATACACTCAGTCACTCTCAATTATCATAGATCATCACCCAGTGTCTCACCAACTGTACGCTGATGACACCCAAATATACAAGTCTAGCCACCCAACTGAAGTTGATGCTACCATCCATGGAGTAGAGAGGTGCATTTCTGATGTGAAATCATGGATGACATGTAACAAGCTGCAGATGAATGATGATAAAACTGAGGCTATTCTGATTACAATAAATATCAGCAACACCAATATTAAATTCACACAGTCAGTACAAAACCTAGGCGTTACTCTAGACAGTACTCTTACATTGTACCAACATGCCATGAACATATGCAAGGCTGCATATCTTGAACTGGGACACATCAGTTCCATTCATAAATATCTTTCTGTTGATGCCACTAAAACACTTGTGTGTTCATTAGAACTTTCAAGACTGGACTATTGTAACTCAATTCTGTCTGGTTCATCACAATATTTACTCCAGAAACTTCAAAAAGTTCAAAACACAGCTGCACGGATCATCTTTAGAGTACCTCGATCAGAGCACACCTCACCACTGCTCTGTACCCTACACTGGCTATCAATATGATACAGAATCAAACACCAAATTTGTTCTCTGTGCTATGTTTCACTGACAGACTCCAGTCCAACATACCCATCCAGCCTCACCCATGTATATACACCAACTAGATACTTACGCTCTTCTTCTGACAATCATATACTCATTGTTCCCAAGGTGAAAAGAAAGTCATATGGACAATGTTCTTTTACATACCAGGGCCCGGCGATGTGGAACGAATCGCCCATTCAAATTAGACACAAAGACACAGTAGTCCCTTTTAAGAGTGCTCTTAAAACTCACCTGTTTCGACTGCAGGGACAAACTTAGAGATCTAATAATGTTTTGTATCTTATATGTTTTCAGCATGTTTTTATGTTTTCCAATTTCATGGTTTTTGTCATTTGTTTTTCTGTAGTTTAGTCATATCGTTATAGATGGTGTATAGCGCTTAGAGCTTTGAAAGATTAGGTGCTAAACAAAGTCCTCATTATTATTATTATTATTATTATTATTATTATTATTATTATTATTATTATAAAGATTACATATCAGTAAGATAAAAATCAAAGAGGAAAAATTTAGAGGCCAACTGATGGCAGTGATCCAGAATGGTAAGCGCTTTAGACCACTCAGAAACTCATGGCCCCTCAAAATGTTTGTATTTATTGTTCAAGAGATATGTGACTGTTCCTAATGTTGGTACAATAATTAATTAGTTCCAAGTTATATACAGGACAATTTAAGAGTTATACACATTCTTTACTTTCTGTCCCTTAAATGAATTATTCAGTCCTTACACATATGCCTTTATTTCAAAAGTGTCCCTTAATGAAGTACATGTATTTACTCAATCCTTACATATATGTATTATTTCAAGATGTCCCTTCTAATGAAGCATTTAGTCAACTGAATTCTTACACATATGCCTTTATTTCAAAGTGTTCATTCTAATGAAGTAATTACTCAGTCATTACACATGTATTTTTTCAAGGTGTCCCTTCTAATAAAGTCATTACTCAATCTTTAAACATATGCCTATATTTCAAAGTGTCCATTCTAATGAAGTATTTACTCAATCTTTACACATATGCCTTTATTTTAAAGTGTCCATTCTAATGAAGTATTTACTCAATCTTTACACATATGCCTATATTTAAAAAATCTTAGATGTAGTGGGTTTTAGTGATTCAACTCTGGCAGAGTGCATGACATGAATTGTAAGAGAAAGCTGACAATGTTTCATTTGGGACTTAGCCTCATTCTGTTGCCATACTGTGCCATGCTAACAAAAATTCTGAATATTACTCCCTATAGCACCAATTGACAGCAGAGGTTACTTTCTTGATTTGATGGATAAGGCCAAGGATGTTCCAGTTGGATCAAGGTCATAGCAAAGTTCATGTTACCATAGTAATGACTATTATTCTTACCTGATTTTCTAAATGGCTTATTTTGTAGCAGAGCGTCTGGCGGTCTTTATCTCTACCATTGCCCAAATACAAAGGCTTTCCAATAGTCTGGTCTAATCTACAAACATATTGGAGAATACAAAAGCAGTTTAAGATTGACCACAAATATTCATTATTCAGAATTTATTTTTAATTTTAAGTAATTTGCTCAGTTTTGTTGTTGTTGTTTGGTGCTTAACACCATTTTCTCAGCACATGATAGACTATACATGGGGGGGGGGGGGGCCAGTATATCTGATAAAGGAAGAACCCCAAAAAGTCCTCAGAAGAACCACTGACCCAAGGGTAGCTACTGGCAAATTTTCTAACAGTATTATGAATTAAATTACAAAATAATCAAGAATTACAGACACAGTTCTAGTAATTTAAAGTCCTGAATAAAACTCAGTCCAAGTCCCAAAGAAATCCAAAATCTTTTATTGAATCACAGTAATATAACTCCATGTTCGAAGTTTAGCACTTCGGTATTTTCAGAGAAAATAATCACTTGAATTCAATAATTTAAGAAAATGAAATTCTGCCTGACTGATCACAACATAGAATACAACTTGAATGTCCTATATGTTAAAGTACAAACGACCAAGTCCTCGCAATCACAAAATTATATAACTCTCTACTTTTCATCAGGTTACAATTAGTATTTTCTATATACATGTATAAAAAAGCAGTACCTATTAAAAAATAACCTGAATTATGTATAATTCACTTAGTAAACTCCAAACCTTTGTCCCAAATAAACAAATTTACCTCTTTTATTAATCATGATCCTAATATTAGGCCCATACACAGAGAGAATAATGTAGCTATGTACTATGTAGTTGTTTACGACGAATAAAATAAGAAAAACATCAATCAGGTTAAGCAGAAATGAACTCAGTTTTGGACAAGCTCAAATACAGTTTTGCATTACATTAGCATGCAATGAAGTATAAAAAAATTTAAACCAACAAACAAACAATTAAATTACTTATACATCACAATACCTATTCAAAATTTGCTCAATTAATTAGAAAATTTTCAAAATTTAAAATTGTCCTGCTTTTGAAGAACCTTATGTGTAGTTTGAGTTTCTCCAGTAAAATTAACTTCAGTGAATTCCCAAAATCTACTGTCCAAATTATTGAAATGTTATGTTTTCTTGAATGACATTTTGTTACCTCTCTTGATCAAAGGCTGTGTGACATCATTCTAGAGCAGCCTGACCAGCCAATAATATATAAAGACATTGCATTTACAGTCATTTCAAATAAAAACCAGAGTGTAATCAACAATTACATAGCTTACCTCTATGCGAGTAGTCACTGTAAAAACATCAATATTCAGAAATAAATGTGAACTGAAAAGTCCTGACAAAATATTGGCCCCTTCAATTAAAGTCTTATTGAATATTTCTTCTTTACATTTCAGCTTTTATTCTTTTTGAAATTTAATTAATAAGCAATATAAAGCTCACAATGTGCTGACATACTGTCAACTAACAAGTGAAGCATTGTAATCAAATATAGATAATAGTGAAGAATTAACCAGAGTGTAATCGAAGATAAATGACAGTAAGATCTGCACCATTTTCATTTAGAAGAAACTAAACATGATTAGAAGACTTTGGATGAAAAACCTCCAAGCCAATTTGACCATCTTTTCAAAATAATGACTAACATGACTTTCAATATGTTATCTGCAGCAGCCATATTGGAGGTTAGCAAGGCATTATTTACATTTAAGACTAGACATTATAAGAAAACTTTGAGAGAAAACTTAACTTTGATATCAACATCATTTCTAGAGAAGTAGCTGTAACAATATTTTCAAGATGGTCACCAAAGTGGCTGTAATGAATGTCAGAAGATTTTCAAGATGGATGTCAGATTGACACCATCTTCATTTAGTACCAACTAAACATCACATGAAAGTCTTTTGGTGAAATCCAAAGCTGATATGACTTTCCATGTAGGAGAAGTAGCTATCAGATTTTCTGGATGGCTATGTGGTGACAAGTTACAAGGTATCTTCAAAGTCGGGTAGGAATAGTAGTGATAACAGACTTGTGTGTTAATGGATGGAAAAATGAGAAGCAGAGCTAAAAACCAACTTTGTATCATATGGGCTAATAATATTTAGGAAATTAGCTACAGTGGAACATTTTGCATTCAATGACCAAGTAAGGATGACAGAGAGCAATGATATAACACAGGATAACAAGCTGGTGACATTGTTACATAAAATATGGGAGAAAACTGATGAAGCAATTTGCATATTTTTACCGTACAGAAAAATGTTTGTCTATCAAAAATCGAAATTAATCAATGAACTCTCCCAGTTAAATGCACTGTCATAATCACAAAGTTGAATATGTAGGCTAATGCCTGCTTCAAATTCATTTTCTAGATGCGCAATGCTGGTGGAATATGTTTTTGACAAGGTGAGAGGAAGCCCTGTTCCAAAAGTAACATAACTGTTGAAGAATCGACAGACCTTGCAAGAGAGAAGCAATTGATTTTGTACATTTTGTATTTGACAGAATGCAAACTGCATACTCGGTATACAAAATCTTACTGGTACAGAAAAACTCCTTGAATATAAGAAATCTGATGGATTAGATTTAATACATGTAAATGTCTTGGGATCTGATGATCTGTCCATAAAAAGAATGGATTTGTGTCACATTGCACTGGGAGAGTGTCAGACATATTATAAATATCTTTATATCACTGCAAGATGTCCCCCAATTCATATCACTGCAAGATGTCTCCCAATTCATATCACTGCAAGATGCCCCCAATTCATATCACTGCAAGATGTCCTCCAATTCATATTTCTGAATACTGTGTTAACACTGAATCTTACAAATAGTCTAAGAGGAGTAGAAATAACAAACTCATACCAACAGATGGATGATGCCCAGACAAAAAGGTCATCACATCTTCTGGTCAGCAGAGTTAAAATGATTGTTCATTCTTGTGTTTGTTTATTTTGTCAAAGTTTTCCCTATCTGTATTGGTAAATCATAAATCTTTCATTCCAAATAAAAGGAAACTTATTTTTCATACCTTCTCTGGAGTTCTTTTATTCTGACCATCATATTGAGGTGACCTTGTGAATACTGCTCAATTACATCTCGGACATCATAGGGTTTCCTTGCTTGCTGTAATGAGAAAAGTGCAGTAGTGACTGTAAGCATGTTTCATGAATCCATGCACATTAAGTTTCAATAAACAAAAATCTGCATAAAAGGACACTTGCATTAAGCATGTCTTTAAAACATCTGATTTAGTCCCTCAAAAGAAAGTATCTTGACATGAACCTCTATACTATATATCTTCATTTTTAAGTCAGTCCAACTGCAAACAACAAAGATCCTAATCTGCCATAGCAAAATATACCTGTAGATCAGGGTCTATCTTTATTCTAGTGATTACTCTGAACAAACTGCACAGACCCAGATCTGCTGGTGCATTATGCAACAACAGACCTGGCTCTTTGTAGTTTGACTCAACTTATCTTTGAGCATGTACGGTACTCATTTAGAACTCATGCTTGCTATCCACCCTGATCTTAAAGAAATGACCTATTTTCACTGTGTGACATAAATGTCACATGCAACAGTCCAGTCCCCACAGAATCAATACAATAAAACACCATACAAAATAAAGTAATTTATTCTGACTAAATCTAGGGGAATCATTGTTAATTTTTAGTATATGCTGGAAATTTCAGGAATGATGCTTGAAAAATGTTGAAGGCAATTTAAAATTGAACATGATACATAATAGTAATCACATGTGTGACAGATATTAGGTAAGTTTGTCTGATATTAGGCAAGTTTGTCTGATATTAGGCAAGTTTGTCTGATATTAGGTAAGTTTATCTGATATTAGGCAAGTTTGTCTGATATTAGGCAAGTTTGTCTGATATTAGGTAAGTTTATCTGATATTAGGTAAGTTTGTCTGATATTAGGCAAGTTTGTCTGATATTAGGCAAGTTTGTCTGATATTAGGTAAGTTTATCTGATATTAGGTAAGTTTATCTGATATTAGGCAAGTTTGTCTGATATTAGGTAAGTTTATCTGATATTAGGTAAATTTATCTGATATTAGGTAGGTTTGTCATATATTTAAGCAAGTTTATCTGATATTAGATAAGTTTATCTGATATTAGGTAAGTTTATCTGATATTTGGTGAGTTTGTCATTAGGATTGTTGGATATTAGGTAAGTTAGTCTGATATTAGGTAAGTTTGTCATTAGGATTGTTGGATATTAGGTAAGTTAGTCTGATATTAGGTAAGTTTGTCATTAGGATTGTTGGATATTAGGTAAGTTAGTCTGATATTAGAATTTTAATGACAGGTTTAAATAAAACACAAGTAATCTTGACAGAGAAAGACCTATGTGAATTTTAATGCAGGTACAAATAAAACACAAGTAATCTTGACAGAGAAAGACCTATGTGAATTTTAATGACAGGTTTAAATAAAACGCAAGTAATCTTGACAGAGAGAGACCTACATAAATTTTAATGCAGGTTTAAATAAAACACAAGTAATCTTGACAGAGAAAGACCTACATGAATTTTAATGACAGGTTTAAATAAAACACAAGTAATCTTGACAGAGAGAGACCTACATGAATTTTAATGACAGGTTTAAATAAAACACAAGTAATCTTGAGAGAGAAAGACCTATGTGAATTTTAATGACAGGTTTAAATAAAACATATTTAATCTTGACAGAGAAAGACCTACATGAATTTTAATGACAGGTTTAAATAAAACACAAGTAATCTTGACAGAGAGAGACCTACATGAATTTTAATGCAGGTATAAATAAAACACAAGTAATCTTGAGAGAGAAAGACCTATGTGAATTTTAATGCAGGTATAAATAAAACACAAGTAATCTTGACAGAGAAAGACCTACATGAATTTTAATGACAGGTTTAAATAAAACACAAGTAATCTTGACAGAGAAAGACCTATGTGAATTTTAATTCAGGTATAAATAAAACACAAGTAATCTTGACAGAGAGAGACCAACATGAATTTTAATGACAGGTTTAAATAAAACACAAGTAATCTTGAGAGAGAAAGACCTATGTGAATTTTAATGCAGGTATAAATAAAACACAAGTAATCTTGACAGAGAAAGACCTATGTGAATTTTAATGACAGGTTTAAATAAAACACAAGCAATCTTGACAGAGAAAGACCTACATGAATTTTAATGCAGGTATAAATAAAACACAAGTAATCTTGACAGAGAAAGACCTACATGAATTTTAATGACAGGTTTAAATAAAACACAAGTAATCTTGACAGAGAAAGACCTATGTGAATTTTAATGCAGGTATAAATAAAACACAAGTAATCTTGACAGAGAAAGACCTATGTGAATTTTAATGACAGGTTTAAATAAAACATAATTAATCTTGACAGAGAAAGACCTACATGAATTTTAATGACAGGTTTAAATAAAACACAAGTAATCTTGACAGAGAAAGACCTATGTGAATTTTAATGCAGGTATAAATAAAACACAAGTAATCTTGACAGAGAAAGACCTATGCAAATTTTAATGACAGGTTTAAATAAAACACAAGTAATCTTGACAGAGAAAGACCTATGTGAATTTTAATGCAGGTATAAATAAAACACAAGTAATCTTGACAGAGAAAGACTTATGTGAATTTTAATGAAAGCTTTAAATAAAACACAAGTAATCTTGACAAGAGAGAGACCTACATGAATTTTAATGCAGGTATAAATAAAACACAAGTAATCTTGACAGAGAGAGACCTACATGAATTTTAATGACAGGTTTAAATAAAACACAAGTAATCTTGACAGAGAAAGACCTACATGAATTTTAATGACAGGTTTAAATAAAACGCAAGCAATCTTGACAGAGAAAAACCTACATGAATTTTAATGACAGGTTTAAATAAAACACAAGTAGTCTTGACAGAGAAAGACCTACATGAAATTTAATGACAGGTTTAAATAAAACACAAGTAATATTGACAGAGAAAGACCTATGTGAATTTTAATGCAGGTATAAATAAAACACAAGTAATCTTGACAGAGAAAGACCTATGTGAATTTTAATGAAAGCTTTAAATAAAACACAAGTAATCTTGACAGAGAGAGACCTACATGAATTTTAATGACAGGTTTAAATAAAACACAAGTAATCTTGACAGAGAAAGACCTACATGAATTTTAATGACAGGTTTAAATAAAACACAAGTAATCTTGACAGAGAAAGACCTACATGAATTTTAATGACAGGTTTAAATAAACACAAGTAATCTTGACAGAAAAAAACCTATGTGAATTTTATTGACAGGTTTAAATAAAACACAAGTAATCTTGACAGAGAAAGACCTACATGAATTTTAATGACAGGTTTAAATAAAACACAAGTAATCTTGAGAGAGAAAGACCTATGTGAATTTTATTGACAGGTTTAAATAAAACACAAGTAATCTTGACAGAGAAAGACCTACAAGAATTTTAATGACAGGTTTAAATAAAACACAAGTAATCTTGACAGAGAAAGACCTACATGAATTTTAATGAGAGGTTTAAATAAAACACAAGTAATCTTGACAGAGAAAGACCTATGTGAATTTTAATGCAGGTATAAATAAAACACAAGTAATCTTGACAGAGAAAGACCTATGTGAATTTTAATGAAAGCTTTAAATAAAACACAAGTAATCTTGACAGAGACAGACCTACATGAATTTTAATGACAGGTTTAAATAAAACACAAGTAATCTTGACAGAGAAAGACCTACATGAATTTTAATGACAGGTTTAAATAAAACACAAGTAATCTTGACAGAGAAAGACCTACATGAATTTTAATGACAGGTTTAAATAAAACACAAGTAATCTTGAGAGAGAAAGACCTATGTGAATTTTATTGACAGGTTTAAATAAAACACAAGTAATCTTGACAGAGAAAGACCTACATGAATTTTAATGACAGGTTTAAATAAAACACAAGTAATCTTGACAGAGAAAGACGTACATGAATTTTAATGACAGGTTTAAATAAAACACAAGTAATCTTGACAGAGAAAGACCTATGCGAATTTTAATGACAGGTTTAAATAAAACACAAGTAATCTTGACAGAGAAAGACCTACATGAATTTTAATGACAGGTTTAAATACAACACAAGTAATCTTGACAGAGAAAGACCTACATGAATTTTAATGACAGGTTTAAATAAAACACAAGTAATCTTGACAGAAAAAGACCTACATGAATTTGATTGACAGGTTTAAATAAAACACAAGTAATTTTGACAGAGAAAGACCTACATGAATTTTAATGACAGGTTTAAATAAAACACAAGTAATCTTGAGAGAGAAAGACCTATGTGAATTTTATTGACAGGTTTAAATAAAACACAAGTAATCTTGACAGAGAAAGACCTACATGAATTTTAATGACAGGTTTAAATAAAACACAAGTAATCTTGACAGAGAAAGACCTACATGAATTTTAATGACAGGTTTAAATAAAACACAAGTAATCTTGACAGAGAAAGACCTATGCGAATTTTAATGACAGGTTTAAATAAAACACAAGTAATCTTGACAGAGAAAGACCTATGTGAATTTTAATGCAGGTATAAATAAAACACAAGTAATCTTGACAGAGAAAGACTTATGTGAATTTTAATGAAAGCTTTAAATAAAACACAAGTAATCTTGACAGAGAAAGACCTACATGAATTTTAATGACAGGTTTAAATAAAACACAAGTAATCTTGACAGAGAAAGACCTACATGAATTTTAATGACAGGTTTAAATAAAACGCAAGTAATCTTGACAGAGAAAGACCTACATGAATTTTAATGACAGGTTTAAATAAAACACAAGTAGTCTTGACAGAGAAAGACCTACATGAATTTTAATGACAGGTTTAAATAAAACACAAGTAATCTTGACAGAGAAAGACCTATGTGAATTTTAATGCAGGTATAAATAAAACACAAGTAATCTTGACAGAGAAAGACCTACATGAATTTTAATGAAAGCTTTAAATAAAACACAAGTAATCTTGACAGAGAGAGACCTACATGAATTTTAATGACAGGTTTAAATAAAACACAAGTAATCTTGACAGAGAAAGACCTACATGAATTTTAATGACAGGTTTAAATAAAACACAAGTAATCTTGACAGAGAAAGACCTACATGAATTTTAATGACAGGTTTAAATAAACACAAGTAATCTTGACAGAAAAAAACCTATGTGAATTTTATTGACAGGTTTAAATAAAACACAAGTAATCTTGACAGAGAAAGACCTACATGAATTTTAATGACAGGTTTAAATAAAACACAAGTAATCTTGAGAGAGAAAGACCTATGTGAATTTTATTGACAGGTTTAAATAAAACACAAGTAATCTTGACAGAGAAAGACCTATGTGAATTTTAATGCAGGTATAAATAAAACACAAGTATTCTTGACAGAGAAAGACCTACATGAATTTTAATGAAAGCTTTAAATAAAACACAAGTAATCTTGACAGAGAGAGACCTACATGAATTTTAATGACAGGTTTAAATAAAACACAAGTAATCTTGACAGAGAAAGACCTACATGAATTTTAATGACAGGTTTAAATAAAACACAAGTAATCTTGACAGAGAAAGACCTACATGAATTTTAATGACAGGTTTAAATAAACACAAGTAATCTTGACAGAAAAAAACCTATGTGAATTTTATTGACAGGTTTAAATAAAACACAAGTAATCTTGACAGAGAAAGACCTACATGAATTTTAATGACAGGTTTAAATAAAACACAAGTAATCTTGAGAGAGAAAGACCTATGTGAATTTTATTGACACGTTTAAATAAAACACAAGTAATCTTGACAGAGAAAGACCTACAAGAATTTTAATGACAGGTTTAAATAAAACACAAGTAATCTTGACAGAGAAAGACCTACATGAATTTTAATGACAGGTTTAAATAAAACACAAGTAATCTTGACAGAGAAAGACCTATGTGAATTTTAATGCAGGTATAAATAAAACACAAGTAATCTTGACAGAGAAAGACCTATGTGAATTTTAATGAAAGCTTTAAATAAAACACAAGTAATCTTGACAGAGACAGACCTACATGAATTTTAATGACAGGTTTAAATAAAACACAAGTAATCTTGACAGAGAAAGACCTACATGAATTTTAATGACAGGTTTAAATAAAACACAAGTAATCTTGACAGAGAAAGACCTACATGAATTTTAATGACAGGTTTAAATAAACACAAGTAATCTTGACAGAAAAAAACCTATGTGAATTTTATTGACAGGTTTAAATAAAACACAAGTAATCTTGACAGAGAAAGACCTACATGAATTTTAATGACAGGTTTAAATAAAACACAAGTAATCTTGAGAGAGAAAGACCTATGTGAATTTTATTGACAGGTTTAAATAAAACACAAGTAATCTTGAAAGAGAAAGACCTACATGAATTTTAATGACAGGTTTAAATAAAACACAAGTAATCTTGACAGAGAAAGACCTACATGAATTTTAATGACAGGTTTAAATACAACACAAGTAATCTTGACAGAGAAAGACCTACATGAATTTTAATGACAGGTTTAAATAAACACAAGTAATCTTGACAGAAAAAGACCTATGTGAACTTTATTGACAGGTTTAAATAAAACACAAGTAATTTTGACAGAGAAAGACCTACATGAATTTTAATGACAGGTTTAAATAAAACACAAGTAATCTTGACAGAGAAAGACCTATGTGAATTTTATTGACAGGTTTAAATAAAACACAAGTAATCTTGACAGAGAAAGACCTACATGAATTTTAATGACAGGTTTAAATAAAACACAAGTAATCTTGACAGAGAAAGACCTACATGAATTTTAATGACAGGTTTAAATAAAACACAAGTAATCTTGACAGAGAAAGACCTACATGAATTTTAATGACAGGTTTAAATACAACACAAGTAATCTTGACAGAGAAAGACCTACATGAATTTTAATGACAGGTTTAAATAAACACAAGTAATCTTGACAGAAAAAGACCTATGTGAACTTTATTGACAGGTTTAAATAAAACACAAGTAATTTTGACAGAGAAAGACCTACATGAATTTTAATGACAGGTTTAAATAAAACACAAGTAATCTTGAGAGAGAAAGACCTATGTGAATTTTATTGACAGGTTTAAATAAAACACAAGTAATCTTTACAGAGAAAGACCTACATGAATTTTAATGACAGGTTTAAATAAAACACAAGTAATCTTGACAGAGAAAGACCTACATGAATTTTAATGACAGGTTTAAATAAAACACAAGTAATCTTGACAGAGAAAGACCTATGTGAATTTTAATGACAGGTTTAAATAAAACACAAGTAATCTTGACAGAGAAAGACCTACATGAATTTTAATGACAGGTTTAAATACAACACAAGTAATCTTGACAGAGAAAGACCTACATGAATTTTAATGACAGGTTTAAATAAACACAAGTAATCTTGACAGAAAAAGACCTATGTGAACTTTATTGACAGGTTTAAATAAAACACAAGTAATTTTGACAGAGAAAGACCTACATGAATTTTAATGACAGGTTTAAATAAAACACAAGTAATCTTGAGAGAGAAAGACCTATGTGAATTTTATTGACAGGTTTAAATAAAACACAAGTAATCTTGACAGAGAAAGACCTACATGAATTTTAATGACAGGTTTAAATAAAACACAAGTAATCTTGACAGAGAAAGACCTATGCGAATTTTAATGACAGGTTTAAATAAAACACAAGTAATCTTGACAGAGAAAGACCTACATGAATTTTAATGACAGGTTTAAATACAACACAAGTAATCTTGACAGAGAAAGACCTACATGAATTTTAATGACAGGTTTAAATAAACACAAGTAATCTTGACAGAAAAAGACCTATGTGAACTTTATTGACAGGTTTAAATAAAACACAAGTAATTTTGACAGAGAAAGACCTACATGAATTTTAATGACAGGTTTAAATAAAACACAAGTAATCTTGAGAGAGAAAGACCTATGTGAATTTTATTGACAGGTTTAAATAAAACACAAGTAATCTTGACAGAGAAAGACCTACATGAATTTTAATGACAGGTTTAAATAAAACACAAGTAATCTTGACAGAGAAAGACCTACATGAATTTTAATGACAGGTTTAAATAAAACACAAGTAATCTTGACAGAGAAAGACCTATGCGAATTTTAATGACAGGTTTAAATAAAACACAAGTAATCTTGACAGAGAAAGACCTACATGAATTTTAATGACAGGTTTAAATAAAACACAAGTAATCTTGACAGAGAAAGACCTATGTCAATTTTAATGACAGGTTTAAATAAAACACAAGTAATCTTGACAGAGAAAGACCTACATGAATTTTAATGACAGGTTTAAATAAAACACAAGTAATCTTGACAGAGAAAGACCTACATGAATTTTAATGACAGGTTTAAATAAAACACAAGTAATCTTGACAGAGAGAGACCTACATGAATTTTAATGCAGGTATAAATAAAACACAAGTAATCTTGACAGAGAGAGAAAGATCAATGTCAGTGGAACAAGTGAAAATGAAATCTAGTCCAATATTTTTTAATTGTCAGTAATGAAGAAGAAAAAAAATTAATTGACCTAATCCAACATTCAAATTCAAACTCTCTGTTATTGTTCATGAAGTCTTCTTTCTGATCTGTAATTTCTCTTAATTTCTGAAGATACGAATAAAACTGTATCCTGTCATAGTCCCTACCAAAAAACATTAATATTTATTCTCCTATTTTTCTAGAAGATTTGTCAGTTGGTGAAGAACATTAATGGCATTAAACTGAAAGCATCATTAAAATCTAATAAAAAAATAAAATCTATATTGAGTTCATCTTCTTGGTGTTTGCATTGGATTACATAGCAAACATATGTGATTTTGTTGATGCAGAGACACTTTCTTTTCTTTCTTTTTTAGAAAGGGAGATAACCCATACTGATATATTTATATGTTGTGCACAGATGGGACTAACATAAGATAGTCTCGGTGCATCAGAACCAATGCACTGAAATTCATTCAATTATTAAACAAAGAACAAAGTAGTGTCGTAATGCCTGAAATGCTGTATTATAAATGTCTGTCGAGTGTAAATAAATTGCTTCATAAAATAAATCTACAATGATAAACATGCCTAATACTTTTTCAGAATGTTTAAAGATAGCTATGTATCACATTTATTCCATAAAATTATTTTAGGACATAAATATTTTAGTTTTTAATTCAGCTAGCTGTAAGACCATGTGAGCTTAAAGGGTGGACATACATCCATTGTTTGTCATGCATCATGTATCTGCTTATCAACAATTGCTAATGGTATCACTCTGAAGTTCATACTTATGATCCAATTTTAGTCAGACATGAAATATAGATGACAGACCAGTCTGATACTTATGATCCAATTTTAGTCAGACATGAAATATGGATGACAGACCAGTCTGATACTTATGATCCAATTTTAGTCAGACATGAAATATGGATGACAGACCAGTCTGATAATGTTCATGGTATTTCATTTGAGTGGCACATTCTTATGATTTGATTTTGATAAAACTTGCAATATATGCTTGTATAATTAAGATCTTGGAAAAGATGAATAACAAGCAAGAACCATGTATATTAATGTGGTTATTTTTGATCAAAATTCAAATATGATAATGAAGATCTTAGATAAATTTGAAATAAGATGTATTAATGACGTGATCTCACATTTGATTGCTTGAGCTTGTCACCAACCTGGAAGTGATAATTTTTCCCTTCATATTTAGTTACTACGTACTAGTGAAATAATATTAGTAATAAGCAAGATACCTGCATACTAGTCAGATAATATCAGTAACAAGCAAGATCATATATACTAGAGAAATAATATTAAATCTGACTAGCTGACTCTCTAGACCATATTTCTTGTCAGATTGTTATCAAATTTTAAATATATACAAGATCCATGTGTCATCTTGCATCTGACTGTTACCACTCCTGAAGCCATATTTTTGGATCTGATTTTGATCAAACTTGGAATAGTGCTTATATCATACAGATCTTGGATGAGTTGGACAATGAGTGAGATTCACAAATTGTGAATGTAAAGTGATCTAGCATCAGATTGGTTGAGCTTGTTACCAATCCTGAAGCAATAATTGTTATCCAATTTTGATAAGACTTGGCATATGCACTTATATCTTCATGATCATGGATGAGTTCAGCAATGAGCAAGAGCCTCAAATATTGATAAAGTGACCATGCAATCCATTGACTGAGCTTGTTACCACACTAGAAGCCATATATTTTTTTAATCAGATTTTTATCAAACTTTAAATGTAAGATTTTATGATCAAAATCTCAAATGAGTTCAGTAATGCACACAATTGATGTATATTAATGAGGTGATCTTGCATGTGGCTGGTTATGTTAACTCTCTAGAGATTATTTCTGATCATGTTGTGATTAAGCTTGTTGAATTGGCCTAGTGATTAACCCTTTGAGCCCTAATCTCCCCCATATTTCAGCATAATAACCCGAGTCTCCCCGGCAATTTTTGACAATTTTATAAAAAGTAAAATTTTGCAAAATAAAAGTAATACTATGCCTTAGAATGATAATCCACTATGATATAACAGCAAATATCAAATTGTCTCTTTTCAAACATGCTTATAAAATGCTTTTTATTACTATGACTATGTAACAAACTGTCTCAAAATTTCTTCATATTTCATATTTTTCATATTTTTTCTATATTTCACTGACCATACTGGCCTTTCGGGTATATACACCATTACAACCGGCCGGTAAACTGGCCTGTTGGGTTCAAAGGGTTAAGCTTGGTAAATCAAGTTGGTGATTATACTTGGTGAATCAACCTAGTGATTCAGCATGATGAATTGGGAAAGTGTTTAAGCTTTGTGAATTGGTCTAGTGATTAAGCTTGGTGTGGCCTAGTGATTAAGCTTGGTGTGGCCTAGTGCTTAAGCTTGGTGAATTGGCCTAGTGATTAAGCTTGGTGTGGCCTAGTGATTAAGCTTGGTGAATTGGCCTAGTGATTAAGCTTGGTGTGGCCTAGTGATTAAGCTTGGTGAATCAACTTGGTGATTATTCTTGGTGAATCAACCTAGTGATTCAGCATGATGAATTGGGAAAGTGTTTAAGCTTTGTGAATTGGCCTAGTGATTAAGCTTGGTGTGGCCTAGTGATTATGCTTGGTGAATCAACCTAGTGATTAAGCATGGTGAATCAACCTAGTGATTAAGCTTGGTGAATTGGTCTAGTGATTCAGCTTGATGAATTGGTCTAGTGATTAAGCTTGGTGTGGCCTAGTGATTATGCTTGGTGAATCAACTTGGTGATTATGCTTGGTGAATCAACCTAGTGATTCAGCATGATGAATTGGGAAAGTGTTTAAGCTTTGTGAATAGGCCTAGTGATTAAGATTGGTGTGGCCTAGTGATTATGCTTGGTGAATCAACCTAGTGATTAAGCTTGGTGAATCAACATAGTGATTAAGCTTGGTGAATTGGCCTAGTGATTAAGCTTGGTGTGGCCTAGTGATTATGCTTGGTGAATCAACCTAGTGATTAAGCTTGGTGAATCAACCTAGTGATTAAGCTTGGTGAATCAATCTAGTGATTAAGCTTGGTGAATTGGCCTAGTGATTAAGCTTGGTGAATTGGTCTAGTGATTAAGCTTGGTGAATTGGTCTAGTGATTAAGCTTGGTGAATTGGCCTAGTAATTAAGCTTGGTGAATTGGCCTAGTAATTAAGCTTGGTGAATTGGCCTAGTAATTAAGCTTGGTGAATCAACCTAGTGATTAATTAGAATTAGCCTAATGATTAAGATCTTGGATGAGTACAATTATGAACATTTGCATGTGTTGGATGACTAAGCTTCTCAACAAATTTGTAACTCTAGCTTGTATGTAATTCTAATAGATAATGGAATTTAGTATTTTAATTCTAAATATGATAAAATAACAAGTAATTTTTGCTATCTTCATATAATGCGCATTTGTTATACTCTTCATTAGAAGGCCTCAAGGGAGAATTGTCATTGACTAATGAGTCACCCTCTATAAATAAAGCATTATTATTATTATTATTATTATTATTATTATTATTATTATTATTATTTACACATTAGAACTGCTATTCATCCAACTTTTGTGATATTTTCACTACAGACTGAATATTATCTCACCTAATATGGCAAAAGTATCTTTAAAAACTCATTTATTTCCGAATTTAATGCTTTTGTGAAGGTGTTGGCTTTTATAACTTGGCAGTTGATCAGTTCCTAACTGAATAATGTCATGTGATGAAAAATACTTGCATCAGGAAAGGTACATGAAACTGTACTGCTAGTATCATTCAATTTCTCACTAACATGTGAAATCTTGATTTAGAAAATATAGAATCTCTGTAAAGTAATTTTGATTTAGAAAATATTGAATCTCTGGAAAGTAATTTTCATTTGTTTTTCATTTTTTCAGCATCAGCATGTAAACATTGTAGTTTTAGTATTACAAAAAATAACTGACACTTCATGGATGTCTCAAAATAATTTACCGAGTGTCAATATTTTCTAAATCAAGATTTCACGCGTTAGTGAGAAATTGAATGATACTAGCAGTACAGTTTTATGTACCTTGCCTGATGTAAGTATTTTTCATCACGTGACAAGAACTTTATGTATCTTTTCTGAAGTACAACACCATGTAGAAGTTTATTAACACACCTGAAATTTTCTTCTAGCTACAAAAAATCGTATTTTTCTTATGACTCGTATCATCTTCTTATGATCCTCAGTCAATCTGAAAGAAACAGAAATTAAAAACTCAAAATTTAAAAATAAAGCTCCACATAAAATGTTGATGAATGTCAAATGTTTTAGAGCCAAACAAAAGTTAGTAATTAAGTTAGTATTTTGTTATAGTGAAAACATATGAAATGTTTTATCGATGACCTAAAAAAAGCATACAATTCTGTTTATTTCATATAAATAAACATCAATTGAATAACCACTATTTCTAAGTTTTAAACCAAGAACTAGAAATGTGTAAATGTAACATGGATACCCCATGATAATGGCTGAAGTGAACCAACACAAAACTTAACCAGATGTGACAGATGGTGGTACAAACAGACAAGGGTAGCACTCTCTATCACCTCAGATGTGACAGATGGTGGTACAAACAGACAAGGGTAGCACTCTCTATCACCTCAGATGTGACAGATGGTGGTACAAACAGACAAGGGTAGCACTCTCTATCACCTCAGATGTGACAGATGGTGGTACAAACAGACAAGGGTAGCACTCTATCACCTCAGATGTGACAGATGGTGGTACAAACAGAAAAGGGTAGCACTCTCTATCACCTCAGATGTGACAGATGGTGGTACAAACAGACAAGGGTAGCACTCTCTATCACCTCAGCACTCTTGTGACAGTACATAATAATGCTCTCTAGGCTAGATACTCTAGAGTGCAAACTATGGGAGGTAATCCTTTACCAGAAACGGGTGGTAACTTATTCAATACAAAATTTGGAAATCACTACACATAAATTAGAAAAATAAATAATAATATTATTATAATTTTATTTCCACATTTAATTCTGATTGTATTAATTGTTAAATATGGTTTAATCTAAATATCATTGTTAGACTACATCATTTATATCACTGTTAGACTATAACATGTATATTATTTTTAGACTATAGCATGATTATCTTTGTTAGACTGTAGTATGTTTACCATTGTTAGACTAAAGGATATATTATTATTATCAGACTACAGCATGATTATCATTGTTAGACTATAGCATGATTATCATTGTTAGACTATAGCATTTACATCATTGTTAGACTATAGCATGATTATCATTGTTAGACTATAGCATGATTATCATTGTTAGACTATAGCATGATTATCATTGTTAGACTATAGCATGATTATCATTGTTAGACTATAGCATGATTATCATTGTTAGACTATAGCATGATTATCATTGTTAGACTATAGCATGTATTTCATTGCTTGTCATTGTCATACTTGCAAAAGTTGTCACAAGACACAGTTCCACATTTCTAATGCATAGTGTATTCTTGTTTTTCGGATCCATATGATTGATATGGAAATGTTGCAGATATCCAACAAATGGATTCAGAAGTTAAAATGTTAATTCTTAAGAAATTGTTTGACCTAATCAATAATTGCTAAGTTCAATCAGGATAAACAGGCAATGATTTCTGAGATCAAACCCAATTTAATAATATATCTTACAGCTCAGGTTTAATAATTTGATAATTCTCCATGTCTGCATCATCCACTCCTCCATCTGACAGTTCTTGTAGCTTTCCATGCATTGACTGTGGTGTACCTGATGCAAATAAAACAAGTTTCTGAGAAGAGTTAAAACTTATGTAACTGAACTAGTTTCCAATTTCAACCAATATGCTGGTCATTGGCTTTGTAAGTTTCAAAGCCAAGTCGATGCTTGTGTCATAGGTCAGGTTAAGCGTACCATTATGGGCATACGCATAATGAATGTTATATCTAAGGCCACATATTTAAATTGAGACATTATTCATTACCCATAATGAATGTTACATCTAAGGCCACATATAAAAATTGAGACATTATTCATTATTTTTGAAAATAAAACGTTTCATGCACTATAAAAACTGGGCATAGATATTGTAGCAATTTTTCATATATTATAGATTCTGAAACATGAGAACTTTTTAGCCAATTTGTGTGCTATATTCTGTTGATTGGAACATCAATGATATGGTATGCTCCCATTTCTCTGAAGATGTCATATTTTTATAAATTAATTAGTCTAATGGAATTGTTTGAGAAATCAGAAAGATTTTTAATTTTCATCTATTTTCTTCTTATTTCTATTTCAAATACATATAATTTATCTGTAAACATACAAATCTGCCAAAATTCCAGACAGTGCTGGGGTATTTTAAAACGCATCTATTCTTTTGTGGTCCCAATAGGGTGCAGTGTGTATCCTCAAAAAGTGATGTCTTACAATTGTGAATAAATTATCTTCTTTCATCAAAGCATTTAATACATGTACACTTTAAATAAAACAGCTGGTAGATTTGGCATCATTATATATCATCATTAAACTCATATACACATGTCAATACAATCATATACTTACTATCACAATGCAAGTTAGTAAAATATAGACCAAGCTCTCAGTAGTTCAGTGGAGATCTGAACATGATGCAAATGTCTTTGTAGCTCATCACAGACTGAATGAAACTTGATCAAACTTTTTGAAGATCTTGCTGACATCTTTGCAGCGTTGAAAATGATCTTTCTGCATCTGCGTTGTTGTGAGAGTGTGTCTAACACAATAAACACATGCATGTCTAATCTTGGATTTCTTGAAGGTAGATGCCATTTTTGATGTAAATTTTACAGTGCAAACAATAAAGTGGTCCCCCCACCCTCTTGCTACATTCACAAAGTCAATCTAAGTCTACCAGGAATAATGAGATTTAGTTTTGCTAAGCTAATCTAACTTTGCAGATGGCTCATTTTTTTGGGAATCACAGCTGCATTTCAATTCTTTGTCTTAAAGTATTGAATCACACTTTCACACTAATTTAACTTGGGGAAAAAAAACTGTTCTGTATTTGATATCTTGATTGAAATCCAACTTCAAAGATAGGCTACCACTGATTATGGTCTAAAAAATAATCTTTAATAAAGATGGTTTAAACATCCTAATTAAAGTCTAACATTTTGTTTTCTTCAATATGCATCCCTATGGTTTACCTAATTTCAAATGAATTGGGTTGCTTTAATTCATGTACTTTACCTGTTCAAATTAGTAAAATGGGCTCTCCCACAGCAGTGCTGAAGGGACTCAGAACTAAATTCATCCTAGCTATTATCACTCAACTAAATAATCAATGGAGTTATGGTTTTGTTTGTCTCTGACAGCCTTTATCTTTTAACAGTGTCAATGAAAGTCTGCTGTATAGACTGACCCATGCTGATAGCTTTCTTCAACATGACTGGTTACAGTTTAATTAGGTTACAGTTTAATTAGGTTACAGTTTAATTAGGTTACACTTTAATTAGGTTACAGGTGCCTATTGTCATGTCATCAAAGGTCTCAGTCTGTCTTTATCTTATTTTTATAAGATTTACTGGAAATCATGCTTTGATAAACAGGATCACGTCAGGGATTTTAAGAGTAAAAAATAATGTTTTGATAAACAGGATCATGTCAGGGGTTTTAAGAGTAAAAAAATCATGCTTTGATAAACAGGATCATGTCAGGGGTTTTAAGAGTAAAAAATTATGTTTTGATAAACAGGATTGTGTCAGGGGTTTTAAGAGTAAAAAATTATGTTTTGATAAACAGGATCGTGTCAGGGGTTTTAAGAATAAAAAATCATGCTTTGATAAATATGATCATGTCAGGGGTTTTAAGAGTAAAAAATCATGCTTTGATAAAGGATCATGTCAGGGTTTTAAGAGTAAAAAAATCATGTTTTGATAAACAGGATCATGTCAGTGGTTTTAAGAGAAAAAAATCATGCTTTGATAAACAGGATCATGTCAGGGGTTTTAAGAGTAAAAAATCACATTTTGATAAACAGAATCATGTCAGGGGTTTTAAGAGTAAAAAAATCATGTTTTGATAAACAGGATCATGTCAGGGGGTTATGGAGTAAAATTATCTCCTGCTCTCATGAGCTATATCAAGGTGGAAAACCAAGTGTGTGTGTGTGTGTGTGTGTGTGAAGTTTTTTGGCAATCTGAGTAGTTAATAGAAGTGACAAGAAACATGTAACAATGGATCGACAGATGTTGGATGTTGGACAAATTGTTCTGGTCTATGAGAGGCTAACAAATGTTTTTTTTTATAAAAAAAATTGATAACAATCATATTTAATACCTCAGAAATATATACAAACTAACAATAGGGCATTTCTCGTAAAGACAGATAATTATGTTTAATTGGTAGGGGAGATAATTCATGGAGTCTGTGGTTGCTAGCATATTATTTACTAATTCAAGGCTTCACAGTTTTTGTTCTAGAGGAACGATATCCTGGTACAATATGATGCTTTTTAGTCAAAAGCCTTGCAATGTGAGGGACTTCTCTTTGTCATGTGCTTTGTGGCTATACGAAAACAGCTTAGTTGGTGATGCTTCTATTGATTGTCTGAGATAGAACTAAATGTACATGTATTCACTTTTGAATTAAGCCTAGCATGTGACTACTCTAAAAAGCAATCTGTAAACAAAACCTATAAGTGACCTTTGAATTTTTAAAATTATTATTGGACAGTTAAATGGATAAACAAATCAATAACAACAACAACAGTAACAGCAGCAACAACAATAACAACAACAATAATAATAATAATAATAATAATAATAATAATAATAATAATAATGGCTTTATGCTAATAATTGGGATATACTATGACATATGTCATCACAAAAGTGGTCTGGTGAGGATTTATTTTTTGTTTTTTGGTATTTATTTTTTATTTTGGTCAAAATCACAAAGGTGGTTTTGATGAGGTGAGGTTTTGTTGTTATTTTGTTCATAAATCACAAACATGCATACATGTGACGTTGAACGAATTTCCCATTGAAATTAGACACAAAGACGCAGTGGTCCCTTTTAAGAGTGCTCTCAAGACTCACCTGTTTTGACTGCAGGGACAAACTTAGCGACCTAATCATGTTTTGTATCTTATATGTTTTCAGCATGTTTTTATGTTTTCCAGTTTCATTGTTTTTGTCATTTGTTGTTCTGAAGTGTAGTCATATCATTATTGATGGTGTAAAGCACTTAGAGCTTTGAAAGATTAGGCACTATACAAAGTCCTCATTATATATATATATGTAATTTATGACCAAAATAATAACAAAACAAAACCTCACCAAGCCACCTTTGTAATTTATGACCAAAATAATAACAAAACCAAGCCTTACCAAATCACCTTTGTAATGTATGACCAAAATAATAACAAAACAAAACCTCACCAAGTCACCTTTGTAATTTATGACCAAAATAATAACAAAACAAAACCTCAACAAACCACCTTTGTAATTTATGCCCAAAATAACAACAAAACAAAACCTCACCAAACCACCCTTGTGATGTATGACAAAAATAATAACAAAAAAAAACCTCACCAAATCACCTTTGTAATTTATGATGAAAATAATAACGACACCAAGCCTCAACAAACCATCTTTGCGATTTATGACCAAAATAACAACAAAACAAAACCTCACCAAACCACCTTTGTGATATATGACCAAAATAATAACAAAAACAAGCCTTACCAAATCACCTTTGTAATTTATGACCAAAATGTGCAACCCAATGATTAAAACCATCCATTAGAACTTTAAACATCGTAACTGCACAGTTATTCCTGCATTCCCACACTCACCCCTTTTGCAAAAGAAAGCATTTGGTAGGCTTCTCAAGTCAATCTTCAGAAATTATTGCATTTTGCTTCAACAATATTTCAAAGACTGTTATGACTGGTCTGATCATATGTCAAGTAAGGCATTTCACAAGAAACATACACGATTTAAGCTTTTGAAAGATCAAAATGTGAATGCTATAAGAAAATGTGCCATCAACATGCATAATGCATATAAAAAATGGACTAGCCTGGAGCAACCATTTTTTTTATAGATTAACAAACATAGTGATCATAACAAGCTCCATATATCACTGCCATGACACTCTACCCTTTATTACAATATAAAGAATGAACAAGTTTTAGCTAGCAAAGAATGGGCAATGTATATTATGTAAAGTTAATGAAAGAAAACTTCGAGCTACTTAAAATTGAATGTTTTGTTGATGAAATCTGCTGCAATGATGACAGAAAGAAAGTAAATTGGAATTACAGTGGGACCCCACTATAACCCGCCCCGTGATAACATGAATTCGGATATAACACGGTCGTGGCATGGCTCCCGAAATTTCAGGTAATTTATTACAGGTATTCTTCTGAAAGACCCCAAAAAGAAATCTTTTAAGTATGAAAAATAAAATACGTCAAGAGTTTAATTATCATTCTCATACTCGTCTAAAAAGTGTGAAAATAAAAATGTGTAGAAAATGTATTATCATTTTGGGGAGGAAATCCTAAAATTTCAAAAAAATAACAAATTTCTTCTAGTTTTGTGCCAGAATAAAGATCGGAAATACGAACCAATTGCTGGGCCTACTGAAAACTTTGATCTTTGTTTATTGTTGAAAAATGACAGCTCATAAGTGTCAATATTATTATTATTGATCCCTGAGCAATGAAGCCATCGTGTCTACTTTGTGTTTGTCTTGAATGCATTCCGAATACAATCGTTGCTCTAATAATCTCTGATATATGTTCTCTTAATTTCATACACAACTAAGCAACAGCCAGTGTGGGGGTTGATAAAAGATTCTCACCAAAATCAATTAATTTAAGTACATTGTTTATCATCAAAGTGAACTGCCGAGCTAAACTTGTCCAAATCGGGGGAAACGATTTATACATCATCAAAGAAACAAAAAGCCACCAACATGTGTGTGTGGCTTGGCGGTGTTGTTTTATGCAATCTGTTGACTAGTAAATTCGAATTCTGCAAGTTACTTTATCATTTCAGCTGTGCTGATATTTACAGTGGCATAATTCAGTGGTTAAAATACAGCCAGTTCTGCCTGCTGTATTTATTAGAGTACATCAAAAGAATATGACGCAATAGCTGGGCAGCAAGTTCAAAGGACTTTGACTAGCAGCTTGGGTGGGAAAATGTGCTGAAATTTACAATGACTGAATTCAGAGACAGAAAGATCCTGAGATGTACATGTAGTTATTATAAGAATACACTTTAGCTTCCATTGTTTAATCTACGGACATGTACTATTTCATCATTCATTACGTACACCCGTTACGTAATTTTTTTAATTTTCTTTTCATTGAATTCAGTCACATAATGATCTGTGACAAAATTATTGAATATTTTACATCCGTGTGTGGATATTTTCGATGGAAATATTTTATTATGGATTCAATGTATGTTACAAGATTCGCTGGTGAGTACACGGTGTTGATACTCTTTTCATGCAATAGATTATACATGTATATATATAAATTAGACACGTGTATGTACCAATGCATGGTTCTCTGAATAAAGTAATATATTATATCTGCAATTTCTGTTACCACAGCAATTGTTTATCTCATTTAATATATATTGATCAAAAATGGTAATTGTGCCATGCATTTTCGCACCCGTCTTTATGTAAACCCCCCCCCCAATTAAATCCAAAAATGTGTTGGTATTGTACATGGTTGCTTATAACACGGTTCAGTTCATAACACGGTTGGATTCTATGGCTCCCAACTACCGTGTTATAGCGGGGTCCCACTGTATAAGGATTGAATGATCATGGTTAAGTAAATTGGAATTATAAGAACTGAATGATCATGGTTAAGTAAATTGGAATTATAAGAACTGAATGATCATGGTTAAGTAAATTGGAATTATAAGGATTGAATGATCATGATTAAGTAAATTGGAATTATAAGGATTGAATGATCATGATTAAGTAAATTGGAATTATAAGAACTGAATGATCATGGTTAAGCAAATTGGAATTACAAGGATTGAATGATCATGGTTAAGTAAATTGGAATTATAAGGATTGAATGATCATGGTTAAGTAAATTGGAATTATAAGAACTGAATGATCATGGTTAAGTAAATTGGAATTATAAGGATTGAATGATCATGATTAAGTAAATTGGAATTATAAGAACTGAATGATCATGGTTTGGTTAAGTAAATTGGAATTACAAGGATTGAATGATCATGGTTAAGTAAATTGGAATTACAAGGATTGAATGATCATGGTTAAGTAAATTGGAATTATAAGGATTGAATGATCATGGTTAAGTAGATTGGAATTATAAGAACTGAATGATCATGGTTAAGTAAATTGGAATTATAAGAACTGAATGATCATGGTTAAGTAAATTGGAATTATAAGGATTGAATGATCATGGTTAAGTAAATTGGAATTATAAGAACTGAATGATCATGGTTAAGTAAATTGGAATTATAAGGATTGAATGATCATGGTTAAGTAAATTGGAATTACAAGGATTGAATGATCATGGTTAAGTAAATTGGAATTATAAGAACTGAATGATCATGGTTAAGTAAATTGGAATTATAAGGATTGAATGATCATGGTTAAGTAAATTGGAATTACAAGGATTGAATGATCATGGTTAAGTAAATTGGAATTATAAGGATTGAATGATCATGGTTAAGTAAATTGGAATTATAAGAACTGAATGATCATGGTTAAGTAAATTGGAATTATAAGAATTGAATGATCATGGTTAAGTAAATTGGAATTATAAGGATTGAATGATCATGGTTAAGTAAATTGGAATTATAAGAACTGAATGATCATGGTTAAGTAAATTGGAATTATAAGAATTGAATGATCATGGTTAAGTAAATTGGAATTAGAAGGATTGAATGATCATGGTTAAGTAAATTGGAATTATAAGAACTGAATGATCATGGTTAAGTAAATTGGAATTATAAGGATTGAATGATCATGGTTAAGTAAATTGGAATTACAAGGATTGAATGATCATGGTTAAGTAAATTGGAATTATAAGAACTGAATGATCATGGTTAAGTAAATTGGAATTATAAGGATTGAATGATCATGGTTAAGTAAATTGGAATTACAAGGATTGAATGATCATGGTTAAGTAAATTGGAATTATAAGGATTGAATGATCATGGTTAAGTAAATTGGAATTATAAGAACTGAATGATCATGGTTAAGTAAATTGGAATTATAAGAATTGAATGATCATGGTTAAGTAAATTGGAATTATAAGGATTGAATGATCATGGTTAAGTAAATTGGAATTATAAGAACTGAATGATCATGGTTAAGTAAATTGGAATTATAAGGATTGAATGATCATGGTTGGGTATTTAGTGATGTCTAAACTGTTATCTAATCACTCACAAAGTTAACATAAAGTTGTATGGACTGATTTACTTTTGTGATTGATTAGGTAAAATGTACACATTAAAAGTTGTAAAAATCAGAAGGCATTTTAAAACTGTCATGCAAACTTTAACTCACTCTAATTAAAAACACCCAAGTATGAGTAATTAAATAAATCTGACCAGTGAAGCTATATAAAGTAAAATAATGTCTGTCAAAATATTTCATTAATTAGATACATTCACAGTGAAAAGAAATGTATTGTCTTCATACCTGGCTGCTTTATGGAACTGGGGACACTGGTTAATGAGTTGAAGCTCTCTTGTCTCTCTAATGGTGCCATAAACTTGCTGCTGGAGAACCGTCTCTTAAGAAAACTTGCCCGACGAGCCATGCGAGTGAGAGTAGAATTTGAATTCTGTGTGCCAAGCTGTAAGTGATTTCCATGTTTGTCATGTGTATGAATCCGCCATGTTGCTACAGAGCTGAATGATGTACTAGCTGCATAACAACGCCACAGACTCTGAAACATGCAGAAGACATTCATTAGCTTGGTTATTGTCCACTTAAATGTGAATTTTTGTTGGAAACTAATAAAGAAAATTTGAGCTTGCCATCAGTATGGGATAATCATTTAGATGAAGCCAAGAAATGTTTTAGAAAGAGAGGCAAAGGTCCCATTGAATCTCTCACAGAGTGGCCTAGCAAGGCATGTTACAAATGAACTAAAAAGTGCTTCAACAAGTACATAAGTACCCAAACACAAGCTGGGTACATCTGAAACAGGTGTGTGTGTGTGTGTATGTGTGTGTGATTTGGCTTTTTAATGTAACTTTAACAATTTTTCAGTCATATTGCTACAATGTCTGCAGTGTGGCAGTTTATAGTGATGTCTAACATGGGGGACATCATGCTGCAGACATGTAGTATGATGTCCTACCCAGTCACATTATCCTGACACCAGGCCAACCAGTTCTAACACTAACCTACATTAAAAATCCTATTCAAACAAACAAACAAACAAATCAAAATTCTGCTTACTCTTAAACACTACAGAATGATTTGTCAGCCTAATTTCCTTATGGAAATAATTGATTCTGACTTATAAAAAATTTATGTTTGACTTGTATGGGACTTACAGGTCACTTATACCTTGTATATGTAATGAAGTAAGTGAATTGTGAGTATAGTATAAATGCAGTATAAGTGAAAATAATATTGATCCATGATTCACCTACATTTCGCTAATAATCATACAGATCAAGTATTGGTGCTGTAAGGATTGTCAGTTGAGCATAAATGAACCATAAATTCATGGACATTCTTATTTCTTGATTGAGTTTACTGAAATATATAGCCCAAAGTTCAAGGTTTGCAGCAAAATACAATTCAAATTCAACAAAGGTGATCCTATTATTGTTCTGTCTCCAAAATTAAAAACTTCTCACCAGATTTATCCATTTCAATGAATCTTATCAACAACAGCAAAAAAAGAAAAAAAAATTTATTTTGATGTTTTATTTTAAATATTTTATAATTTATAAGAAAAACAGCTCTTGAAACGTTGAGATAAACAGCTTTGATGGCTGTTACATATCAAACTAGAATAAAGCAATGTATGTGTGTGTCTGTGTCTGTGTGTGTGTGTCTGTATGTGTGTGTACTGCAAAATACCTAATTTGAATATGAAATGATTAATTTGGACATAAAATCATAGTAATTCACCTATATGTCACTTACAAGTGACCTTTAATACAGTGTTACGTGCTTAGGCTCGAATAAGCAGCAACACAGAAAGAGTGAAAACTAACAAGCTTGTAAAACTTTAACAATGATTTTTATTAAGTACAATTATTTTCATAAAATAAATAAACTTACGGTTTTAGAGAATCAAATCCAACAAATATAAAATTCACAAAAATAATGCACTAATGGAATTGCAAGTCCTGATAAATAAATGTTCTAATAGTTCCAGGTTCGAATCTTGATGATGTAATCCAAAATGGCTGACAATGTCACGTGATGCAGTTCTTTTTTATAATCATCCAAATGAAATTATGAAACATATGTCCTTTTCCAGATAAACAGAATAATTCTTCTTTTCCAACAAACTGACACAAAGTCCAGAACAAAATAATTAAACTCAAACAGAAAATACACAACTTAACTTTAAAATAAGCCCAAATTCTACTGAACTCCTATCCAAAACAACAGTCTATATAACTGTTTTTTTAAGTAAACAAGTGATCACATGATTTTCTAGAAATTGATAGAGGTTCATGGAAGGTCACAGAAAGAGACTGCCTTCACTAAAAATCATATACTCTAGATATTTACTACCCCTAAGAACTAAAAATAAAATATTGTCCTTGAAATTAACCAATAGTTTTAGATGTTTGTTGACAATGTCCAAAGCATGGTCAGGAATTAGATCCACAAGCCAAGGTCAAAACTTGTTTACAATTAGAGTGTAGGTCAGCCTAAACTTTCCAGAATAATTTCCCAATTAATGAATATTAAACCCTAAATAACAAATTTGGATTTAACAATTAAAAAATAAATAATTTAAATCCAATAGCCGTAACAACAGTGATTAGTCACTTGTAGTTTTTTTTATAAGTAATGAATATAAATGACCTACAATCTTTTTTTTTCATAAGTGTCATTTTGAAAAAGTGTTTTTTTGTTTGTTTGATTAGGATTTTTTAATGTAGCTTTAACAATTTTTCAGTCATATCGCTACGATGTCTGCAGTGAGGCAGTTTATAGTGATGTCTAGCACTGGGGCATCATGCCACAGACATGTAGCATGATGTCCCACCCAGTCGCATTATCTTGACACCAGGCCGACTAGTCCTAACACTAACCTCTTAATGCTGAGCATCAAGCGAGGCAGCTGTTAGTACCATTTTTTAAAAGTCTTTGGTATGACTCTCTAGGCCAGCAGAGCAGTTTTTTAACAAGTGACAATCAGAATGAGGCAATACATTGAATTTTGGACAAGTGAAACAAAAATCCACCATCATGAGTTTTGCACAACAATTTTTTTGTGTACATTCAAGTCTTTACATTGAAAAAAAATGCGCAAACCATTTGGATTCACATTTTGCAAAATATCCAGAAGCATAAAATGGACATGTTCTCTGAACTGTTTTGATATTAGAATTAGAATTTGAATTACTTGTGGCAAAGTCAAGTCTGCATGATATGTTTGATATTTGGCTCAAACAATAGTGACATTTACTGCCTACAAACATATTTAAGTGGTGGGTGGGAAGTCTTACTTCAAACTTTCCTCAAACATCACATTATATGCCTGCCCCATATTTAAAAGTACCCCATGTTGATAACTGAGATATTTTGCAGAAACTATTTCTACTGTTTCAGTGACAGTGACATTGACCAATGACGTTATTAAAACAAAAATGGACAGGTTTCTTCCCTACCATAAGTGCAAGCTGTCCACAAAGTTTAGTCCAGATCTGTGATGTAGATTATATGCTATTGTGGGGAACAATTTTCATTCAATTGCAGTGACCTTAACCTTTGACCTCAAAATTAATAGGCTTCTTTCTCATCCAAATTGCAAGCCATCCATAAGATCTGACTGAGGTATATGATATAAAAAATTTCTTGTGTGGATACATTTTTTATAAATATTTCAGTCATAGTGACCATAATCTTTGACCCTAAAATCAATCCGATTCTTTCTTATCCCAAGTGCATTCTATCAACACAGTTTGGTCATTTTACCTGGCAGATAACTTCAGATATTGTATGGCAACCATCTGGACAGACAGGTGGACAGATTGAAGAATGGACAATATCATAATAAAATATACTTCTTCATGTGCCGTGCACTTAAAAAACAACATACCGGTAGTTTTTAGTAACGCAAATTTGATTAAACCAGTAAATAAAATAATGTGTCACATTTTTTTTTGCGAACATGGTCAAGACTTTTCTTGGTTTTATTCATGATTCATAATAATCTCAGAAATTATCAAGGAAAATAAAGTGAATTCCTCCAAATTTAGGAACTCTTTCAGGACAACAATCATGTGGTACGAGACAAAACTTAGCATAACTTAAAAAGTTTCATCAACTATTGTCACACTCAGTGATGCTAAGAGTAGTACAGATATTCAAATTTAATTTGATTAAAACAGTAAATTAATTTAATTTGATTAAAACAGTAAATTAATTTAATTTGATTAAAACAGTAAATTAATTTAATTTGATTAAAACAGTAAAATATGGCATAAAATAAACTCTGAAACATAAATAGTTGCAATGCTCCATAAACATATTAGTTACCTGTATTAAAGCTGCAGCAGTCGGGATCTGTCTGTTAAAATGTTTCTGTCGTTGTTTTTGCTGAACCTTCAAAGCAAAACCAGATCCTAGAATTCCCTGAAATAAAAATATCCTTGTAAGGCTGTAAAGACGTTCTAATGTACAATTTTTTTTATATGAGCATGACAAAATGTGTAGGATGAGATAGACAGCTGCAATCGCAAAACAGTAAACTTCAAAGTAAAATGCTTAAACTTCAGATTAGATTTTTTAATATTGATGAATGTTACAGATTTCATTATTCTTACAACAAATCAACTGCTTTTGATTTTTAAAGGAGGATTAATTAAAATGTGGGCAAAGGTCACGCATTTTAGCATTTTGCAGATAACACTGCATTACCATCTGGTCTGTAAAAAGTCAAAGCATAAGTTATTTGAACATGGCTATAACATACAAAATATACTCACTAATAAGTCGAGTCAAACTGCAAACAACAAAAATCCTGATCTGACATAGCATAAATGACTGCAGATCAGGGTGGTTGTTCTGCTCATTACTCCAATCAATCTGCACAGAACCAGATCTGCCAGCACATTATGCAATGGCAAATCTGGATCTGTACAGTTTGCAGTTGGACTTGTCTTATAAACGAGTAAATATGGTACTGCCTTCAAGTGCTAATTATAATTCTGTACTACAATAATGTAGAGATAAAGGATCCAGGATTTTTGCTTTAGCTTAAGACGACCAAGTAGACTTTTAGTACTGTTTGTAAACATTTTCATCTAGATTGAAGAAACCTGGTGAAGGTTTTAAACAGACTCATCTTTTAGGTTTCACTGACTTTCATTAAAAAAAATTCTAAGCTTATTTCCAGATTCTGTTTATTGGCAAGGTACATACAGCTGGAAGAGCGAAGAATGATATGGCAAAGACGGAGAAGCAAGATGCTACAATCCTTCCCATCCAAGTCTTGGGAACTTTGTCTCCATAGCCTATTGTGGTTACAGTGATCTGAAATGAAATTTTCGATAAATTATGTTCTGGAACCAGGCCTGATATTACTTACACACATAGGCAGTTGACATATTAGGTAGTCAATACAAATTCACACATGTATAGAAACTATAGTTACAAAAAGTCATACTGTATTTCATGTAATCTTTCATACACGAAAAAATAATTAATAATTTCAGTGTACAAAAAATTATATGTAAAAATGATCATTTTGTGGTACATGTACTGACTGTACAAAATATAAAAGAATCGTACCCATTCATGTTATGCCAGATGCTTTTTTAGAGTGAGGTTGATGAAACGCACAACTCTTCCTCACTTAAAACAAAAATTACAGCACAAGTCATTCTTGTCAAACACCCAACACACAACTCTTCCTCACTTGAAACAAAAATTACAGCACAAGTCCTTCTTGTCAAACACCCAACACACAACTCTTCCTCACTTGAAACAAAAATTACAGCACAAGTCATTCTTGTCAAACATCCCAGCGCACAACTTTTCCTCACTTGAAACAAAAATTACAGCACAAGTCATTCTTGTCAAACACCCATCAATCTCAGATGACTATAGAGGTCCTCGCTGAATCAAAGGATGATCACAGCCCAAGCACGCTCTATGTAAAACAAAATACTTGATAACCTAACAGTACAAAAGTACAATGAAGACAAATATTCTGTCTCATTCTGCTATTGTTATTGTTAGTGAGAGACAGAGCATAATGTGCAAGCTCATCTGCATTTAGAGCATACTTCTTTGCTGCTATTATGTTGTGTAATGTTGGGAAATGATTTGAACATGTATTAGTTATGGGTATTATTTACTGGTAAATTTTAGGCAACAATATGGATTCACATTGACAAGAACTTAAATGCAACTTGTATTGTAATAGCAATAAAAGTCTCATTATCAAATTGCAATAAAAAAGAAGAACATGAAATCATGTTTTAGTTAATGAGCATGTGTGTGTACTGTGCAAGAGAGAGAGAGAGAGAGAGAGAGAGAGAGAGAGAGAGAGAGAGAGAGATGAAACAAAATTTTGTCAGTTTTGAAGACTATTTATTCAGGGCAGTATTTATTTGTAGCTTTTGCAAAGAGATAAAAAGACTTATTTCCTGTTACCAGACAATTGTGATAATCCTGACCCTACTATATTCCATTATCAATTAATAAAAGTCAAGTATTCATTCTTGTTCTAAATACAATATACATTGTCACAACAAGTACGTGGCTATCCTGTGTTATTTACATGGTAATTAAAATGTTTAGCACTTTGGTTATTCTAGATGAAGCCAGATAGAGGGCAAGAATTGACAGAAGAGGTCAAATCGGTGAGGTTGCCAATAAGGAAATGAGGCTCTTGTTAGGGAAATGAAAATCTGTAAATGTTCTATTGAAGCTGTTGTCCATTCAGCAGATGTTGTAAGGACAAGCGATCAAATGCATTACTTGTTTTTCAAACTTGCCAACAAAGACAACAATAGAGGGGAATAGAAAAAAAATAGATTTGCATTAAAATATTAACTATATCAAAGTCAAAACAGTACAAGCACTTAAAAGATAGTATATATGAATCGATTTAATGAAGTCTGTGACTTTCAAATTTACAATAGAAAATTACTAGGTTTTTATATTTTATTTTATATGACTATCTATCTATCTATCCATCTGAGTGTCCATCCATCCATCTATCTGTCTGTCTATATATCTGATATAAATAACACTATTGTTCAGGAAAGAATTTTTAATTCATACTTGGTGGAGATTTGAATCCAGGACTGCAAGTAAATGGCATCCATTCCCTTATCTGCATAAAACAGTCCATGCACTACCACAAATAAGCATGCATCACAAAAAATAATGCTTCAAAGTTGGTGGTATATACACTCACATGACACTCTCACATGTCAATCTGGTAATTAATTCTCATATTAATACAGTCATTTTGGATTCCAACAATATATATATATATATATATATATATATATATATATATATATATATATATATATATATATATATATATATATATATACATACATATATACATACATACATACATACATACATACATACATACATACATACAGTAAACCATGATACATATTCTCCATATTTATAATTTGCTTTCCATTATTATGATTTTATTTAAGTCATCAAAAAACTAGCTGAAAATTAATTTGGAGATATGAAAAGTGCAGATAATCCAAGATGAAAAAAATGATATTTATTAATAAAAGTCAAGCAAGGCAAAATAATTTTATATTGGACTGTGTAAAGACATTCAAGAGAGATGATAGAATACTAGACACTCATCCCTCACCACCAGAGAGCATTGGCATAGCTGAGAGAGAGAGAGACAGTAGAATACTAGAAACTTACCACTCCCCACCAGAGAGCATCAGCATAGCTGAGAGAGAGAGTAGACTACCAGAAACTTACCACTCCCCACCAGAGAGTATCGGCATAGCTGAGAGAGACAGTAGATTACTGGAACCTTACCACTCCCCTCCAGAGAGCATCAGCATAGCTGAGAGAGAGAGAGTAGACTACCAGAAACTTACCACTCCCCACCAGAGAGCATCAGCATAGCTGGTAAAGTCTGAGCCTTCTTCACCATCAGCATCTTTCTCTGCGAGGTAGACAAAGTAGGAGGAAAAAATCAAACCCAAAAATCCTATGTAAAGTGTGGTAATTAATTCCTGAAAAAGAAGAAAAATAATAAAATAAATTATTTTTTAGTTAAATGCTGTCACAGTGTTCCTCTTTTTTCTTCATTTGATACTGTAAGCCATTGTGGAAGAGTTTTCTAAAGTCTGCGTCTCATGTGGTTAGCTCTGAATCCAGTATCCCTGGGTTTTCATTCACACAGGTGAAGGTTTTATCTAAGCCTTACTGAAGAATAGAGTTTCCAAGATATAAAACAACAACAACACCAAAAACAACCCTTGGTTCTTTCAGACAACATCAACAACACCAAAAACAACCCTTGGTTCTTAAAGACAAGCTAACAAATCCTTAATCTAAATCAAGGTAACCTTAAATGTGTCATATAATATCCACAAACTATCTCAGAAAAATGGACAATAAAAAAGTGGTACATGTATTTTACACTGCAAAACAAATTCATTATAAAAAAAAGTTGAGAAAGATAAGTTTATATTCTCCCAAACCCACTTATTTTATCTAATATGATTAGCATTCTTTAATATTTGGAACCAGCTTCTAATGCATGTCTAACCACAAAGATCTATGCCTAGCCACACACATCCAATGCATGTCAAACCACCACATCCAATGCATGTCAAACCACCACATCCAATGCATGACAAACCACCACATCCAATGCATGTCAAACCATCACATCCAATGCATGTCAAACCACCATATCCAATGCATGTTCAATCACATAGATTTAGTGCATGTCTAATCTCACAGATCTAATGTATGTCTAACCACACAGATTGTATGCATGTCTAACCATACAGATTTAATGTATGTCTAACCACACAGATTGAATGCATGTCTAACTGCTCAGATTTAATGCATGTTTAACCATACAGATCTAAAAAGAATTGTTTAATGTCCAATTACACTTCAAAAAGAAACTCCAGACATTGCAAATAACAAAAAAATCTATACAATGTTCTCAATTTGCATCAAGCACAGTTTATGGACAATTTGTTATTTGCAGAATTATCCACTGGTGTGGTTGTTGTTGTTGTAGGGTTTAATGCCATTTTTCAGCACAAGATAGGCTATACATGGCAGCCAGTATTAATGGTGGAGGATGAACTCAGGAAAACCCCGGAAAGAACCACTGACCCATGAGAAGCTACCAGCAAGCTTTCTCACATACCCACATTAGCTGAGCCTGAGACTTGAACCCATGCAGACAGAGGTGAGATGACAGTGATCTGTAACTGTGAGAGCTTTAGACCACTAGGTCACTCGGGGCCCCTCCATTGGTGTGGTGTGGTCACCTTGTGACTTTCATACAGAAGTATGCTACATGATGTTGGTAACGTTACACCTCAGATCTACATATATCAAACAATATAAAATTCTGAAATCTTAATAAGAATTATGAAAATAAGATACCACTACACTGGAATGTTGCTCTGGAACAGTATACCTGTTGAAAAATGACCATTATTTTCTTTTCTTTCACAATTAGTACATCCAGTGGCTTCAGAAATGTAGTTACAAATAAAAATATATATTGTTAAAATATATTAATATGAGTATATGGATAGATAATTAATTAAATAAATGTATTTGCAGTTGAGTGTGCAAGAAAGCAAATGTACTTTTGTTCACGAATGCCCTTAGTTGCCCCTTGTGGCAGTTTATCAAACATTTTTAACTATTAGCAATTACCATAGTATAGGTACTACATTCAGTTACAATTCATAATAATGCATAGTTTTGTCTGTACCCATTTTAAGTTACATAATAAAAAACAGTGTAATAACCAAAATGGGTACATAAACCTTAAGGCATAGTTCACAGTGTAATAACCAAAATGGGTACATAAACCTTAAGGCATAGTTTTGCTGTAATAACCAAGCTGCAGAGAATTTTCATATCTGTCAAGTCTAAGGTTTTGGGACACAAATCATGTGGTAGAAGATGGTAAACTTTGTTTACCACCCTGTCAAAAGAATTATACCTCCTCTTCCTCTGATGAGGGCTGTGATTGGAGAAGGCATAAGACCAGAAGGGTGGAGGAGGTGCCACTTCTGCCAGTTCTGTGCCAAACTGTTGAGTATCCATGATGATTTGCATACTGTTTTCTGATGTGTTGTAGTCCTGGAAGTAATGAGATCCTCATCTTGTAACTCCTCAAGTGGAGTGAGGGGTCTTTCACTAATGGCATATTCAGCCAGAGATTGAGAACCTCTGGAGCATATGGGGGAAGAAGACTTGTCTCTCTCCTTCCATATTTGACTCTGTTTTGTGAGAGAATGATGTTAGACTACAGCCTGCAACATCAACCCTGCCATGAGGCTACAGCTCTTGCAGTCATTTTGAAATAAATGGAAGGGACATGTTACTTCTTTAAAAGAGGATATTATAAGGATTTAGCAGGATAAAAAGGAAAAAAATGATCTGATCCCGTTCCCTCATCTGGTGAATATAGGACAACTCCTAGTCCCCAATGATGTTAAATGGTAGCCTGTTGAATCCAATGCAAATCCCTGAGCTGAAGGAATTCCAATGACTCAGTACTTGCAGAATGGTGCCTGATGAGAGGTGTCCAGTAAACAATAACTGGTGACCACTGACAAGTGACTCAGACCTACAGCAAGACTCCTCCTCAGAATTTATATAGTTAAATCTTTTCATCTTCTAGTGTAGCTTGCTCTTCTTGAGGCCACTGGGCTATAGACGCTGCTTCTTTTTTTACAGAGAGCACATTTGACTAACCCTCTGCCATGTTATTTTCCTCTCTTGGGAGAATCCCTGGCCCAGGCTTGACTCAGTTGGTTCAATTCATAAGGGTCCATGGGACTAAGTGTCTTTGCAGAGACTAATCCCATATGTTTCTAAGATGAAGCAGTGCACTTTTGCATTTCTCAGAGAACTGTACATTAAAAGAGTGTTAAGATGAGAAGGAGGCAGAGGAGGGCTATTTCCTCCACCTCTTAAAAGTGATTCTGCTCACTGCGAGGTCCCAAACAATGTCTGACCAAAAGGCAGCAGAGTGGACAACCATCTGTCTGCCTGCAGTTGACTGCAAAGAAAATCCCTGAAAACAAGAACAATAATCAAAAACAAAATCTGATAGTGATGATATATAAACAGCAATGTCTTACTTGTCTGTAGAGATATACTGGTAATGCCTGAGTTGTGTGAATTGTATAAGTTGAATGCAATCTGTTCAAAAGCACCAAAAAGCAAAATTAATTAATTAGTATAATTAGCATAATTAGTATAATTATGACTATATGGTCTTAAAATAAATAACACAGCAGAGTGAGAAGCAACCATCTTTGTAAATTTCAAGAAATAATTTTCCCCTAGAATACAAAATGAAAATGTACAAAAAGAACTTATCATATTGTGAATTAAAACCCCAAATAATCCTAGAATTACAGATACAAGTTCTAATGACAAAAGTTCTGAATAAACTTTAGTGGAAATCCAAATTAAACCCAGTTCTAAAAGTGTTGATGTGCCTGTAGTGGCCCTTATAACACTGATATGACAACAGCTTTTTGTTGGATAACAATTGTACAATACAAGAATAAAAGCCTTCACTATAAATTCAAGTCTCTATTTTCAAGAATGTAATTTTTTTATGAACACCCTGAATTTCAAGTGATAAATAATTTAAATAAATTCCAGCCCAAAATTAATTTTTGGACACAACATTAAGATTTTAAAGCACAAATGAATAATTTCTAGAAAAGCAAGATTATATGGTCTTCTACATGATTTCAGGTCACAATTAACATTTTCTAAAACAAATCTACTATATAACAGAAAATAACCTTGTACAGTCTGAATATACCTCCCCATTAATCTGTAACCCTATTGTGATTTGAAAAGCAGAAGGCACAAATAAGATGAAAGATACACAGGACTCAATCATGTCATTTATTGATTTATAATTTTGAATCTGATTTTGTCCAGGGGTGCCCTAACACCATTGTTGTCTGCACGTTTCATTCCAAACAGAAGTTTTCAAGATGACCATTCTCATCAAGCATTATCAGTTTCTAGACAATTCCATTTTCAGCAAAGGAATATATGTATGACTACATATATATGTACATAGAAGGGAAATACTATGTCATCTGCTTACAATTTTACAATGTCAAATCATGCAAAAGAAAAGAATGACAACAACAAAATTGCCTTACCCATGAATTTAAAAGCTGTCTAAACTCTCAACATTACAGTAATATACAGAATTATCTGACAGGATGAATTAAGTAACAATCTTGCCTAAGGTAAAGAAAATTGCTCATAGTGTGAGCGATATGGAATTACATTAATTTGGAATGTCTATTAAGCATGAAAGGCATAGAGGATGCTAATGTTAGGACCACTCTAGTCACTGTCAGGTTAGAAATTATAAATCAATGAATGATTTGACTAAATTCTGTGCACTTTTTATCACAGTCGAGATTTCCATTATTGAAATCGGTAGGGTGGTACAAACAAACAGGGAGGTAATTTTTATTTAGACTCTAGAAGCTTCATAATGTTTACTAGATTAAATCTCAGTTATAATTAGAATATAAAATGTTATAACCACAGTGTCCTTGACTCAGGAAAAGATAATAATTCTCAACTCGTACACATAGTGAATAATTTAGCTATGTATTAGTCATTTACAGAATATAATTTATTTTTGATGATTCAAGGCATGTAGAAAATGAACAAGGTCAGCTCCAATATATAATGTTAAATTATTAATAGCAAATAATGAGATAAAACATCAAAATAATACAAACTGCAAATTAAATAATACATAACAGTGTGATGTGCAATTCTCTTTCACATGTAACACTCAACATAATGAATGAATCATCATTTTTACATTAGATATTATCTATAATAAAACTGGCTGAAATGAAGGTCACAATCAATTCCAGTAATGAATAGATCAGAACACCTACCCAAGAGAGTAGAATAATAGCAATAATAATACACAATCCATGATTGCAGTAATAACACAAAAGCACCCGATTGCCATGACAAGGGGGATGATTAAAGGGCAATGCTGAAAATTGTAACAACAACTGCCATTAAAGTCTCAACTGAGTTACATTTACAAACAAAAGGCAATGGATCAAGAGTGTGATGCTCTAGAATATTGAAAAAACTTAGTTATATGTCTGACACATGTTTTAGACATGAGCTGAGGGCACGGCAAAATATTTAACAGGGTAAGTTTTAGACATGCGCTGAGGGCAGGGCAAAATATTTCAGAGGGTATGTTTTAGACATGTGCTGAAGGCAGGGCAAAATATTTCACAGGGTATGTTTTAGACATGATCTGAGGGCAGGGCAAAATATTTCACAGGGTATGTTTTAGACATGTCCTGAGAGCAGGGCAAAATATATCACAGAGTATGTTTTAGACATGTGCTGAGGGCAGGACAAAATATTCCACTGGGTATGTTTTAGGCATGAGCTGAGGGCAGGACAAAATATTCCATATGGTATGTTTCATGTATGAGCTGAAATTTGAAATTTGTCACTAATGGTAAAAATATTTGAACTAAAGAGACAAAATTACTGACAAGTATATATATATATATATATATATATATATATATATAAATTTTTTTTAACTCACCTGTCTATGTATATAAACAACTGAGCCTAACAATCGCCAGGTACCACCTTGTCTATCTACATGTAACATTCGAAGAATTTGCAAGAATCGAACACCTCTGAAAAAGAGAAGGAATTATCATAATATATTATAATTTAAAAGCTTCATGAAAGAAATTTTGATTGGCATCTAACTTTGAGGTGTGAGAACATGAAAACATTTTTTAAGACAAGGGTATCTATAAAACAGAACCATACCTAAGAACTATACGATGATATACACCGTATGCCAGCTGACTGTCAAAGATTTCATTGCATAGTGTTGACAGGTAATTTTGGATTAGAGATTGGAACTATTAATAACTATTTATATCAGTTATATGTAATATTATTACCAGAAATATTCATTATGGCAGAACTCCAGAAATTGTTGAGAACAAACACAAAATGTCCCTGTAAAATCAATTTAAAACTAGATTTATTTTGTTTTGCATGTCCACAATATAACCAGCAGATCATGGGTTTGATTCCCACCATATGAACTGCTGGGATCTTCATTAATATGAATGGATCACACTCGTAACTGAAGATGTTGGAGGTCTTACTAATATAGTCTGATCAGAAATATGACTTCATGATGTTCACAAGCTCAACTAAATCGGATGCAAGATCACCTAAAAATTATACTTGTGAGTTGACCTAGTGATAAATATCATATGCCAAATCTGATACAAAATTATAGTCTCTACAATGTTTACAAGATCACCTTTTTGATACGTGTGGATATTCACAATTTAACTCTTAGAGATTTTTGTTATACAAGTTTGCATATCATATCTGATCTGAATATTTTTTCTAATTTCTAATTCTAATTCTAGTTTCTAATCTCCCATTGATATAAAAAATCTTAGAAAAGGTTGTTCTAACTCAACTTGTATCTCATTTGAATTCAAACAGTCTTTATAGCAATGTACAGTCTGCATATCGCCCTTGCCACGGTATGGAAATTACTCTTCTGAAAGTATTTAGTGACATTCTCTCTGCTTTGGATAGTGGAAAGATTACAGTCTTCACTCTCCTGGATTTATTTGCAGCATTGACATAATAGACCATGATATATTACTTCACCATCTCCAGCTTGTATTTGGCATTCAGAATATAGCCTTACAGTTGTTCAAGTCCTACTTAGTCAACAGGATACAAATTATATCTGCAAATGGAATACACTCTAGCCCAGTTGACGTATGTTGTGGTGTTCCACAGGGATCTGTTCTTGGACCTGTGCTCTTCATTTTGTATACTCAGCCGCTCTCAAGTGTCATAGATCATCACCCAGTGTCACACCAATTGTAAGCTGATGACACCCAAATATACAAGTCTAGCCACCCAAATGAAGTTGATGCTACCATCCATGGAGTAGAGAGGTGCATTTCTGATGTGAAATCATGGATGACATGTAACAAGCTGCAGATGAATGATGATAAAACTGAGGCTATTCTGATCACAACACAAAGACTTTCTCATTCACATTGTTTACCTCAGACAATAAATATCAGCAACACCAACATTAAATTCTCAGTCAGTACGGAACCTAGGCATTACTCTAGACAGTACTCTCACATTGCACCAACATGCCATGAACATATGCAAGGCTGCATATCTTGAATTGAGATGCATCAGTTCCATTCGTAATATCTTTCAGTTGATGCCACTAAAACACTTGTGTGTTCATTAGTACTTTCAAGACTGGACTATTGTAACTCAATTCTGTCTGGTTCGTCACAATATTTACTCCAAAACTTCAAAAAGTTCAAAACACAGCTGCACGGATCATCTTTAGAGTACCTCAATCAGAGCACACCTCACCACTGCTCTGTACCCTACACTGGCAATCAATTCAATACAGAATCAAACACAAAATTTGTTCTCTGTGCAATGTTTCAATGACAGACTCCAGTCCAACATACCTATCCAGCCTCACTCATGTGTATACACCAGCTAAATCCTTACGCTCTTCTTCTGATAATTGTATACTCATTGTTCCCAAGATGAAAAGAAAGTCATATGGACAACGTTCATTTGCACACCAGAGCATGGTGACGTGGAACGAATTGCCCATTGAAATTAGACACAAAGACACAGTGGTCCCATTTCTCTTAAGACTCACCTGTTTCAACTGCAGGGACAAACTTAACAACCTAATCATGTTTTGTATCTTATATGTTTTCAGCATGTTTGTTATGTTTCCAATTTCATTGTTTTTGTCATTTGTTGTTCTGTAGTGTAGTCATATTATTATTGATGGTGTAAAGCACTTAGAGCTTTGAAAGATTAGGCGCTATACAAAGTCCTTATTATTATTATTATTATTATTATTATTATTATTATTATTATTATTATTATTATAAAATCAAATCATTGCAAGAAACAAAACTAAACATACAAATAAAAAAAGTAATTAAAAATAAAAATAAACAAAATAAAAATTGAAAATGAAAATAAAAATAAATAAATAAAATTAAAACAATAAAAGAAACAGTGGTCTTCACCCATGGTCTCATTAGCATGGCAGACAACATCATACTTAAGAAGGATGGAGCCAAAACACAGATGTGCTGGACTCATTCAATGACTAGGAATGTTTCAAACAACTCACCATTGTCATAATACAAGTCAGCATGATGCCATCATAGAAATGCCAAACCATTGTCATAATACATGTCAGCATGATGCCATCATAGAAATGCCAAACCATTGTCAAAATACAAGTCAGCATGATGCCATCATAGAAATACCAAACCATTGTCATAATACAAGTCAGCATGATGTCATCGTAGAAATGCCAAACCATTATGATGAATTTCTTTGGGCAACCAAATTTTGAAATGAATTTCCTGCATTGCCTGCATGATTTACTGTGTCAAGTGATTCTGTCAGATCAACAGAAGTCATGTACAAGGTGAATTTCTATTCCTAACTGCAAACACAAACAATGGTTGTCAAAGGATTGCCTGTTATCTTTATGTTTCTGTTATCTTTATGTTTCTGTTATCTTTATGTTTCTGTTATCTTTTTGCTTGTACAAGGAGAAAAAAAAATGCATCATTGTATTCCAGGAGTTCTTTGAGTCTACACTGACTGAGTTCAGTTAGTTTCTGTTATATTGACTTTGACTTGGGAATCAACTATCTCCTCAAGGCTGATAATTGTTGATTGAGGATGTTGTTGAAATGTCCTCTTCATCTTTCTAGCTTTTCTTATTTGCCAGTGAGCAGTGCTGTGAAGAGAGTAATAAACATTGGGTATGTTCTTGATGACTTGATGACTTGATGACTGTGGTTCATAGCATATCTTCCAAGCATAACAGAAATTGTTCATGTCATCCTGTTTGCATAGGACTAAATATCATCTTCCTTGTGGCTCAACTGTGGATCTTGCAACTCGCAAAGTCTGTATTGTAATGTCATTTTGAAGGCTGCATTCTTAGATGATGAAGACCTGTTGCTTAGTAGTCTACATATAATATTATTGTTCTCATCTAACCAAGCTTGATTTTTAATGTGATAGTATTGAGGATTTTGGATCAAGACAAGTGTACAGAGTTGCTGAAGTGTGCTAAGTTTTCTTTGAAATTAATGGAATTCACAAATGTTACAAGTCTGAAGCACAGTTCTTCAACAAATGCTTGTGTCACATTCTCTTGTTTCAATTTCAAGACATTGATCTTTCTGGTCATTTGCTGCCTTGTCAGCTGCTAGTGTAAACCTCAATATTGAACTTTGTGCCAATAAATCTGTGTCCAACATTTCTGCACTCAGGTATCCTGTCTGTCTGTTCTACTGTTGATGAAGTAGCAAATGAGAGCCAGTGCTTGGAGCATCCAACAAATGCAAGAATGTTGGTGATTGAGAGGTCAAAACTGCATTTCCCTAGTCCATTTCTATTGCATATTCCAAATCCATTTTTGTGATAACGCCTGGCTATGTCTTGTGATCTAGCATTGAAGTCACCAAGAATAATTCGCTTGTCTCCCTTCTGCTCCAGGTCTCCTTGATCTCACCTGGGTTTGTCATGGTGGATGAATAAGCACTGATGACAGTTGCATGTCATTTTCCAGATTGTAACAGTAGATGGATAATAACTTAAATTATGTGCAGAAATTAAATTGATAATAAACAAGCAAATAAAGGACATCACAAGTTACTATATTATGGCATAATGCCCGGCATATAAAAAACCCAACTTTGACAAACATGGACCCAGAACTACCATCATTAGACCACAGTCTATGTAACTAATTCAAATTATAATTTCAAGAAAACAGCATAGGTGCTGGCTTAACAGGGTATGTATTGCTCATAATTGGGTTGGTATTAGAAGAGGCTATTAACGATAAACCAATAAAACAGTAAGGTGAAGAAACAGGCCTGTAAATTTAAAAGGACTTTGTTATCTGTCACATCTTGATTCCTAGACATGCACAGCATCTTAAGGGTAATAATGGCATACAAATTTCATGTAATGACTTCTTCCAATTTATTTTCGAAAAAGTACTGACAATGAGCTTAAAAGTATTGATCAGAAATGTGAAAAGCTGATAGGACACATTCGCATCAATATGGCTTGCAATGATACTTCCATTAGATGTGCTCTTGGAACTGTACCAATTGTAATTCTTATGTCTGCACATATTTTTGCAAGTTAAATTGAAGAAAGAGTGAAACTTCCTTCTGCAGGCTGGCTACATATTTTGGTACCAACAATGCTGTTATAATATTAAAAAGATATATATTAGCTAACTCTGTACAGTATCCAAATTGTGTGACGTTATTAATACAAAGTATGTTGTAATTGTATAGCAGCTGCACTTCCTGTCAATGATGGCAGTATTCCACAAATATTTCACTTCAATTCATTGTAATCTTAAATAAATACACACATTTGGTTCAGTTTATGATACTTTTTTAAAGGTCTGCTGAATAGAGGCTTTCATGCATACCAGTGTCAATGTCCATAAATGCCTTGAATAGAATATACCAATGTTAACATCTATGTATGTCCCACAATAGAATATACCAATATTACCATCTATGTATGCCCCACAATAGAATATACCAATGTTAACATCTCTATATGCCCCACCATAGAACATATCAATGTTAACATCTCTATATGCCCCACAATAGAATATACCAATGTTAACATCTATGTATGCCCCACAATAGAATATACCAATGTTAACATCTATATATGCCCCACAATAGAATATACCAATGTTAACATCTATATATGCCCAACAATAGAACATATCAATGTTAACATCTCTATATGCCCCACAATAGAATATACCAATGTTAACATCTATGTATGCCCCACAATAGAATATACCAATGTTAACATCTCTATATGCCCCACAATAGAATATACCAATGTTAACATCTATATATGCCCCACAATAGAATATACCAATGTTAACATCAATGTATGCCCCACAATATTAACATCTCTATATGCCCCACAATAGAACATACCAATGTTAACATTTATGTATACCCCACAATAGAACATACCAATGTTAAAATCTCTATATGCCCCACAATAGAACATACCAATGTTAACATCTCTATATGCCCCACAATAGACCATACCAATGTTAATATCTATCTATGCCCCACAATAGACCATACCAATGTTAATATCTCTGTATGTCCCACAATAGACCATACCAATGTTAACATCTCTATATGTCACACAATAGAACATACCAATGTTAACATCTCTATATGCCCCACATTAGAACATACTAATGTTAACATCTCTATATGCCCCACAATAGAACATACCAATGTTAACACCTCTATATGCCCCACAATAGAACATACCAATGTTAACATCTCTATATGCCCCACAATAGAACATATCAATGTTAACATCTCTATATGCCCCACAATAGAACATACCAATGTTAACATCTCTATATGCCCCACAATAGAACATACCAATGTTAACATCTCTATATGCCCCACAATAGACCATACCAATGTTAACATCTCTATATGCCCCACAATAGAACACACCAATGTTAACATCTCTATATGCCCCACAATAGAACATACCAATGTTAACATCTCTATATGCCCCACAATAGAACATACTAATGTTAACATCTCTATATGCCCCACAATAGAACATACCAATGTTAACATCTCTATATGCCCCACAATAGAACATACCAATGTTAACACCTCTATATGCCCCACAATAGCAATGTTAACATCTCTATATGCCCCACAGTAGAACATACCAATGTTAACATCTCTATATGCCCCACAACAGAACATACCAATGTTAACATCTCTATATGCCCCACAATAGAACATACCAATGTTAACATCTCTATATGCCCCACAATAGAACATACCAATGTTAACATCTCTATATGCCCCACAATAGAACATACCAATGTTAACATCTCTATATGCCCCACAATAGAACATACCAATGTTAACATCTCTATATGCCCCTCAATAGAACATACCAATGTTAACATCTCTATATGCCCCACATTAGAACATACCAATGTTAACATCTCTATATGCCCCACAATAGAACATACCAATGTTAACATCTCTATATGCCCCACAAAAGAACATACCAATGTTAACATCTCTATATGCCCCACAATAGAACATACCAATGTTAACATCTCTATATGCCCCACAATAGAACATACCAATGTTAACATCTCTATATGCCCCACAATAGAACATACCAATGTTAACATCTCTATATGCCCCACAATAGAACATATCAATGTTAACATCTCTATATGCCCCACAATAGACCATACCAATGTTAACATCTCTATATGCCCCACAATAGCAATGTTAACATCTCTATATGCCCCACAATAGAACATACCAATGTTAACATCTCTATATGCCCCACAACAGAACATACCAATGTTAACATCTCTATATGCCCCACAATAGAACATACCAATGTTAACATCTCTATATGCCCCACAATAGAACATACCAATGTTAACATCTCTATATGCCCCACAATAGAACATACCAATGTTAGCATCTCTATATGCCCCACAATAGAACATACCAAAGTTAACATCTCTATATGCCCACAATAGAACATACCAATGTTAACATCTCTATATGCCCCACAATAGAACATACCAATGTTAACATCTCTATATGCCCCACAATAGAACATACCAATGTTAACATCTCTATATGCCCCACAATAGAACATACCAATGTTAACATCTCTATATGCCCCACAATAGAACATACCAATGTTAGCATCTCTATATGCCCCACAATAGAACATACCAATGTTAACATCTCTATATGCCCCACAATAGAACATACCAATGTTAACATCTCTATATGCCCCACAATAGAACATACCAATGTCAACATCTCTATATGCCCCACAATAGAACATACCAATGTCAACATCTCTATATGCCCCACAATAGAACATACCAATGTCAACATCTCTATATGCCCCACAATAGAACATACCAATGTCAACATCTCTATATGCCCCACAATAGAACATACCAATGTTAACATCTCTATATGCCCCACAATAGAACATACCAATGTTAACATCTCTATATGCCCCACAACAGAACATACCAATGTTAACATCTCTATATGCCCCACAATAGAACATACCAATTTTAACATCTCTATATGCCCCACAATAGAACATACCAATGTTAACATCTCTATATGCCCCACAATAGAACATACCAATGTTAACATCTCTATATGCCCCACAATAGACCATACCAATGTTAACATCTCTATATGCCCCACAATAGAACATACCAATGTTAACATCTCTATATGCCCCACAATAGAACATACCAATGTTAACATCTCTATATGCCCCACAATAGAACATACTAATGTTAACATCTCTATATGCCCCACAATAGAACATACCAATGTTAACATCTCTATATGCCCCACAATAGAACATACCAATGTTAACACCTCTATATGCCCCACAATAGCAATGTTAACATCTCTATATGCCCCACAGTAGAACATACCAATGTTAACATCTCTATATGCCCCACAACAGAACATACCAATGTTAACATCTCTATATGCCCCAGAATAGAACATACCAATGTTAACATCTCTATATGCCCCACAATAGAACATACCAATGTTAACATCTCTATATGCCCCACAATAGAACATACCAATGTTAACATCTCTATATGCCCCACAATAGAACATACCAATGTTAACATCTCTATATGCCCCACAATAGAACATACCAATGTTAACATCTCTATATGCCCCACATTAGAACATACCAATGTTAACATCTCTATATGCCCCACAATAGAACATACCAATGTTAACATCTCTATATGCCCCACAAAAGAACATACCAATGTTAACATCTCTATATGCCCCACAATAGAACATACCAATGTTAACATCTCTATATGCCCCACAATAGAACATACCAATGTTAACATCTCTATATGCCCCACAATAGAACATACCAATGTTAACATCTCTATATGCCCCACAATAGAACATATCAATGTTAACATCTCTATATGCCCCACAATAGACCATACCAATGTTAACATCTCTATATGCCCCACAATAGCAATGTTAACATCTCTATATGCCCCACAATAGAACATACCAATGTTAACATCTCTATATGCCCCACAACAGAACATACCAATGTTAACATCTCTATATGCCCCACAATAGAACATACCAATGTTAACATCTCTATATGCCCCACAATAGAACATACCAATGTTAACATCTCTATATGCCCCACAATAGAACATACCAATGTTAGCATCTCTATATGCCCCACAATAGAACATACCAAAGTTAACATCTCTATATGCCCACAATAGAACATACCAATGTTAACATCTCTATATGCCCCACAATAGAACATACCAATGTTAACATCTCTATATGCCCCACAATAGAACATACCAATGTTAACATCTCTATATGCCCCACAATAGAACATACCAATGTTAACATCTCTATATGCCCCACAATAGAACATACCAATGTTAGCATCTCTATATGCCCCACAATAGAACATACCAATGTTAACATCTCTATATGCCCCACAATAGAACATACCAATGTTAACATCTCTATATGCCCCACAATAGAACATACCAATGTCAACATCTCTATATGCCCCACAATAGAACATACCAATGTCAACATCTCTATATGCCCCACAATAGAACATACCAATGTCAACATCTCTATATGCCCCACAATAGAACATACCAATGTCAACATCTCTATATGCCCCACAATAGAACATACCAATGTTAACATCTCTATATGCCCCACAATAGAACATACCAATGTTAACATCTCTATATGCCCCACAACAGAACATACCAATGTTAACATCTCTATATGCCCCACAATAGACCATACCAATGTTAACATCTCTATATGCCCCACAATAGAATATACCAATGTTAACTTCTATATATGCACTGCAATAGAATATACCAATGTTAATATCCATAAATGGCCTGCAATTAAAATATACCAATCCTAACATCCATAAATATACTTCAATATAATGTACTAATGCTAACATCCATATATAACAAAATATACCAACAAATATTTCTCAAACAGTATACAGGTTTATTACATGACATCATGACAAAGATATTTTTTCAACTTGTTTCAGATTTAAGATATGTACACATGCATAATATTGCCGATTTAAGATATGTACACATGCATAATATTGCCGATTTAAGATATGTACACATGCATAATATTGCCGATTTAAGATATATACACATGCATAATATTGCCGATTTAAGATATATACACATGCATAATATTGCCGATTTAAGATATGTACACATGCATAATATTGCCGATTTAAGATATATACACATGCATAATATTTCAGATTTAAGATATGTACACATTCATAATATTGCCGATTTAAGATATATACACATGCATAATATTTCAGATTTAAGATATGTACACATTCATAATATTGCCGATTTAAGATATATACACATGCATAATATTGCCGATTTAAGATATATACACATGCATAATATTGCCGATTTAAGATATATACACATGCATAATATTGCCGATTTAAGATATGTACACATGCATAATATTGCCGATTTAAGATATATACACATGCATAATATTTCAGATTTAAGATATGTACACATGCATAATATTGCCGATTTAAGATATATACACATGCATAATATTTCAGATTTAAGATATGTACACATTCATAATATTGCCGATTTAAGATATATACACATGCATAATATTTCAGATTTAAGATATGTACACATTCATAATATTGCCGATTTAAGATATATACACATGCATAATATTTCAGATTTAAGATAGGCACACATGCATAATATTGCCAATTTAAGATATGTACACAAGCATAATATTGCCGATTTAAGATATATACACATGCATAATATTTTTAAGATAGGTACACATGCATACTATTTCAGATTTAAGATATGTACACATGCATAATAATGCAGATGGTTGGCTTTGACTTTATGACACAGCAACTCAGACAGGTTGTTTAGTAAAGAGGCATACATAGTGAAGTACACTGCCTATGTACAAATCACAGTGTCCAACCCAAGCTGATCTGATGCTAGGATGGGAACCCACACCCTTAGCCATCAGTCTTGCTAGCTAACTACTCACCTAACAACCAATCCTGCCTCCATGTTTTGCCTTTCATGACATGAAAAGGGTGCATTATGCCTAACCTACATCTATGAACCCACAGAGGGCGTACTGCATATGACATCATCAGAGGGTGTACTGCATATGACATCATCAGAGGGCATACTGCATATGACATCATCAGAGGGTGTATTGCATATGACATCATCAGAGGGCGTACTGCATATGACATCATCAGAGGGCGTACTGCATATGACATCATCAGAGAGCATACTGCATATGACATCAGAGGGTGTACTGCATATGACATCATCAGAAGGCGTATTGCATATGACATCATGATAATTGGTAATGGCATAAGATCATAAATGCTTCATTGAATTTCAGACTGAAGGAAATACAGTGCTTCCTCATCATAATATTATTTTGGGGAAGTATACCATGATATAGGTAAGGTCACTGTATACTGGGATACGTTATATGGAAAATATACACCAGTGTAATGGAATTCATGGTCGCATCGATGCTATATCAGGGACTAGGTCATACTGAGATACTGTAAAATATGGGATTAAATAATGAAATTAGCTGATAATAACATTGATGTAAACTCTATAAAGTGTAATAACTTGGATGAGAATTGTCCATCTTAAAATTACCAACATGATATTTGGCTTTTTATTCCAACGAACCATTTTGCTTTTAGGAATTTTGTAAATCATAAAATTATAGAATCGTTTATTCCAATCAATTAGTGACATGTATTTTTGTAGCAAATACAATTTTTGAGAATTACTGAAGGGAACATTTTAAAATTGTATTGGTTTACAATACATCTAGACAAAAAACAATACAGTACTCTCATGCAAAGCAATATTGAAATGAAATGTTATCAAATGCCAAATTCTAAAAAAAATCACAAGTTTATCTTTACACACACTCATCAGCTTGACACAAGGGTGGCTAACAGCTAACCACAGATACAAACTTCAAAAAAGTATCAATTAATATGTATGTAATTTACACTGGTCTTTTCATGAAATAATTTTACAATCCAAAAAGTAATTGATAATTAGTTTCGCAAAATTCATTAATATTGTATCTTTGCTAAATTTTTGTGAAATACAGTACTAGTAGTATTCAGAGAATTTTATTGTCTTAATGTGTATGACATGCAGTCTAAGTTTTGTATGATCTTAACAAGTGTGCCATCTTCTAGTCTTATTTTTGTGTGATCTTAACAAGTGTTCCATCTTCTACAGTCTAATGTTTGTGTGATCTTAACAAGTGTTCCATCTTCTACAGTCTTATTTTTGTGTGATCTTAACAAGTGTTCCATCTTCTACAGTCTAATGTTTGTGTGATCTTAACAAGTGTGCCATCTTCTACAGTCTAATTTTGTATGATCTTAACAAGTGTGCCATCTTCTAGTCTAATTTTTGTGTTGTATTAACAAGTGTGCCATCTTCTACAGTATAATGTTTGTGTGATCTTAACAAGTGTGCCATCTTCTACAGTCTTATTTTTGTGTGATCTTAACAAGTGTGCCATCTTCTAGTCTAATTTTTGTGTGATCTTAACAAGTGTGTTATCTTCTACATTCTAATTTTTGTGTGATCTTAACAAGTGTGCCATCTTCTACAGTCTACTTTTTGTGTGATCTTAACAAGTGTGCCATCTTCTACAGTCTTATTTTTGTGTTGTATTAACAAGTGTGCCATCTTCTACTGTCTAATTTGTGTGTGATCTTAACAAGTGTGCCATCTTCTACAGTCTAATTTGTGTGTTGTATTAACAAGTGTGCCATCTTCTACAGTCTAATATTTGTGTGATCTTAACAAGTGTGCCATCTTCTACAGTCTAATATTTGTGTGATCTTAACAAGTGTGGCATCTTTACACTCAAATTGTTGTGTGATCTTAACAAATGTGCCATCTTCTACTGTCTAATTTTTGTGTGATCTTAACAAGTGTGCCATCTTCTACAGTCTAATATTTGTGTGATCTTAACAAGTGTGGCATCTTTACACTCAAATTGTTGTGTGATCTTTACAATTGTGACAGATTATAGTCTACATTCTTTGTAATCTTAACATGTAGACCATCTTCTACAGTCTCAATTTTTGCTATCTTAACATGTTCACCTTCTTCTACAATTGTATTGTCTTATTATGTATGCCACCTTTTCGTGTACATTGTATGCCATTTTCTTCAGTCAACCTTTTTATTGTCTTAACATGTACTCCATCTTCTACAATCTATTTTCATAAACAAGACTCTAGGTTGGGTGTTTATGTAATATAAAAATAGTTGCGTTAGATAATATTAATATGTCACAATCTTGTAGTGAGTGTTATAACTTTATGTCAACTGAACATGTGTTTGATATTCTTTATCATATCACTGGAAACTAAATGCATTACTCAGTGTTTACTTTGTGATATTGCTACATGTCTAGCCATTGTCACAGAAAATTTGTTTTATGTCTTTACCTTGCAACATTGTAAGTACAACTAAAAGTGATATGCTGCAGTCTTGTAAGTACAACTAAAAGTGATATGCTGCAGTCTTGTAAGTACAACTAAAAGTGATATGCTGCAGTCTTGTAAGTACAACTTAAAGTGATATGCTGCAGTCTTGTAAGTACAACTAAAAGTGATATGCTGCAGTCTCTGATAGTGTTTTGGCAATGCAACAATGATCAGTGTTAATTATGCCAGTATCTTTACAATGTCTTTAGTACACAATGTTGTTAAGTGTTATGCCAGTGTCTTTACAATGTCTTTAGTACACAATGTTGTTAAGTGTTATGCCAGTGTCTTTACAATGTCTTTATTACACAATGTTGTTAAGTGTTATGCCAGTGTCTTTACAATGTCTTTATTACACAATGTTGTTAAGTGTTATGCCAGTATCTTTACAATGTCTTTACTACACAATGTTGTTAAGTGTTATGCCAGTGTCTTTACAATGTCTTTACTACACAATGTTAAGTGTTATGCCAGTGTCTTTACAATGTCTTTACTACACAATGTTGTTAAGTGTTATGCCAGTATCTTTACAATGTCTTTAGTACACAATGTCGTTAAATGTTATGCCAATGTCTCTACATTGTCTTTACTACACAATGATGTTAAGTGTTATGCCAATGTCTTTACAATGTCTTTAGTACACAATGTTGTTAAGTGTTATGCCAGTGTCTCTACATTGTCTTTACTACACAATGATGTTAAGTGTTATGCCAGTGTCTCTACAATGTCTTTAGTACACAATGTCGTTAAGTGTTATGCCAATGTCTCTACATTGTCTTTACTACACAATGATGTTTAAGTGTTATGCCAGTGTCTTTACAATGTCTTTAGTACACAATGTTGTTAAGTGTTATGCCAATGTGTCTACAATGTCTTTACTACACAATGTCGTTAAGTGTTATGCCAATGTGTCTAGCAATGTCTTTACAATGCAATATTGAAAGGTTTTGTGACCGCATGTCTAACATGTTTATTAATTCTGACTGCTAAGTACTAGGACACAGTATTCACCAATGTTTTTACTATACAATCATATTACATGTTAAACCAGCATTTCTTACAACTTTTTAATTATTTAACATTGCTAATTGTTATGCCAATTAGTGAAACAATGACTCTACCTTTCAACATTGCAAAGTTGTAAGCAAGCATTTGTAGCAACATTGCTAAGTGTTATGCCAATTAGTGAAACAATGACTCTACCTTTCAACATTGCAAAGTTGTAAGCAAGCATTTGTAGCAACATTGCTAAGTGTTATGCCAATTAGTGAAACAATGACTCTACCTTTCAACATTGCAAAGTTGTAAGCAAGTATTTGTAGCAACATTGACAAGTGTTATGTCAAACACCCTTGTTATTATCAAACATGAAAAAGTAGTACACTAACATGTCTAACAATTTGAATTATTTAACATGAAAAAGTAGTACACTAACATGTCTAACAATTTGAATTATTTTACATGAATAAGTGTTTTGCCACAATGGGTCCAACAATTATTTTACTATGCAACATTGCTAAGTGTTATGTCACAGTGCATCTAACAATGTCTTTATTATGTAATATCAACAAGTGTTATGCCATGTGTCTAGCAATGACACAACTATACAACATTGCTAAGTGTAATACCACAATGTGTCTAACAATGTCTGTACTATGTTACATTACTCATTGTTATGCCAGTTTGTTTAACAATGCCTTTGCCACATTGCTATGCCACTGTCTAACAATATGAAATGACATCATGATCAAAATAAATGTAAACATTGTGTGATGAAATATTTTAAAATATTTGAAAATAAGAGCTGTATAAATATATTGTGCATTTCTCAGAGTTTAATAAAGATTAAGCTATCTTTGACAAAAAGATTTCATTCTCATGGTATATAATTACAGGAACAATATGCAACTGTGTGTATGTTATTTGGATTTTTAACATAGTTTTAACAATTTTTCTGTCATATGGCTAAGATGTCAGCAATGTAGCAGTTTAAAGTGATATCTAGCATTGGAGCATCATGTCACAGATATGTCCCACCCTGTCACATTATCCTGACACCTGGCCAACCAGTCCTAACACTAACCTCTTAATGCTGAGTGACATTTGTATAAGTCTCTGATATGACTTGGCCAGTGATAGAACCCATGACCTCCAACATCTGAGGTGGACACTCTAAACATGTGGCTACCAGAGTAGTACTGTACACAACTGTGTGCACCTAGACAACACAGACATCTAAAAATGTCACAAAAAACATGTAAATGTCAGAAGTTAGATTTAAAGGTGATATTGCATGCAAAATAAATGCTGAAAATATCAGTAAATATCATTAATGGAAAATGTATGCAATGTCAAGACAGAAAACATTGGCAGTACTGTACATCAATTTCTCTGTCAATCTTAACCATGTACAGTGAGGAATCTGCATACCCATATATCATGAATACTGGTAAATGCAAGTCTGGAATCCAATGGCAACCTTTTTAAAAACTCTGCAACTCCGCACAGATTAAAATCACTCTGTGTTCATTCACTTTTCCTTTTTAACAAATACACCTTGGACTACACCTTTTTAGCAACATGACCATCAGGGCTATTTCTGCCATGCACATCTGATGCTTTATCTTGTCCTTTACTGGCACATAATACTTTTTGCAAAGAGCAATCAATGCTTGACTTTTGTTAAACTACTGATCTAGCAAACTACATCAAATTCTTAGATGAGCATGAAAGACGATATATCTCAGATTTAGAGTGAGATGAAAGAAGAATGGTAGTCAGACTTATCTCAGATTTGGAGTGAGATGAAGGAAGACTGGTAGTCAGAAGAGTGTGTTGAAAGAAATTGAGTCAATTTCATCAGCTAGTAGTAAATAGTAGTAAATGTCCAATCTCAAAGATCGTACACTGAAGTGATTTACCATTAAAATTAAAATACAAATAGATCTTGATAAAAATAAATTTCAATGTTTATAATCTGCCATTTATTTCCAGTGCACTGTCTATGGCAAGGGATTTTATGTTGGATATTAAGTTTATTCACAAGATTATTCACTGTCTATTTATTGATAATGACCACAACAAAAGTAATAATATGGATTTGAAGTTTAAAAACTGTAGTACTTATAGGCAAGTAATGAATAATAAACAAAATAAACCAATTATTTAACTGATAAATATAGTCTTATTTATTTTATTTTTGCATGTGGGTGCGTGTTTGGAGGCTTCTTGATTAAAGTGTTCTGTGACGATTTATATCATCCAATCTGTGAAGATTGATCCTTATTGTACTTTTTCAGCTTATCAAACATGCTGAGTCAGTGGATCTTACAAGTAATGAAATAAATTACATTCTCTGTTGTGCATGTTTGCCTCTGTCATATGCTGATATGATTTGCAACTTTTATCACCACGGGGACAACATATGCCAGTATAGTTGCAGCTTGTGACTGGCATTACATCTGAATAGGATGTCCTTGATGTTTTTCAATCTGCAGAAGACTGCTACTGGTTTGCTCAGGAGCATTAATTTTAAAGTGTCAAATGATGGGCTGATGTTTCTGGATGCTTTGGCCTATGTTTGTGTTGTCATGACGGTATGGCAGGATTAAAGACATCTGATACCTTCATACTTCTCTCTAATTGATGAGGTCATTATATTTCTCGAGAGGGGGGTTCCACCTGCTGTTATTAGGTTTTTGTTGTGGACATTCATAAAAGTGTTTAGACAACTCTTCAGATCTTTATGAAATGTTTCATTGTTAGAGTCAATTATGTGTTCCTAATGTGATGCTCTAGATGAAATTAAATTATGCAGGATATAATCTATAGCTACATCACTCTGTATTATGATGCTCTAGATGAAATTAAATTATGCAGGATATAATCTATAGCTACATCACTCTGTATTATGATGCTCTAGATGAAATTAAATTATGCAGGATATAATCTATAGCTACATCACTCTGTTCTATGATGCTCTAGATGAAATTAAATTATGCAGGATATAATATATAGCTACATCACTCTGTATTATGATGCTCTTGTTCCTCCATTTTTGGATCAATGCCAACTAGATTTATCATTTGAGTTCAAACTGATTGTGGCCCAACAATGACATTGCCAGGTTGGGAGGAGGAGACAAGTATCCCACTCCTCCAGAAATGCCCCATATGGCTTGCATATATAATCGGCTCTGTGAACTAAAATCCAGCTCCTGGCCTTCATGAGTGGCTTAGCTTCACAATCCAGCAGACCATGTTTCTATTAACAGGAGAAGGGGTGAAGGCAGGCCTCTGGCACCTTAAAACTTTGGGTAGATGGGACTCATAAACCTTAAATGGTAGCTCATCTAGGAGAATGCAAACTCTGATTCCAAACCTCTGCTGTCTTGTGGCTATACCCACTCATGTTAGAGGCTAAGGGAGTAAACCCTGACTGAAAATCTGGAGATGGAGTCACTAATGTGGTCAGACTTCAACATCATTCCAGCAACACTTGCAATGCTGTTGGTGCCATGCTGTATCAGCATTCATCATTCATTTGGGTCCACCAGCTGCATGGAGATCTGCTGCATTGGTAACAGCTGATTCTCCATACCACCCTGCCCAGGCTTCATAGCTCCACTGGAGAGGACACTCCAGTGTCATCATAATAGTGTCAGCACAACATGGGAAGTAGCAGTTTACTGGTTCTAAGTCAAAGCTCAATTGATACTGAGCTTGGTGCCATGGGTTACTTCTGACTGTGGGAGAGATCACTGTGTCATCATACTCGACAGCTACCGCCCAACTCAAGCTGGCAAGCCCCCAGTCAGTAAGGTGCTGCCCAGCATGGCCTGGCTGCTCAGAGAATCATCTCAAAAGTGGTCTACAAACTCCACACCCGGCAAAACTCAAAGAAGAAACAAAAAGACTTCAGCTCTTTCTTTCACAAGCTGAAACATCATTGATTTGAGGTGAACGGCAGGATTGCCAACGCAGCAGCAGTGATGGTCATACTGAACTAGAGGGTTTGGAACAATCCCAACCTTACCTAGAAAACCAAACAACTGCATGTCCATCAGTCTTGCATGCTTAGCACACTCATCTTCAGCAGCATGACATGGACTACCTAAGTGAGACACAAGAGGAAACTCAACATCATCCACCTGAGATGCTTGCAGCCCATTCTGCACATCCAGGGGCAGGACAAAATACCGAACACAGAGGTTCTGGAATGTGCCAACATGAACAGCATGTTCTCAATCCTCAGTAAGAGGTGCTTTAGCTGGCTTGGCCATGTCAAGAAAATGGACCCAGTCTACATTCCCAAGGAAACAAACAAAAAGGAAAATTTCAAACTGCATATAAACAGAAGTATAGCATTTAACATAGTAGGTAATCATTAGTGTGTAAATAATAAAATGACAAGAAATGTCAAGAAGGAGGTTTGGAAATAAAGGAATAATATTATCTGAAACTGCAAATATTTGTCTGTGCACAAGCATCTTTGCTATTCTATAATTTGCCAGCTGTGGGTGGGGGTAAATTGACCCCCAAACAAACAAATTATAGTCAAAACAAAGAAAGACAAAAGAGACCTTTGAAGAAAGGGTTGAATTTGATTTATTTCTCCTAATTGTGACTGAAATTTATTTTCAACATTCCTTCAAATAAGTTGTTTAGAAAATTTGCCATGACATATAACTAGCAGCTTGACCAGTAATAAAATAGATCTGATGGATAGAAAAATAGGAAGTTTATATATACAGTAGTCCCCCTCTTATACGGCCACCCCTGCTGCACCGGGAAAGTGTCCTTATAAGGCGGGTGGCCGTTCCAGAGGGGGGCTAAATTTATAATGAGAAGTACATGTATATGTAATGTACGTAGTAAGAAAGCTACATACTTCAAAACATTAAATATCTTCGTCTAAATGAAACATTAATCAATACAAGTTTTTTTTGTTATAATAACAAATTTATTTCAACTGAATATACGTTACTATTTTTGCTTTCTTGGCGTAAGCTTGATATGCGAACGGGTATTGTTCTCATGCACATTGCAAATGGATTCAAAAACGTCATTTACATCTTGGTACATACATAATTATCTTTCCATTTGCTCCATTTCCCCACTGCTGCTGAATAACCTTCTTATCGGTTATTACTTTGTTTATTCAAATTATTTCAACATAAACTTGTTTTTACGAGTCTTTTGACGTTTTGTACATACAATTGTTCGGTCCCCCCCCCCCCCCCCCCTGCCCCCGATGTCGTCGAGTATAATAACCGACTTTCTTCGAAAATAATGTATCCGTTAACGTGATGGCATTTTAATGTTTGGTAATGATTTATTCGGTTATTGCTGACTGTATGCGATTTAATTATGCAGACAAAACTTGTGTCGAGTCTACGAAATACATCCTTCGTAGGAAGCCATTTTGATTTTTCCGGTTTTTGTCTGGTACCCTATTGTCTTTTTTAAGGTTGTCTGTGTGTGCCAATGTACAAAATCTATTTTTAGCCTATGCTGACCTTGTTATGATTATAACAATTACGTCTGGTTATAATCATCAACGAGAAGAACTCAACTTAGGTGTTAAACCCCGAACTCTATCATAACATTATTGAGCTTATTTCCTGTAAACATCGACTTTCACAGATAACGATATACTATAAATTTTTGGTCGACACTTTTAACGGCGACTTGACACTCGGAGACGTGTTATCTACGATAGAGATAATCAAAATTGCTTACCTTACGTCAAGATTTGAATTAATTATTGGTTCTGGATGCATTTAAAAATAAAATGTGGCCGCTCGTGAGGGGTAAATTTTATATTATTGCACAAAAATGCTGGCCGCTGGTCGCGTTAGCCGGGTGGCCTTTCGTGAGGGGTACTTTTGAACAGAAACTCGTCGGTGCCAACGAATTCTGGCCGTTAGGAGCGGGTGGCCGCTGGTCAGGGGGGCCGTACAAGAGGGGGACTACTGTATATATATATATATATATATATATATATATATATATATATATATATATATATATATATATATATGCTATTCATCCTCAACAAGAGAATAAAATGTGCAATTACTTGATTATTTGCCTTATCAAGATCAAACATTTTGAAAAAGTCAGGACCTACAACCAGAATCTAATGTAATAGATTTATAGATGGATACGCTGGTGTACATGTACCTTGTAACTATCTTACATATAGACAAACCATGGATATCAGATTTTTTCATGCAGGACTAACTTATTTAAGATATCATAAGAAGTCTTCTGGTGAAAACCACATGTCAATATGACTTTCCATTTCATAAAACTAGCAACAAGCTTTTCAAAATGGCTGTTATGGTGGCCATACTGGATGTCAGATTTTCACCATTTTCATTTTGTACTAACTAGAAATCATAATAAAGTCTTCTGGTTACAACCCAATGGTGGCTTAGAGAAGCAACAATAACTAGACATCCTAGGAAATCTTTTAGTTTAAAAATAACCCTGATGATATAATCAATTTATGAAAAGTAGCAATAACAATATTTTTTAGTTGGCTGATGTGATGGACAAATTGGATGCCTGAGCAGCACCATTTGTTTTAAAAGCCCAGGATGAATTTACACTGGATGTGTGTGTGTAAAGTTTCATGTCAATTCCCTATGTAACTTAGGAGCAATAGCAATAACAAACATGTGGTCAGACACCTGACACCTGACACCTGACATCAGATGATGGACATCAAACCACCTAAAAATCAATTCCTTTATATGTTCAATACAGCAAAAGCTTATAAACGTTTACACATCTTTTAATCAACCAACCAATCCCATCAGAATGTAATTTTACACTGTTATATACAAGACCATATTGAAATTGACTTTCTCTAACAAGAAAGTCAATGTTAATCAGTCTTGATGTTGCAGAATAATTAAATCTGTTACTAGAGAGTACAATTATAGTGATAATATTTAGTTCATTACATTTTACTTATAAATTTTACACTTTTTAGAAGTGACATGTAAAGTGTCTGTCATCAACGACAAACAGATCAACTACAATGACTTTCGCTGAGTACATATTATGCACTAGTCTTCATACGATACCTTGGTAAGCCCAAATTAAGCAGCAAATCAATACAAGTATTGCAGTAACTCAATTAAAATTTCCTGAACTAATTGCTGCTTTAAGTAACAGATCTCCGTTGACAAGCCACATGGCAAAAGTATGCTCTGTATAGGATTCAACATTGTTGCAAAACACAAATTAAAATGTAGCAACACTGGTAACTTACATTCACCAGTATAAAGCCTATCAAGTAGAATGAGGAAAATGAGCTTGTTGAGCTTGTTGAAGACAAGCACTCCCAAGTGCTGATAGATGTTAGGTCAGTTAAGTTCACCAGGGTCAATTAGGTTTACTAGAGTCAATTAGGTTCACCAGGGTCAATTAAGTTCACCAGGGTTAGTGTTTAGTGCACTTTTGTCATTTACTCTCAATACTGAAGAAAGTATACATGTCATGAAAGCTATCCATGGCTGTTGAGTGAGAATCTCTATTGAGTTTCAGTGTGTGTCAATTGATTTCTTAAATTATTTGACACTGTACCATTACTACCACCTGAGTAAGCTAACACATAAACATTGTACTTGTACAATCACCTGAGTAAGCTAACACATAAACATTGTACTTGTACAATCACCTGAGTAAGCTAACACATAAACATTGTACTGGTACAACATTGTACTGGTACAATCACCTGAGTAAGCTAACACATAAACATTGTACTGGTACAATCACCTGAGTAAGTTAACACATAAACATTGTACTTGTACAATCACCTGAGTAAGCTAACACATAAACATTGTACTTGTACAATCACCTGAGTAAGCTAACACATAAACATTGTACTTGTACAATCACCTGAGTAAGCTAACACATAAACATTGTACTTGTACAATCACCTGAGTAAGCTAACACATAAACATTGTACTGGTACAATCACCTGAGTAAGCTAACACATAAACATTGTACTTGTACAATCACCTGAGTAAGCTAATGCAACTGCAAATAGGCTGCATTTTCCACCATTTCTAATTTATTGAAATAATTTAAAATATATGATTGCTTGTGTTGTTTTTGTTAACCATTTCACTGAGACTAGAATCTCAGATATTTTTCATGTCACAGGTCATGTTTTATTCATTTAAACAGATATCAATATTTTAAACATTGACTGTACATACTTACTTACAAGTTGGGGCAACTGCCATTGCAAAATATGCATGCATATCAGGGTTTTGCTGATTTTACTGATAACAGATCAAGGTCTATGCAGTTTGCATTGTATCCAACTGATATGCAAATATATATGGTACTTGACAACTGATATGCAAGTATATATGGTAGGTGACAATTGATATGCAAGTATATATGGTACATGACAAACACAAAAATAGTCTTGTACACATGTAAACATGACACCATATGCTGGGAAAATGCATGAGAGCATGAGAAACATGCACATATAGTTGGTATTGTGGGGTTTAATGCCACTTGTCAGCACAGGAGAGACTATACATAGCAACCAGTATATTTGTTGGAAGAATAATCTGAGAAGAAAAAACCAACTCAAAAACATCTATTGGCAAGCTTTCTTGTATACATACATTGGTTGAGTTAAATTTGTATTCCTATGAATAATATCAGACAGGTTTCAGAGAAATTCAAAAGCTAAAGGATTAGTAGCTTATCCAAGGATTATCATATACAGTATATACATATAACACAGAAAGGGGCATAACTCTGGAAAATGAATGGCAAAAACTGGTATGTGCAAATTGATCTCAAGTCAGTGATGTTTGCCATCTTTATGGATAATTCATTAAAATCTTAAAACTACACAAATCTACCACATCAGAATTATCATGGTTAATAGATAAAGCATTTTAACATCAAAAATGGACAGAAACGATATATAAATGTTGATGACATCAGTAGGCCAAGTCAAAGGGCAATACAGTTGCACACATAAGAGCAACAGCAAAGATGAGAACAGTCATTTAACAGCATCATCATCATGAATAGTCATTTACCAGCATCATCATCATGAATGCAGTCATTTACTATCATCATCATCATGAATACAGTCATTTACCAGCATCATCATCATGAATACAGTCATTTGCCAGCATCATCATCATGAATAGTCATTTACCAGCATCATCATCATGAATACAGTTATTTACTAGCATCATCATCATGAATACAGTCATTTACTAGCATTATCAGGAGTACAGTCCTTTTCTAGCATCATCATGCATACAGTCCTTTTCTAGCATTATCATGAGTACAGTCATTTTCTAGCATCATCATGAGTACAGTCTTTAACTAGCATTATCATGAGTACAGTCATTTTCTAGCATCATCATGAGTACAGTCTTTAACTAGCATTATCATGAGTGCAGTCATTTACTAGCATTATCATGAGTACAGTCATTTACTAGCATTATCATGAGTACAGTCATTTACTAGCATTATCATGAGTACAGTCATTTACTAGCATCATCATGAGTACAGTCATTTACTAGCATCATCATGAGTACAGTCATTTACTAGCATTATCATTATCAGAAGTACAATCATTTACCAGTGTGAACAGCAATTAACAATTTAACCTAACAAGATTCTTTTGACACCAATATTAAAGCATATCAATAATCAAAATTAATATTTATTTGGTTGTTTAAAAATACTGACAAGATAACATCATCTGATTATAGGGAAAATTTAAGCAAAAGACAATCAGTTGTGATATTTCTAAACTGAAATTCCAAGTCATGTGGAAGAAAGACTAGCGATTATGTTGTTACCCAAGGCTGAACAAGGGACTAGAAAACAGAGGCACAGTCATGAATCAGTCAGTTACTTTATTTATTTATATTTTATATTTTATCACAAAGAATGGATACTACTCTAATTGGTTGGGTGATCTTGTGGGATGTTATCTAATGAATGCTATTGTTATTGGAGGGGTGGTGGTGATTTTGTGGTAGGTTATCTTATGTGTCATAGTCTAATTGGGGTGGGGGTGGGGGTGGGATTTTGTTGGAGGTTTTCTAATTTGATGCTACTCTCACTGCGAGGGGGATTTTGTGGGAGGTTGTTTTGTATTTTATATTTTATCACAAATAATGGATACTACTTCAGTTGGTGGGGGATTTTGTGGGAGCTTGTCTGGCACTACAGTCTGGTAAATCTTGACAAATACAAGTAAATATGAAAGATGGTCTCTATCAGAAGACTAAGTTGTCATGGTGTTGCAATAAAAGAGGTTAATAAGTAGTATTTTAGATTAATTGATATAACAAACACCTTGTCTATGATACTTTTAAATTTACTCATTTTAAATACAGTTATTTTTCTTTTTGTTCCATCTAGAACATTTTGGCCATATTTCATGGTTCCTTCTCTACGGTACACAAATAATGCCCAGGAATTCAAGGTAAGACCATTTCTTCCTTGTAACTGCTAAGTGTTGAAAACCATCTCTGATATTCTCCAGTTACAACAAAATTTTCAAAATAACCTGCTATAATACACATACTGGATGTCAGCTTGACACCATTTTCACTGAGGACTATGCTGACATAATTGGAATTGGTTTAGTGAAAGCCCCACCATATCAATAGATTGATCATACCTCCAGGGGAGTAGTGACAACAAGACTTTAAGATGGCCACTGTGGCAGCCATATTGGATTCATGATGGCACCATTTTAATTTATGACCAACTAAACATTATAAGAAACCTAGGAATAGTGATAACACTTTTCATTCAAGGATATCATAATAAGTTTATTTGATAATGAAAACCCTATGTTGGGTGTGACTATTCATTCAAGAGGAGTAGTGATAACAATTTTCAAGATAGTTACCTTGCTGGACATTTTGAACATTAGATCAACTAGACACAAGAAGTCTTTCAGAAAAAAAAAATGTCAGTTTTCATGTGAATCCATTCTGGATGAAAATGTATTAAATTTCAAGATGGCCAATTATATATTGAAAACTGTGACAAGTCATAGAACCATCTAGAAATGATGCATCCTTACTTAGTCTCCCACTAGAAATGACACATCCTTCCTGAGTCTCCCACTAGAAATGACGCATCCTTACTGAGTCTCCCACTTACATAAAGAATCCTATTAAAAGTAATCTAATGTTCAGCACTCTCAATTTTCAAAAAGCTGATGCAACATTTGTTTCCATGGTTACATAAGAAATATTGAATATGGAAAATGTGAGGCATCAAATGATGCCTCTCTCCAACTCACTAACCACATGTACTAACATTGACTGAAATATCTAACAGTTTAAGAGTCATAATCTGGAAACAGCAACGTTTATCATAAGACAGACAGACTGACAGACAGATGGAGCAATAACTACATGTTATAAACACAAATTTCAGTGAATATAGGTTGTCCTTTTATTTTAAGAGAATGCATCAATCTTTGTAAACCACTCTTTATTCATAAAATTGATTTTTTTAAAATAATTTTTTTTAATATAATTATATTTATTATCCTCGTAATAGGTTGACCACTGGGTCAGGGAGCCATCCCAAGGTCACCTTACAACATTTCTGATAATCTAGGAATAATAAATATAATCTACTGAAAAAGGAAAACACTCTCTCACACAGATACACACATACATATGGCATATAAAATTGAATGGGCTACTCCTAAACTTATTCAAGATAGTTATACACACCTGTTGAATCATATAAAGTACATTGTAATTTCAACACCCTCGACCTCCACTATGAATTTCATTTAAAGTCTTATTTAAGCCCAAATAATCATTTCCTTTTAGAAACTCACAATGTCTGATTTATGCATTTTATTGTCAGTTAAAATTCAGACCATTTCAACATATCCAGTAAATTTGGCAATTCAGGGAAATAGAATGTTTTAAAAATTCATGTTAGTGTGTTAGCAAGAAATTAGGTATTTTAATTTAAAATGGAATCTAACAGAAAGTTGCAAATACTGTTATGAATACAGTCAGATCAGCTGGTGAGTACATGTACTCAACTATTCACACTCCAGTTGCTATTTTATATATATATATATATATATATAATTATATATATATATATATATATATATATATATATATATATATATATATATGTATGAATGAATGGTTATTATCTGTTATAAATGAATATTAAATAATTATGCCATAAGTGGTTAACTTATTTCTCATGTAAAATGAATCGGCTTGTAAAGTACATAACTGAAGTCAAGATTTGCACCTGACCTGATCTTGAATAGCTAAAGGATACACATGAAATATTGTCTTCAATTAACTGTATTAGCTGGATATTGCTTAGTATTATGGTACATAGAAAGATGTCATTTTGTGGACCTTGACCTTTCTGGGATTTCACTGTGCAAAGCACAATGGTATCTTGTAGTCCCTGACCGTAATGTTATAGCAGAGCTTCACTGTACACAGGTGCATCATTCCACTATGTGGAACCCTACCTTTGTGTTACAGCTGAGTTACAATACATACAGCTTGCATGATGACAAATTGGGATACCCAACTCTTTGTGTTACAGCTGAGTTACAATACATACAGCTTGCATGATGACAAATTGTGATACCCAACTCTTTGTCTTACAGAGCTAAAATACATACAGCTTGCATGATGACAAATTGTGATACCCTAACCTTTATGTTACGGAGTTACAATACATGCTTGCATGATGACAAATTGTGATACCCAACTCTTTGTGTTACAGAGCTAAAATACATACAGCTTGCATGATGACAAATTGTGATACCCTACCTTTGTGTTACAGAGTTACAATACATACAGCTTACATGATGACAAATTGTGATACCCAACTCTATGTGTTACACAGCTAAAATACATACAGCTTGCATGATGACAAATTGTGATACCCTACCCTTTGTGTTACAGCCAAGCTAAAATGCATACAGCTTGCATGATGACAAATTGTGATACCCTACCCTTTGTGTTACAGCTGAGCTAAAATACATACAGCTTGCATGATGACAAATTGTGATACCCTACCCTCTGTGTTACAGCCGAGTTAAAATACATAATAATAATAATAATAATAATAATAATAATAATAATAATAATAATAATAATAATAATGAGGATTTTGAATAGTTCCTAATCTTTAAAAGCTCTAAGCACTTTACACCATTAATAATGATATGACTACACTACAGAACAACAAATGACAAAAACAATGAAATTGGAAAACATAAAAAAAAACCATACTGAAAATATATGATACAAAACATGATTAGGTCGCTAAGTTTGTCCCTGAAGTTGAAACAGGTGAGTCTTGAGAGCACTCTTAAAAGGGACCACTGCGTCTTTGTGTCTAATTTCAATGGGCAATTCATTCCACATCGCCGGGCCCTGGTATGCAAACGAACGTTGTCCATATGACTTTGTTTTCACCTTGGGAACAATGAGTATATGATTATCAGAAGAAGAGAGTAAGGATCTAGCTGGTGTATACACATGGGTGAGGCTGGATAGGTATGTTGGACTGGAGTCTGTCATTGAAATATAGCACAGAGAACAAATTTTGTGTTTGATTCTGTATCGAATTGATAGCCAGTGTAGGGTACAGAGCAGTGGTGAGGTGTGCTCTGATCGAGGTACTCTAAAGATGATCCGAGCAGCTGTGTTTTGAACTTTTTGAAGTTTCTGGAGTAAATATTGTGATGAGCCAGACAGAAATGAGTTACAATAGTCCAGTCTTGAAAGTACTAATGAACACACAAGTGTTTTCGTGGCATCAACAGAAAGATATTTACAAATGAAACTGATGCGTCTCAATTCAAGATATGCAGCCCTGAAGATGTTCATAACATGTTGGTGAAATGTGAGAGTACTGTCTAGAGTAACACCTAGATTCCGTACTGACTGTGAGAATTTAATGTTGGTGTTGCTGATATTTATTGTCTGAGGTAAAGGATGTGAATGAGAAAGTCTTTGTGCTGTGATCAGAATGGCCTCAGTTTTATCATCATTCATCTGCAGCTTGTTACATGTCATCCATGATTTCACATCCGAAATGCACCTCTCTACTCCATGGATGGTAGCATCAGCTTCATTTGGGTGGCTAGACTTGGATATTTGGGTGTCATCAGCGTACAATTGGTGCAACACTGGGTGATGATCTATGACACTTGAGAGCAGCTGAGTGTACAGAATGAAGAGAACAGGTCCAAGAACAGATCCCTGTAGAACGCCATAACATACGTCAACTGGGCTGGAGTGTATTCCATTTGCAGATATAATTTGTGTCCTGTTCACTAAGTAGGACTTGAACCACTGTAAGGCTATATTCTGAATGCCAAATACATGCTGGAGACGGTGAAGTAATACATCATGGTCTATTGTGTCAAATGCTGCAGATAAATCCAGGAGAGCGAGGACTGTAATCTTTCCACTATCCAAAGCAGAATGTCACTAAATACTTTCACAAGAGTAGTTTCCATACTGTGGCAAGGGTGATATGCAGACTGTACATTTGTTAAAAGACTGTTTGAGTTCAAATAAGATACAAGTTGAGTTAGAACAACCTTTTCTAAGATTTTTGATATGAAAGGGAGATTAGAAATTGGGCGGTAGTTCTTTAAATCATTATGATCCAGTGTTGGTTTCTTTAGCAGTGGCTTTACGATGGCAGTTTTGAAAAATGATGGGAATTCCCCTGATGAGAGAGAGATATTAATAACATCAGTTAGTGAAGGCAATATTTGTTCTAAGCACTCAAGCAGCAGTGATGTCGGAACTGGATCAAGTCCACAAGACTTTGGTGCACTTTTCATCATGATTGTCTGTACTAAATCTATAGAAACAGGTTCAAATGCTCCTAATGGTTGTCACTGAAATTCTGCATCATACAGCTTGCATGATGACAAATTGTGATACCCTACCTTGTGTGTTATAGAGAAGTTTCACTCTATACAGGGAGTGATAGGCATAAGAAGTTTTAATCCAGAAAGGAATAGTGGATGGAAAATGAATAGAGAAATGTAAAAATGGCTAAAAATACTGAAACTGAAGAATTTTGAAAAGCAAAATCTATATCACACTAATACTAGCATCAAATTTCATAGAACATCAAAAAGTATGGATGGATGGACAAAAGGAACAAAACAAAACATAAAAATATAGTGAAAAGCACCAGGCACATAATGGACCAATAGTTTTTTTAGTGTCTAACATTGGACAGAATATGGACCACTAATCTTGTATGTGTGTACAACATTTCATAGAAATATGTACCACTAATCTTGCATGTATGTGCAACATTTCATAGAAATATGGACCACTAAGCTTGTATATTTACACAATTTCATAGAAATATGGACCACTAATCTTGTATGTGTGTACAATGTTTCATAGAAATATGGACCACTAATTGTGTATATGTGCAACATTTCATAGAAATATGGACCACTAAGCTTGTATGTGTACACAATTTCATAGAAATATGGACCACTAATCTTGTATGTGTGTACATCATTTCGTAGAAATATGGACCACTAAACAACTAATCTTGGATGTGTGTACAAGATTTCATATAAATATGGACCACTTCCCACCAGAGATATCAGTATTACTAGTCGATTATGTACCACATTTACAGAGACTGATGTAAAACGAGTCCAATGTGTATCAACTTTCACAAAGATATCTTCACCACTAGTCCAATATGTGTACCAAAAAACCCAAAGATATCTTCACCACTAGTCCAATATGTGTACCAAAAAACCCAAAGATATCTTTAATGATTGTGAAGCAATGATGCTTCAGAAATGTAAGTGTGAATGAAAAATAGAGGGATGAACAGAAAAATTAATGAAAATATTACAAATGTTGAAAAGAAAGAAGTAGAAATAGATAAAAGTTCAATGAACTATAAGTCTGACATATGCACAAGATTAATAGAGATCTCTTGTATGGTTCTGTTGCTTTGCTCTGGAAATTAAAGTTTGAAGAGTTTATATTCCAGAAACAAACATGGTTACTGACAGGCAAAGAGACATATTACAGACAACAGACAGACAGCTGAGCATTGTGATGGTTTTATCTCTCCATATTGTATGCCTAGGGAGTACAAATGAACATGTAGCAAATACTGAAGATTTGAATCATTTAAAAATATAAACATTTTATATCTCATAAATATTTTAAAACATGTTAGTGATAATTAAAGGTCAAGGACATTTATCATGCTTACACATTAAAAGACTGGAGGGGTACAAGGAAAGAAACAAGATACTCCAACATTTAGTTACAACAAGAAATAATACCATACAATTATTCAGTTCAGTAAGTAAGTATGTAACTAATGAATTAAAAATGTGGGTAGATGGAGTATGCTAAGCCGTTAACTGAAGCACTGAATTTGCTGCAGAGCATGACCTTGACACTGTGGTATAAAGACTAAGTGATAATGTCACCAAATGAATTGCTTTAGCTTCATAATGATTTATCTTTACCTAGAAGAAAATCAATCAAGGAATTTAGAAAATATAATGTACGAATAAACCTTAAGCGAAACCATAATATAACCTTTTCTATTTCTGTGACTTTGACGCCCTGGTCAAAGTGACAAGCACATGTCATGGAATAAATCATCTTATCTTCACAACTAATCATCCCATTAATAAACCTAATCCATCAAGGATTTAGAAAATATAAGAAATTTTCAATTTTTTTTATAACTCAAACTTTAACTCAAATTTGCTGTAACTATGACTTTAACCCCAAACTCAATGGAGCAAGCATATGAGTGTCATAACTCCACTCTTGATATGTGCCAAGTATGCTGAAAATCAATCCAAGAGTTGAAGATGTACATGGAATTTAAAGACTTTAACCAAAACTTTTACAAAATTGTCAACACAGCATAATGGCTAGTGGAAAGTTACTGCTGGATGTTGCTGTCTATAAACACAGACGTGACAAAAGAAACTGCCCAGTGCTTCAGAATAACAAATCAAAATCACTTGATAAATACTGTCTTAATGTACACATAAGGATTATTATGGCTAAAACACAGAAAAACTGACAATTGTTGCCATAAAAATCAATTCAAAAGCTTACCTTATTGCAGATGTGGCAAACACTTGGCCATTTGAGCCCACTGATAAAACAACCATAGATGCTACAACTACTAGTAAGTCTGGAAAGTAAGAAAAAAAAATGTATTGTTCCCACAAAAAGATGAAAACACAAATTATTCAAGGACAATAGAAAACAAAAATGATTCAATTTTATAACTGTATAGAACCTACAAATGCAGATATTCGTGATTTTGCTGTTTGTTGTCATATCAATTGTATCAACAATGCTGCAATATGTATGTATGTATGTATGTATGTATGTATGTATGTATGTATGTATGTATGTATGTATGTATGTATGTATGTATGTATGTATGTATGTATGTATGTATGTATGCATGCATGCTTGCATGAATGTATATATGTATGTATGTACGTACATATGTAATGTACACAGAATATTTTAAAAATTTCATGCATATAATCAGATGAAGATTTAGTCAATTTTGCTAAAAGTGTTATCAATCTTTTACATTTTGTCATATAATGGCTAGTTTGAATAATGAAATAAATCACACACTATGCAATTGTTCAAATGTTTGAAAAGCATAGTAGGGGAACCAGTCAAATGATTATGGTTTAGTAGATGAATAGTACAGACAGAACAACACTGAAATCTTTAATGAATTTCACTGACAAGACTCAGCTCTTCAATTTTCTTTCTTTTCTCAGCTTTAATTCATGTACATGTATATCATGCACTACCAAATCAATGTGTTGTCACCCTTGTGATGCCATATGTGCTGAGACATTCTGGTATTAGTACAAATATCAATGTACTCTCACACCTGTGATGTAATATGTACTGGGATATTCTAGTATTAGTACAAATATCAATGTACTGTCACACCTGTGATGCCATATGTACTGGGGCATTCTGGTATTAGTACATATATCAATGTACTCTCACACCTTTGATGTAATATGTACTAGGATATTCTAGTATTAGTACAGACATCAATGTACTGTCACACCTGTGATGTAATATGTACTGGGACATTCTAGTATTAGTACAGATATCAATGTACTGTCACACCTGTGATGCCATATGTACTGGGATATTCGAATATTAGTACAGATATCAATGTACTGTCACACCTGTGATGCCATATGTACTGGGACATTCTGGTATTAGTGCAGATATCAATGCACTCTCACACCTGTGATGCTATATGTACTGGGACATTCTGGTATTAGTACAGATATTAATGTACTCTAGCTCACACCTGTGATGCCATATGTACTGGGACATTCTGGTATTAGTGCAGATATCAATGCACTCTCACACCTGTGATGCCATATGTACTGGGACATTCTGGTATTAGTACAGATATCAATATACTGTCACACCTGTAATGCCTTATGTACTGGCCCTGGTATTTTGGCATTAGTACAGATATCAATGCAGTATTTCATTGCAAAAAATATCATGGTGCCAATAAATGTTACTGAATCATTACATCTCTACAGTATACAGAGTAAAAATACATTTATATACATACCAATGATTGAGATAGGTTTCCTTATAAATCGAAAGCGACCTCTCACACCTATATATTTGCTGCGGCACCCTGCTGACCATAATCTCACTGCATATTCTACACCAAAAAATACTACTAAAAATATCTCCTGAAATGTGAAAACAAAACAAGTTTCAACTTCATGTTTAGTTTTCTTTAGCTCAAATAAAATTTACTTTAATTTTTTTAATTTAATTTTAAAATCACTGACAAAAGAAATATTTATGAGCACCGAGTACTGACATTCCCAACTGAGGCTGATGTCTCCATCCAGCTCCTCCCAAATAAACTCATTTAACAGGGAAAAGCCAGCATTTTCCAACTCTTTTGAAACCAGAAAAATTCAGGGGCAGAACCCTGGATTTTGAGTGTTTAACTCCAGATTGGTCTGGTGAAAACAAATACAGAGCCTTGACAGAAGAGGAGCATTCCTCTCTCATTGTAGAGAGGATACATGCTTGATCTGTTAGATCCAATTTACAGACTTTTAGAAAGTACCAACTGTGAGATTTGAAAGAGGGGACAGGAGAGGTAAGCAGCTGTCTCATTCCAAATGGGGGAGGAGTCCACAGGCTTTCTACTATGGCCTTTATAATTGCCTTATTTACCAAAAAAAGGGTAAGCAGGTGTTTAAAAAAGTTTGGCTTGGCAGTTTTATTGGACTCCCTGCTTAAAGCATTTTGGGAGGGGAACCATAAACATCCATTTTTTTAAATGGCTGATCAGCATCATGCATATAAAACTTACACTCCGCAAAGTTCATTATCATTTAACAAAAGTAAATGTATTACTGTCACCAAAATTATAGAATTCTCCATTTGGCCTTTTATGTTTTGATCAATAGCAAATATTAGTCTAATACATAAATTGCCACTCAAAAGCACTTAAAGCTCAGCTCTCATGGCATAATTGACATTTTGTTCAGTCACTGTAAGGGTCAAGCTGTGCAGTCACATATTTAATGTAAAAGCTTTCTTCATATAATTTTTAATTATTTTTTTTCTAGTTGCAGTAATGACAGTCCTATTTGCCACAGACTGATATTGTTTGCCTAAATTTTAAAAGCCTTGATGGAAGAATGCTTACTGATATTGTTTACCTAAATTTTAAAAGCCTTGATGGAAGAATGCTTACTGATATTATTTGCCTAAATTTTAAAAGCCTTGATGGAAGAATGCTTACTGATATTGTTTGCCTAAATTTTAAAAGCTTTCATGGAATAATGCTTACTGATATTGTATGCCTAAATTTTAAAAGCCTTGATGGAAAAATGCTTACTGTCAAATTTAATGAAATTTAATGAATTTTCTATTTGTAGAATTAGTGGCCATGTTTGATAGCAGATTGGTATCATCTGTATAACTTTTAAAATCTTTTGTTAAATTCTTCTGTGTCAAGGTTGGCTAAAAATGGTATAATTTTTGAGAAGCTGAAAACTGGTAAAATGTCAAGGGCAAAGAGATTACAAATAACACACAATCAACAAATATAAACAATACACAATCAGTGAAAATAAATATAATGAACTGAAGGCAGAATTTTGCAAAAATCATAGCATGTGGAGCAGACGTCTTACTAGGAGTTACATAATTTTGGAATTTGCTTCAAAGGTATTTAATCCTTGTGCAGCAGGGCTAGTGCCTAATGGCATATTTGGGCTGGATACCCCAGGGCACTACAAGAGATTGTAGAGAGCAAAGCATAACAAGTGGAAATTTTTATGTAGATCTCTATCTCTATCTATATCTCTATCTATCCCTTAGTCTTGCTGACCGTTGGGGCACCACTGATGACCTGACAACCAGCTTCCTCGATTCCAATCTGTTCTCTGATACTCTCACTGTGTCACTCAGCTTCAGTCCTGTCCACTCTGAGATGCTATCCTCCCATCTTTTCCTCTGTCTTCCTCTCCTTCACCCTCCCTGCACAGTACCTTGCATGATTGTCTTAGCAAGTCCTGTTGATCATGTGACATGTCCATACCATTTCATTTTGCGCTTTTTCACAATGGTCAATAGCTCTTCATAGGGCCCAATAGCTTGCTTAATTCTGTTTCTCACTTCCTCATTCGTGACATGATCTCTATATGTAATGCCAAGCAACCTTCGAAAGCATCTCATTTCAACAGCTTGTATCTTCCTTTCGAGATCCGCTGTGAGGGTCCATGACTCACAGGCATATAGGAATACAGATGCAACCAAGGAGTGCATCAGTCTGATTTTTGAGCTGACTAAGGTGTTTCTGTCTTTCCAAACTGTCTTCAGCCTTGCCATTGCTGTTATTGTCAGTGCAATCCTGGACAATATCTTTGGTTTCGATCTCTCGTCTGCCACGATGGCTCCTAAGTTCTTGAATCTATTAACTGTTTCCAGTTTTTGGCCTCTAATCATGATGTCAGTGCTGATGCCATTGGTGTTGTTGGTCATCAATTTGGTCTTCTCTGCACTGATTTCCATACCAAAAGCAGTACCTGTCCTGTCCAGTTTTTCCACCAACTGAGCTAGCTCCTCCTCTTTTCACACAAGGCCATCGATGTCATCAGCAAAGCACAGATTCATTATTATTCTGCCTCCAATACTGACAGTTCCTTCATGGTCTTCCAGTGCATCTGTCATGATTCTTTCAAGGAAGATGTTGAAGAGAGTAGGTGAAAGCAAGCAGCCCTGTCTGACTCCCACAGTTGTCCTAAACCAATCTCCTAATTTGATTGTTGAAGCATACTGCACTGGTGTCCTTGCTGTAAAGGCTTTCTATGACTTTGATCAGGTTAGCGTTGATGTTGTACAGCTTCATGGTGGACCAAAGGGCTGCATGCCATACCCTGTCAAAACGCCTTCTTAAAATCTATAAAGACATGATAAAGGTCTTGTTGGTGCTGGAGGTATTTCTCACATAGTATTCTCAGGTTGAAAATCTGTTCAGTTGTGCATAGGGTCTGGTAAAATTGTTTTCCCATTAGTTTGATTAAAGGTTTGTGAAGAGTGGTTAATTTCAAAGAGTAGAGTAGGGAGACAAGGGTGTACATTCCTTATATTTCTTTAGGAAATTCCCAGGGTGCCCGTGAGAGTTGGCACTGAGAGATTCCCAGGATGTATGAAGTGACAACACTGAAAGAATAAGAAGAAAGCCATGGAGACTTCCAGTGTGTACACAAGAGGAACATTGTATAGAAGGAGGAAGAGTAAGGAAGGAGGAAAGAAGAGAAATTAGATGAGTACTTGGGAAAACTCACTGAACAGAGACTCTCTCACATTAGGACAGTAATTTCCATATGACGAAGTAAATAGTAAAGTGCATTTGCTCAACACAGCCATTATTGTATTATGATATATTGAATTGATGATTTACCAAGATGAAATTCTTGCATTGATTCACATAATTGATAAAATTGTTCAACCTTGAGTTGTTATATGCATTTAGAGAGTTGGTATTGTTGACTGGGGACTCGTGAAAAGTCATTCAATTTTAATGCACACCTTCTACAGTATTATTTATTATACCGTAGTGGATCAGTATTATTCATAATATAGTAGCAGGGTTATAACAATAAACAATGCACAATTAGCAAAGATCCATGCTATAAGATAGCAAAACTAGGAACAATTATTAAAATGCAAGGTAATTACATTTTTAAGGATACATTGTATAGTTATGATTTATTACTTTTTTAAGGATACATTGTATAGTTATGATTTATTACTTTTTTAAGGACACATTGTATAATTATGATTTATTACTTTTTTAAAGACACATTGTATATTTTGATTTATTAATTTTTAAAGGATTCATTTGTATAGTTATGATTTATTACTTTTTAAGGATACATTGTATAGTTATGATTTATTACTTTTTAATGATTCATCTGTATAGTTATGATTTATTACTTTTTAAGGACACAATATGATTTTTTACTTTTTAAGGATACACTGAATAGTTATGATTTATTACTTTTATCTAGGATACATTGTATAGTTATGATTTAATACTTTTTAAGGATACATTGTATAGTTATGATTTATTACTTTTTTAAGGATACATTGTATAGTTATCATTTATTACTTTTTAAGGACACATTGTATAGTTATCATTTATTACTTATTTAAGGATACATTGTATAGTTATGATTTATTACTTTTTTAAGGACACATTGTAAAGTTATGATTTATTACTTTTTTGTAGTTATGATTTATCATTTTTTAAGGACACAATATGATTTTTTACTTTTTAAGGATACATTGTATAGTTTTGATTTATTACTTTTTAAGGACACATTATGATTTATTACTTTTTTCTAGGATACATTGTATAGTTATGATTTATTACTTTTATCTAGGATACATTGTATAGTTATGATTTATTACTTTTTTAAGGATACATTTAAATAGTTATGATTTATTAGCAGAGCAAGTATCAGGAAGATATCTCAAAATGTTTAGGAGGTATGGAATAAAAGCATCCACACTGCACTCAATTTCCGGGCTAAGTGACTTCTGCCAGGCCTGAATAGGGCAATTTCGTGGTGGGAAAATATGGAAAACAAAGTGTGGTCAACATTTACAGTTTAGAAACATAAAACAGACATTTTAATAAACCTCATTGTCAAATCATATTAAATAAATACTTAATAAGCTTTATGAAAATGTTAAAATATTTCTTCTTATTTCAAAAAATTGTTGTTTCACATATTAGTAACTTACAAGTCCAACTGCAAACTGCACAGACTAAGATCTGCCATTGCATAATGTGCTGACAGATATGGGTCTGTACATTTTGTTAATCAATAGAACAAACAACACAAACCCTGATATGCAGGTGCATAATGCAATGGCAGATCAAGACCTTTGTTGTTTGCAGTTTGACTTATAAGAAAGTATATACAGCTCTACACTCTTTCCTATTTAAATTGGATGACAGATACCAATTATGTAAGTCCTATTTAAATTGGATGACAGATACCATTATGTAAGTCCTATTTAAATTGGATGACAGATACCAATTATGTAAGTCCTATTTAAATTGGATGACAGATACCATTATGTAAGTCATATTTAAATTGGATGACAGATACCAATTATGTAAGTCCTATTTGAATTGGATGACAGATACCATTATGTAAGTCCTATTTAAATTGGATGACAGATACCAATTATGTAAGTCCTATTTGAATTGGATGACAGATACCATTATGTAAGTCCTATTTAAATTGGATGACAGATACCAATTGGATGACAGATACCATTATGTAAGTCCTATTTAAATTGGATGACAGATACCAATTATGTAAGTCCTATTTAAATTGGATGACAGATACCATTATGTAAGTCCTATTTAAATTGGATGACAGATACCAATTGGATGACAGATACCATTATGTAAGTCCTATTTAAATTGGATGACAGATACCAATCGGATGACATACAATTATGTAAGTCCTATTTAAATTGGATGACAGATACAATTATGTAAGTCCTATTTAAATTGGATGACAGATACCATTATGTAAGTCCTATTTAAATTGGATGACAGATACCTATTGGATGACAGATACCATTATGTAAGTCCTATTTAAATTGGATGACATATACCATTATATAAGTCCTATTTAAATTGGATGACAGATACTAATTGGATGACATATACAATTATGTAAGTCCTGTTTAAATTGGATGACAGATACCATTATGTAAGTCCTATTTAAATTGGATGACATATACCATTATGTAAGTCCTATTTAAATTGGATGACAGATACCATTATGTAAGTCCTATTTAAATTGGATGACAGATACCAATTGGATGACAGATACCATTATGTAAGTCCTATTTAAATTTGATGACAGATATCATTATGTAAGTCCTATTTAAAATGGATGACAGTTACCATTATGTAAGTCCTATTTAAATTGGATGACATATACCATTACATAAGTCCTTTCATAATAATTTACAGGATGAAAATATGTATTAAAAGTTTTTACTTTTACTAGAAGTCAAAAAATAAAGTTGCTTATAATAATAATATGCATGGATGTTAGAAAACAACAGATGAATTTATAAGAATCGGATTTTTTTTCAGTAGTACTTCTAGTCTATCTTCATAACTAGAGTGGACATATAAAAAAAATTTTGCATTATGTACTGTATATACAATAAATAACTTTCAAATCAAGTCACCAACAATAACACATTTGATTGCAGTAGCTATTTGAATTCTTACCATCCAAAATAATGTTTCATTGGCAAATTCAGTGTATTGTTCTATTGTGGAAAGCACGCTGAATATCAGGCATATTAGCACCATCATGAAGCTGAAGAGAAGAAAGGAAAATGGGTCAATGGTCTTTTATGAATGATTTATATGAATGGTAACAGTCACTAATGTATATTCAGACTAGTGACTACTTTCACAGGTACTAATATAACATTGTTAACAGGTTTGCATTGTTAACTTATGGGAAACCTGTTACAAGGTTTGATGTCTATCAAAAAGGGAGGGGCCATGAGAGGATCACTGGCATCTCATCTCTGTCTGTGTGGGTTCGAGTCTCGGATTCGGCCAATGTGGGTATGTGAGAAAACTTGCCAGTAGCTTCTCGTGGGTTGGTGGTTCTTGCTGGGGTTTTCCCAGGTTCTTCCTCCACCATTAATACTGGCTGCCATGTATAGCCTATCTTGTGCTGAAAAATGGCATTAAACCATACTACAACAACAACATCAAAAAGGGAAAGAATTTTTCTTTGTTTATTCAGCAATGCATTTGATGCTAAATTTTTCGTTTTGCTTTTCTATCTTTTCAGCTCTTATCCTTTGTCTTTTGCTGTTATAAAATTCAAGCAATGTGCTTTACTTAAATATAATTCCTCTTCTACTGTCAAATTGTCCTTTCTTTATTGCAATAAAAGTCATGACAGATCACATCGGTTGGTGTGAAATATGCTAAAAGCTTCCTTGATACGTGGGAGAAAAAGTATTAAGATTTTTTTAACTTTCCCATTTAAATATGTTGGATGTGAATTTGTTTTCATCATTGAAAATCTTTACCTTTTGGGTTGTAAACGTTATATTGTCATGAACAGGTTTTGTTGAAGGTATGTATCATTAGCAACAATGACATAAAATGTTTATTTCAGTCCATAGTAAGATGCAAGCTGAGAACAGGTTAATGAAACAAATCCGAATTTTATCACTTTAAGCAGCATCAATTGTCAAACTGTACTGGATGACAAATTATAATAAACAACAGAACTTTAACATAAAATATGTAGTGCAGATGTATCATCCTGTGCTCCCTAAATTTATCCCCCCCCCCCCTGCAAGTGTCCCCACTCACAGGGTCTACTCTAAAACTAAATATTTTGGGGATCGGATTATCAACTGCTTTTGAAAAAAGAGAACATTTACTGAATATAGGAGGAATTTAGTAAAGAAATAAAGATAGGTTTAAAATACCAGTAACTGCATATCTCAGAATAGACTCTGACCCCTATTAATCTCCATCTCAGAATAGATCCTGAACCCTCTACAACTCATCCCAAAAAAGACCTGGAATCCTCTCAAACTACATCCTTGAATAGACCCTGACCCATCTTGAGCTCTATCACAGAGTAGACCCTGAACCCTCTAAAAATCGACCCTTGAAAATAAACCCTGAACCCTCTCAAACTCCATCCCAAATTAGACCCTGAAAACTTCTCACACTCAATCTCATAATGGAACCTGAAAAATTCTCGAATTCAACCTCAGGGCAGAGTCTGAACCCTGTATGACTCCATCACAGAACAGACCCTGAATCCTCTCAAACTACATCACAGAACAGACCCTGAACCCTGTCAAACTCCATCACAGAATAGACTCTGAACCCTCTCAAACTCCATCACAGAATAGACCCTGAAACCTCTCAAACTCCATCACAGAATAGACCCTGAACCCTGTCAAACTCCATCACAGAATAGACCCTGAACCCTCTCAAACTCCATCACAGAATAGACCCTGAATCCTCTCAAACATCTATCACAGAATAGACCCTGAACCCTCTCAAACTCAATTACAGAATAGACCCTGAACCCTCTCAAACTCTATCACAGAAAATAACAAAACAAATGCTGTATACATCTAAAGACCACCTTGAATAAAAGTTGCATATTGGTCTATTTTCAAACCTAGCCTTGTCATATAGGAATCAAATGATCAAACATTTAGTGTACTGTGCTGCACTATTCAAGAAGCTGAAGGCATTGATAGCATTGTGAGAACTATTAATCTTTTAAGTCAACTAATTTACCTTGTAGTTGAATTATCTTCATAATAAAAATCCAAGTAATCTTATGAGAGTATATCACATTTTATTTAAAGAAAAATTTGTTCAAGTTCCAGAGTCTGGAATTTTTTGTCAGATCCTTCATTGTCATTAGTACAAATCTCTTCATTGTCATTAGTACAAATCTCTTCATTGTCATTAGTACAAATCTCTTCAAATGCACGCATAGCAGTTATATATCTGTATGGATCAATTCACTTGAAAATGTTAATTTAAATAATAGCCAAGCAATACACATTTTATGTGTATTTTATATTATTTGAGTTCACATATATTGAAATGTAAATATTAGTGTGATTTGTTTGATGCTGAAGGATTTTGTACATCCATCAATCACTTAAATGGGGATTCATTTACGCCTGATAGTATATTAAAATTTGATGATTAGAGTACAGCACTGTATGCCAGCCATAAAGCATTGTATTCTAAAAGTCTCTACACTTTGTCATAATTCTGGCCATAAATTTGAAATTCTATAAACCAAAAAAGAAATTTTAAAACTTGTAGTTGGTAGAGTTGATAAACAGGAAGCTGAATGACATTTTGAATGGAATATTATCAGAAATCTTTGCCAGTCATCAACAAGCCAACATCAACCAAATCACGGACACATTTCTATTATGTGCTAAAACTTTATAAATGTTTTTTTCATATACATGTATAATACATTTTCTAGACAGCTAATTTAAACAGCAACCAAACATCACTTTAACAAACAGAATTTAACTTTTATCTGTTTCTCGGAACAATTTATTTAACAAACAATTTTATGACGTTGGGACAATAAATTCTATTAAGCTGTATTTTTTAAAGAAGTTATTGATAGTTTTGTTCTACTTTAGTAATAACAGCCATGTTAATGGCATCATTCCAAAAAAACTTTACGCCTTGACACTTTATGCCATGACACTTTATGCCATGACACTTTACATCATGACACTTTATGCCATTACACTTTATGCCATTTTATGCCTTGACACTGTATGCCATGACACTTTATGCCATGACACTTTATGCCATTATGCTATGACACTTTATGCCATGACACTTTACATCATGACACTTTACGCCATGACACTTTATATCATGACACTTTACACTATGACACTTTCTGTCAGATTTGGTGACACAGTGCTCAGTGCTTTGTGAGAAGAATTCTTTTAATGTTTTTCCTTTTTTTATATTAATGGTGTCCATATCTAATGGCAGATTTGCAGTAACAAAGTTGAAATAGCTTCATGTCAGGATGCCTTTCATTAAAATTGGTTGAATTCTATTGAATGTGTTTGATGAGTACAACTCATTTCAATTTATTCTGTTAAAAAAAGTGGCAACCATATCTGAAATCAAATTAGCATCATAGGAAAGAATTTAAAGATAGACATTTTTCTGTACAATTTAGTCAGATTCTGTTGTGCAGTTTGTGAAAAGCAATTGTTTAATGTTTATTTTATTTTTGCAGTGTCAGATCTGCACCATTTTCTTTTTGGATCAACCAGATAGCTTAGGATCTTTTAGTGAAAACCCCATGTTGTATGACCATTAGATTTAGTAGTGAAAAGATTTCTAGATGGTTGCCATGGTGACCAAATTGAATATCTGAGTGGCACCATTTACATTTAAGTGCATAATAGAAAATCTTTTAGAGAAATATATGTATGTATGTAGTAGTGTTTTATGTAGCCTCAGCACAAAAGTAGCCATCTGGTGGCAACTAAAGGTAAAATTGAACAATGTAAAAATGAATTCCAAAACATTCATGAAGAAAAGTCCTTCAAATTAAATATTAATGTCATGTAAAACAAGATAAAAGCCCATGTCAATATAATGAGCAGGAAATAAAAGAATTTCAAGATGGCTGCTGTGATAGCCATATTGGGCTAACATCAGCACCATTTTAATTTAGGACCAACTTGAGATTGTAAAGAAGTCTTCTATTGAAAACTCTATGACAATATGTGTTGTGATAATAAGATTTTAAAGATGGCTACTGTGGTGTCCATTTCTGAGTAGGCATCGTTTTCATTTAGGACCAACTTGACATCATAAAGTCTTTCAGTGAAAATCTTACGTTGATATACCCATACATTTCAAAGTAATATTAACAATATTTTGTCAAGTTAACTGTTCTGGCAGCCACATCTGACTACAGATATCACCAATTTCATTTATGACTAACTAGACTTTAGGATTAATGGGTGTGTAAAGTTTCATGGCATTCCTACAACTTCAACTTGTTTTGGAGGAGACGTGGCAATAACAACTTTTGCTAATGGACAGATGTTAGACAACAGACAACATTTTATAAGCTAAATTCTGGTCTGTGGCCAGCAAAACAAAAAATGAAATGAGCTTTAAAGAGGTTTTAAGTAATTCAAATCTGGCCGTACAAATTTCTGCATACAAGAAGAAAATCAAAATGATCTATGACCTTAAAAGCAAATGAGAGTAGGGCAATAAAGACATATAAGAGTATGCATAGAACATGGTGGACACTTGTGAACCAAGTTAAGCTATGCCTCCTCTTTATTGGACGTTCATTTGAAAGTACTTAATATAGCACAAAATTTAGTGACTATCCAAAGAGCTTCATCACCAGACTACTCATTTCTTTGAACAGAAAGATGTTTGTGTATGTTTTGGATTTTTAAAATAGCTTGAGAAATTTTTCTATCATATTGCTAAGAGGTCTGCAGTGTGGCAGTTCATAGTGATGTCTTGCACTGGGGCATCATGTAATAGACAGACATATAGCATGATGTCCTACCATGTCACATAATCCTGACACCAGGTCGACAGTCCTTATCATATCCTAATAAATACCACTTAGTGCCTAGTGAGGCAGCTGTTAGTACCATTTTTGTAAGTCTTTGGTATGACTTGGTCAGGGTTTGAACCTGTGACCTCCTGCATCTGAGGCACATGCCCTAACCACTAGGTCATAAAAGCAGTTTGAAATGCAGTTGAAAAAAAAAAGCATTGCTGATGATGGTATTATGCTATCTTATATTATTCCCTGTTCATACATCCTGCCTGAAGTTTTAGAATCTTGGCTAGATCCTTCAAAGTGGAGCTGTTTCAGGTACAAGTGGGAGTTAGATATGTGAATTTACATTTTACCCAGCATGTTCATGATCACAGATGTGGAAATCACAACTGTTGCTAAACTATGACCAAAGGGCAAGCTCACATAATAGGTGATGCAGAGACCAATATTAATTGTGTTTCAAAATTTGTCTTCATCGGTCCAGTAGGTTAATGGTTTTAAGGTGATGATCACAATAATTTCCAAGTTATAACCCATGGATCCCAATTAACATGTGCTGACACCTGGGTCACTGATCAAATTGCCAATTCTAAGACATGTGAGATAACAGTTCAGATTTATTGATATTTATGGCAGTAAATCCCATACTTAAAGAGACAACATCAAAATTTCCAAAAGTATCAGCACAATCTACAGAACTATCATGGACACAAGTTTCATGCATAGGGGCAAGTGGACTGCATCACAATATCCCCATTCTTGTTTATGAGACATATTAATGAATACATACATATGAGAAAAATGAATGAATACTTGCATATGAGACATGGGGATGATGAGCATATGCATATGAGAGATAGGGATGAGTACATGCATGTGAGACAATGATGAATATATGTACATGAGATATATGAATGAATACTTGCATATGAGACATAGGGATGAGTACATGTATAAATGCATGAAATTAGATTGACATTTTGGTATAATTCAATACATAAACTGTACAACTCTGAACTCAAACAGTTTAGACCTAAAATATACAGATATTGATACCATTCTGACTACTGCATATTTAGACCTAAAATATACAGATATTAATACCATTCTGACTACTGCATATTTAGACCTAAAATATACAGATATTGATACCATTCTGACTACTGCATATTTAGACCTAAAATATAGATATTGATACCATTCTGACTACTGCATATTTAGACCTAAAATATAGATATTGATACCATTCTGACTACTGCATATTTAGACCTAAAATATAGATATTGATACCATTCTGACTACTGCATATTTAGACCTAAAATATAGATATTGATACCATTCTGACTACTGTATATTTAGACCTAAAATATACAGATATTGATACCATTCTGACTACTGTATATTTAGACCTGAAATACACAGATATTGATACCATTCTAACTAGACTGTATATTTAGACCTAAAATATACAGATATTGATACCATTCTGACTGCTGCATATTTAGACCTAAAATATACAGATATTGATACCATTCTGACTACTGTATATTTAGACCTAAAATATACAGATATTGATACCATTCTGACTACTGCATATTTAGACCTAAAATATAGATATTGATACCATTCTGACTACTGCATATTTAGACCTAAAATATAGATATTGATACCATTCTGACTACTGCATATTTAGACCTAAAATATAGATATTGATACCATTCTGACTACTGCATATTTAGACCTAAAATATAGATATTGATACCATTCTGACTACTGTATATTTAGACCTAAAATATACAGATATTGATACCATTCTGACTACTGTATATTTAGACCTGAAATACACAGATATTGATACCATTCTAACTAGACTGTATATTTAGACCTAAAATATACAGATATTGATACCATTCTGACTACTGTATATTTAGACCTAAAATATACAGATATTGATACCATTCTGACTACTGCATATTTAGACCTAAAATATACAGATATTAATACCATTCTGACTACTGCATATTTAGACCTAAAATATAGATATTGATACCATTCTGACTACTGTATATTTAGACCTAAAATATACAGATATTGATACCATTCTGACTACTGCATATTTAGACCTAAAATACACAGATATTGATACCATTCTAACTAGACTGTATATTTAGACCTAAAATATACAGATATTGATACTATTCTGACTACTGTATATTTAGACCTAAAATATACAGATATTGATACCATTCTAACTACTGTATATTTAGACCTAAAATATACAGATATTAATACCATTCTGACTACTGCATATTTAGACCTAAAATATAGATATTGATGCCATTCTGACTACTGCATATTTAGACCTAAAATATACAGATATTGATACCATTCTAACTAGACTGTACATTTAATCCTAAAATATACAGATATTAATACCATTCTGACTACTGCATATTTAGACCTAAAATATAGATATTGATGCCATTCTGACTACTGCATATTTAGACCTAAAATATACAGATATTGATACCATTCTAACTAGACTGTATATTTAATCCTAAAATATACGGATATTAATACCATTCTGACTACTGCATATTTAGACCTAAAATATACAGATATTAATACCATTCTGACTACTGCATATTTAGACCTAAAATATACAGATATTGATACCATTCTGACTACTGCATATTTAGACCTAAAATATACAGATATTGATACCATTCTGACTACTGCATATTTAGACCTAAAATATACAGATATTAATACCATTCTGACTACTGCATATTTAGACCTAAAATATACAGATATTAATACCATTCTAACTAGACTGTATATTTAGACTTAAAATATACAGATATTAATACCATTCTGACTACTGCATATTTAGACCTAAAATATACAGATATTGATACCATTCTGACTACTGCATATTTAGACCTAAAATATACAGATATTAATACCATTCTAACTAGACTGTATATTTAGACCTAAAATATACAGATATTAATACCATTCTGACTAGACTGTATATTTAGACCTAAAATATACAGATATTAATACCATTCTGACTACTGCATATTTAGACCTAAAATATACAGATATTGATACCATTCTAACTACTGTATATTTAGACCTAAAATATACAGATATTAATACCATTCTGACTGCTGCATATTTAGACCTAAAATATACAGATATTAATACCATTCTAACTACTGTATATTTAGACCTAAAATATACAGATATTAATACCATTCTAACTAGACTGTATATTTAGACCTAAAATATACAGATATTAATACCATTCTGACTACTGCATATTTAGACCTAAAATATACAGATATTGATACCATTCTAACTACTGTATATTTAGACCTAAAATATACAGATATTAATACCATTCTGACTACTGCATATTTAGACCTAAAATATACAGATATTAATACCATTCTAACTACTGTATATTTAGACCTAAAATATACAGATATTAATACCATTCTGACTACTGCATATTTAGACCTAAAATATACAGATATTGATACCATTCTAACCAGACTGTATATTTAGACCTAAAATATACAGATATTAATACCATTCTGACTACTGCATATTTAGACCTAAAATATACAGATATTGATACCATTCTAACCAGACTGTATATTTAGACCTAAAATATACAGATATTAATACCATTCTGACTACTGCATATTTAGACCTAAAATATACAGATATTGATACCATTCTGACTACTGCATATTTAGACCTAAAATATACAGATATTGATACCATTCTGACTACTGCAGACAAAAATAAAACTATCTGGGAACATTTAGAGTGACCTTAATAATGTGCTAAGTAGATGACTATTATAATAAAATATTTCATTATTAGGCAATCAGACCATTATGAGTAGATGACTGTTACAATAAAAACATTTCATTATAAGGCATAAAGCCCAAATGAATCAGACTATTATACACAGATGACTGTTACAATAAAAACATTTCATTATAAGGCATAAAGCCCAAATGAATCAGACTATTATACACAGATGACTGTTACAATAAAAACATTTCATTATAAGGCATAAAGCCCAAATGAATCAGACTATTATACACAGATGACTGTTACAATAAAAACATTTCATTATAAGGCATAAAGCCCAAATGAATCAGACTATTAAACACAGATGACTGTTACAATAAAAACATTTCATTATAAGGCATAAAGCCCAAATGAATCAGACTATTATACACAGATGACTGTTACAATAAAAACATTTCATTATAAGGCATAAAGCCCAAGTGAATCAGACTATTATACACAGATGACTGTTACAATAAAACCATTTCGTTATAAGGCATAAAGCCCAAATGAATCAGACTATTATACACAGATGACTGTTACAATAAAAACATTTCATTATAAGGCATAAAGCCCAAATGAATCAGACTATTATACACAGATGACTGTTACAATAAAAACATTTCATTATAAGGCATAAAGCCCAAATGAATCAGACTATTATACACAGATGACTGTTACAATAAAAACATTTCATTATAAGGCATAAAGCCCAAATGAATCAGACCATTATACACAGATGACAGTTACAATAAAAACATTTCATTATAAGGCATAAAGCCCAAATGAATCAGACCATTATGAGTAGATGACTGTTACAATAAAAACATTTCATTATAAGGCATAAAGCCCAAATGAATCAGACTATTATACACAGATGACTGTTACAATAAAAACATTTCGTTATAAGGCATAAAGCCCAAATGAATCAGACTATTATACACAGATGACTGTTACAATAAAAACATTTCATTATAAGGCATAAAGCCCAAATGAATCAGACTATTATACACAGATGACTGTTACAATAAAAACATTTCGTTATAAGGCATAAAGCCCAAATGAATCAGACTATTATACACAGATGACTGTTACAATAAAAACATTTCATTATAAGGCATAAAGCCCAAATGAATCAGACTATTATACACAGATGACTGTTACAATAAAAACATTTCATTATAAGGCATAAAGCCCAAATGAATCAGACCATTATACACAGATGACTGTTACAATTAAAACATTTCATTATAAGGCATAAAGCCCAAATGAATCAGACTATTATACACAGATGACTGTTACAATAAAAACATTTCATTATAAGGCATAAAGCCCAAATGAATCAGACCATTATACACAGATGACTGTTACAATAAAAACATTTCATTATAAGGCATAAAGCCCAAATGAATCAGACCATTATACACAGATGACTGTTACAATAAAAACATTTCATTATAAGGCATAAAGCCCAAATGAATCAGACTATTATACACAGATGACTGTTACAATAAAAACATTTCATTATAAGGCATAAAGCCCAAATGAATCAGACTATTATACACAGATGACTGTTACAATAAAAACATTTCATTATAAGGCATAAAGCCCAAATGAATTAGACCATTATGAGTAGATGACTGTTACAATAAAAACATTTCATTATAAGGCATAAAGCCCAAGTGAATTAGACCATTATGAGTAGATGACTGTTACAATAAAAACATTTCATTATAAGGCATAAAGCCCAAATGAATCAGACTATTATACACAGATGACTGTTACAATAAAAACATTTCGTTATAAGGCATAAAGCCCAAATGAATCAGACTATTATACACAGATGACTGTTACAATAAAAACATTTCATTATAAGGCATAAAGCCCAAATGAATCAGACTATTATACACAGATGACTGTTACAATAAAAACATTTCGTTATAAGGCATAAAGCCCAAATGAATCAGACCATTATACACAGATGACTGTTACAATAAAAACATTTCATTATAAGGCATAAAGCCCAAATGAATCAGACTATTATACACAGATGACTGTTACAATAAAAACATTTCATTATAAGGCATAAAGCCCAAATGAATCAGACTATTATACACAGATGACTGTTACAATAAAAACATTTCATTATAAGGCATAAAGCCCAAATGAATTAGACCATTATGAGTAGATGACTGTTACAATAAAAACATTTCATTATAAGGCATAAAGCCCAAGTGAATTAGACCATTATGAGTAGATGACTGTTACAATAAAAACATTTCGTTATAAGGCATAAAGCCCAAATGAATCAGACTATTATACACAGATGACTATTACAATAAAAACATTTCATTATAAGGCATAAAGCCCAAATGAATCAGACTATTATACACAGATGACTGTTACAATAAAAACATTTCGTTATAAGGCATAAAGCCCAAATGAATCAGACCATTATACACAGATGACTGTTACAATAAAAACATTTCATTATAAGGCATAAAGCCCAAATGAATCAGACTATTATACACAGATGACTGTTACAATAAAAACATTTCATTATAAGGCATAAAGCCCAAATGAATCAGACTATTATACACAGATGACTGTTACAATAAAAACATTTCATTATAAGGCATAAAGCCCAAATGAATCAGACTATTATGAGTAGATGACTGTTACAATAAAAACATTTCATTATAAGGCATAAAGCCCAAATGAATCAGACTATTATACACAGATGACTGTTACAATAAAAACATTTCATTATAAGGCATAAAGCCCAAATGAATTAGACCATTATACACAGATGACTGTTACAATAAAAACATTTCATTATAAGGCATAAAGCCCAAATGAATCAGACTATTATACACAGATGACTGTTACAATAAAAACATTTCATTATAAGGCATAAAGCCCAAGTGAATCAGACCATTATGAGTAGATGACTGTTACAATAAAAACATTTCATTATAAGGCATAAAGCCCAAATGAATCAGACTATTATACACAGATGACTGTTACAATAAAAACATTTCATTATAAGGCATAAAGCCCAAATGAATCAGACCATTATGAGTAGATGACTGTTACAATAAAAACATTTACTTACATGGCAATCAGACCATAATGAGCAGATGCTATTTCATGGAGGTGATGACAACGATAAAAAGGTTTGATGGTGATGCTATACCATGCAGGTGATGACAAAATGATAAAAAGGTTCGATGATTATACTATTAGCTAGAAATGGTGACAATAATAATAAAAGTTTGATGGTGATACTATACCATGGAGGTGTGACATTGATAATACATTTTTTATGTTTATACAGTATTATTAATTGGAGATGTTTATTATGATAATAAAGGTTTGATATTATTGTATGAGGTGGTGACTATGATATTAAAGGTTTAATTGTGATATAATCTGGAGATGTGAATTATGATTAGAATGGTTTCATGGTAATATTATATTATGATAAGAATGGTTTCATGGTAATATTATATTATGATAAGAATGGTTTCATGGTAATATTATATTATGATAAGAATGGTTTCATGGTAATATTACATTATGATAAGAATGGTTTCATGGTAATATTACATTATGATAAGAATGGTTTCATGGTAATATTACATTATGATAAGAATGGTTTCATGGTAATATTACATTATGATAAGAATGATTTCATGGTAATATTACATTATGATAAGAATGGTTTCATGGTAATATTACATTATGATAAGAATGGTTTCATGGTAATATTACATTATGATAAGAATGGTTTCATGGTAATATTATATTATGATAAGAATGGTTTCATGGTAATATTATATTATGATAAGAATGGTTTCATGGTAATATTATATTATGATAAGAATGGTTTCATGGTAATATTATATTATGATAAGAATGGTTTCATGGTAATATTATATTATGATAAGAATGGTTTCATGGTAATATTATATTATGGATGTGCTTATTGTTATGTATATTTGATGAAAAGTTGAAGTGGACAAGAAAGTACTGGACTCCATTATTACAATGTGTATTTACTGGTAAAGCTAATGATATTATGACTGGGTTTGAGTCTCAGAATTGGCCAATGTGGGTATGTGAAAAAGCTTGCTGTTAGCTTCTCATGTGTCAGTGGTTCTTTCCGGGGTTTTCTGGGTTCTTCCTCCACCATTAATACTGGCTGCCATGTATAGCCTATATTGTGCTGAAAAATGGCATTAAACACAACATCAACAAGCGTTTAGGGATTATAGAATATCAACTGACCAGATCTATGTCAAATTTGCATGGAAAAAAGCATGACAATTTGATAGGTGGTGCTCTTCTAGAAAGGTTAATAAAAATTACAAAGTCTCAGACAAGTTGAAGAGTTCAAGAACTGTGTCCATAGGGACATTAGTATTTATCTTGATGAGTCAAAACCTTGGAAAATGCTGCTTGTGCTGCTGACAAGTATTCTTTAGATCATAAATTATCTTTTTGTAAATAAGACTTACGCTCAGTAGTCTTCTGGCAGAAAATTTTTCAGCCTAATACTAGCCCTTTTAAATTTCAAACTTACACAACTTTTAAAAATCAAGCTTCTGATAAGCTTGATCAAAGATCCTTGTGTCTTCCTACATGTACCAAATGCAAGAAGAAAGGATTATTTTGGATTGCTATAAATTGAAAAATAACCATGAGAATCAAGACAGATGAAATGTTCTTATTTCTAAGAGGTATAGGTCAAGATCACAGTCATATATTGAAAACAATAGATTTGTTGGGTCTAATAAACCCTAGTCTAATTTTGTTATGGAGAATTATAAACCATTCATATTGAAGGGTTCTACATCACTCTTGGATGATTTAGCTAATCCCACCCCTATTAACATTTTAAGAGACAAATGGGCTTATCAGAGTCTTTATCATCAGGTACTTTGCCTTTTTTTGAGAAGAAAGTGTTCTTATACAGGGAATAGTGTGCGTCTTTGTTAATGTTCCTCTTCATTGTGTATATTTGTCATCAGACTTAGTCTCAGGACCCATGACTGTCAGAACAGTGTTTGCTTTACCTGTTGAGGGCATTTTTTTAATACTATGCAACAACCTAGCTGGAGATTAGGTTGTGGTTAATCCATTTGTTACTAACAAACCTTGTTTGGATCAGTTGATCCAATTGAAAAAAAATTCCCTGATTAATACCCAGCTTGTGTGGTTAATAGAGCTATGGCAAAGAAAACTGTTAAGAATGATGTTGATAAGGGGAAAGTATTCCTATAGCTGACATATGTATTGGTCAGGCTTTTGATGATGTCACTTTTACTCCTTGTTTGGATCAATCAGAAGGTATTGATCACAGTGATACTTTTTTAACTACTCATTCTCTTTATTCTAATCAGTGTGATAAATGACAATCACTTGTCATCAAACTGGAGAAAGATTCTGAGATCTCCTTTTTGTTTCAAATGGCCATTAGTGAAACTGAAGCTGCTGAAGTTCCTGTCTGTTAATTTAATTGAAAATGGAATTCTTATGAGAAAATGAAGACCTCCCGAGGTACCTGCTTGTGACAAGTGGTCAGTGAATTATCAAATTATAGTTCCAAAACCTTACAGACAGGAAATACTAAGTATGGCCCATGAATCTCCTTTGGTTGATCATTAATAGATTAATAAGACTTATCAAAAGATCTTGAATCACTTCTATTAGCCAAAAATGATACGTGATCTTTGTAAATACTGTAGATCTTGTCACACTTGTCTGCAAATAGTAGGAAAACCCAATCAGAAAATGCCTAAGGCTCATATGTAACTCATTCCTGATTTGACAAATCATTTAGCAGAATTATAGCAGATTGTGTTGGTCCCTTATCTAAGACAAAGTCAGGTAACCAATATTTGTTGGCAATATTGTGTTCGTTTCCAGAGGCAATTCCTTTGAAGAATATTAAATCTAAAACAAAAGTAAAAACTTTAATAAAGTTCTTTTTACTCAGTTTGGTCTTCCCAAATCTGTCCACTTGGGTCAAGGGTCAAAATTTTGATCTGGAACTTTCCAGCTCATTATGCTTGAATTTAGCACTCAGCAGTTCAAGTCAAAAGTGAAATTATGGTTTGACAGAACTACAGGGGTGAGAAATTTTGAGTCTGATAGTGGAGTTCTGTATCTCTTGCACGTTCTACAAAATTTTCTTCAGCTTAGATATTATGGCCCTTACAAAGTTAAGAAGAAAATGAAGGAGTTAAATTGTAATAATAGTACTCCTGGGATCTAAATAAATTATAGGAGTACCATTATATTGAAAGAAATAGCCAAGATAAACATGCAATTAGCTTAATTGTACTTGTTCCACTCAGTGAAGATTTAAGTGAAGGAATACCATCAAATTCTATTGATATTGGAATGACAAATCTTCAGAATTCAAAAATTATGAATGGTTTGGACCAGAAACTTTCACATTTTTCATGGCAAGAAAGAAATGAACTTAAACAATTATTATTTGAAAATGAGCACTTATTTCCAGATGTTCCTACAAGAACAAACAATATTTTCCATAATGTTATAAGTTCCAAACCTGTGAAGCAACACCCATACAGCATGAACCTCTCAAACAGGAATACTTGAAAAAAGAAATTCAGTATATGCTGGAGAATTATTTTATAGAGCCCAGTACAAGTGATTGGAATTCACTATGTATACTTGTTCTGAAACCAGATAAAACTTTCCATATGTGCACTGATTATAAGATATGTTAACAGTGTGACAAAAACAGATTCATTTCCATTACCAAGAATTGATGATTGCATTGAGAAAATCGGAAATGCCATATGTCACCAAATCTGACCTGATGAAAGGATTTTGGCAGATTCCACTATGAAAAGAGCAAAGGAAACTTGAGCATTCATGACTCCAGATGGATTTTACCAAAATAAGGTATTACCGTTTGGGATGAAAGGTTCACCAAGTACTTTTCAACATCTAATGAATATGAATACCTCTGGTCTAGATAATTGTGATGCTTACATTGATCATCTAAGAAGACACCTGTCATTTAGTGACAATTCAGAATTTTTTTGACAGACTCACTGATGCAAAAGTGAGTTCTGCCATGCTAGTGTAACTTTTCTAGGACATATTATGTGATGTGGACAAGATAAACCTATATATACTAAGGTCAAGGCTATCTCTGAATTCCCTATTAGTAAAAGCAGCTGATGCTATTTTTAGGTATGGCTGTTTACTTTTGGAAATTTTGTTCCAATTTTTCCATAATTGCTGAAACCTTAATAAATATATTAAGCAAAACAAAACAAGCTCATCTGGACTGAAAAATGTCAGGAGGCATAAGCTAAAAGCCATAGTTAAAAGTTTTCCAGTTCTTACAGCTCCAAATTTCAGCAAGTCATTTATTGATGCAAGTGATGCTGGGGTTGAAGCAGTATTGATTCAAGAAGACGAAATGGTATTGATCATCTAGTGTGCTATTTTTCTAAAATATTAAAAAAGCACCAAATAATAATTAAACAATTGAAAAGAAATGTTTGGCTTTCATATTGGCATTACAAAACTTTGAAGTTATTGTGTTTAGTGACCACAACTCCATTACATTCAATGGCAAGATGAGAAATAATAATAACCAAAGACTATTAAGGCAGAGTTTGTTGTTATAGGAATACAATATTGACATCAAGCACATCAAGGGAAATGATAATTTAATAGCAGATGTACTTTCCCATGTATAGAAATGTATTATTTCATGTACACTGTACAGTATAATTCATGAGTTTTTATGTTTCTTTTTACCTGATGTATTATTAATCTATGGTAAAAAGAAAGGTTTATGATATAATCCTTTCTTTTTCTTAATGGGGGAAGTGTTACCATAGGACTTATGTATATTTAATTGTTTGTTATTTTTAAATTTTGTTAATTTTGTTTATCCCATTACATGCTGTTGTAATGTAAATTTATTTACTGAATTTGATATTTTTCAGAACTTCAGTTCAGAATTTTGAAAACATAAAATTCAGAACTTTGTATCTAAAGCCAAACTAGTTCCTGAACTTGATTTACATGTTGGAGTAAACAACCTTTTTAAAAATATTCTATCTTAGTGTGGGTTTCATAATGAAGTCAAGGCTGTACTGGAGTATGTAACTTTCAATGTAAATAGCTTCTGTGTTCTTACTGTGCAATTTTGATTTTACTAGTAGTAGGTTTACCATCTTCCAGACATCTGTTTTGTGCATTAGTCACATTTAGTAGTGATGTTTTGTGTTCCAGGCATCTGTTTTGTGTAATAGTCACATTTAGTAGTGATGTTTTGTGTTCCAGGCATTTGTTTTGTGCATTAGTCACATTTAGTAGTGATGTTTTGGGTTCCAGACATCTGCTTTGTGCATTAGTCACATTTAGTAGTGATGTTTTGTGTTCCAGGCATCTGTTTTGTGCATTAGTCACATTTAGTAGTGATGTTTTGTGTTCCAGGCATCTGTTTTGTGCATTAGTCACATTTAGTAGTGATGTTTTGTGTTCCAGGCATCTGTTTTGTGCATTAGTCACATTTAGTAGGGATGTTTTGGGTTCCAGACATCTGTTTTGTGCATTAGTCACATTTAGTAGTGATGTTTTGGGTTCCAGACATCTGTTTTGTGCATTAGTCACATTTAGTAGTGATGTTTTGTGTTCCAGGCATCTGTTTTGTGCATTAGTCACATTTAGTAGCGATGTTTTGTGTTCCAGACATCTGTTTTGTGCATTAGTCACATTTAGTAGTGATGTTTTGTGTTCCAGGCATCTGTTTTGTGCATTAGTCACATTTAGTAGTGATGTTTTGTGTTCCAGGCATCTGTTTTGTGCATTAGTCACATTTAGTAGCGATGTTTTGGGTTCCAGACATCTGCTTTGTGCATTAGTCACATTTAGTAGCGATGTTTTGTGTTCCAGGCATCTGTTTTGTGCATTAGTCACATTTAGTAGTGATGTTTTGTGTTCCAGGCATCTGTTTTGTGCATTAGTCACATTTAGTAGCGATGTTTTGTGTTCCAGGCATCTGTTTTGTGCATTAGTCACATTTAGTAGTGATGTTTTGTGTTCCAGGCATCTGTTTTGTGCATTAGTCACATTTAGTAGCGATGTTTTGGGTTCCAGACATCTGTTTTGTGCATTAGTCACATTTAGTAGCGATGTTTTGGGTTCCAGACATCTGCTTTGTGCATTAGTCACATTTAGTAGTGATGTTTTGTGTTCCAGGCATCTGTTTTGTGCATTAGTCACATTTAGTAGCGATGTTTTGGGTTCCAGACATCTGTTTTGTGCATTAGTCACATTTAGTAGTGATGTTTTGGGTTCCAGACATCTGCTTTGTGCATTAGTCACATTTAGTAGTGATGTTTTGTGTTCCAGGCATCTGCTTTGTGCATTAGTCACATTTAGTAGTGATGTTTTGTGTTCCAGGCATCTGTTTTGTGCATTAGTCACATTTAGTAGTGATGTTTTGGGTTCCAGACATCTGTTTTGTGCATTAGTCACATTTAGTAGTGATGTTTTGTGTTCCAGACATCTGCTTTGTGCATTAGTCACATTTAGTAGTGATATTTTGTGTTCCAGGCATCTGCTTTGTGCATTAGTAACATTTAGTAATGATGTTTTAGGTTCCAGGCATCTGTTTTGTGCATTAGTCAAATTTAGTAGTGATGTTTTAGGAAATAATTTAAGTTGGGCATTTAAACACTTCGATGTCAAGGTGGATTTTTTATTATGATCATTTTGAGTTATATTTTAATTTTTCTCAAATTATTTTTTGATTCCAAGGGATTATTTTTTCCTTGAAATACTTGTGCTCAGAATTAATTCTTGGACATAGATAGTTATTGAAATTTACAGAATTTAAGCACTGGAATATGTTTTCTGTGGTTCTACAAAGAACTGTAGACATATGTCAATACTACATTGACCACAGCATGTGTTATTGCCTTCCATTTTGGATTTTCATAAGAACTAAAAATCAAATTTATGAGAACATTTTAACACTAGGACTTTAATTTTTAATTCTTTGATTATTCTTGGATTATTTTTGGATTTGATTCCTAAAACCATAAGTTCTCTTTCTCATTCTTACCTTGTTTATCAAGATAATTAATTTATTTGTTAAATTTTACAAAGCTTGTTATATTCATTTTTTCTTATTACTGTTTATAAGAGTCAAAACATGTAACATGATAATAATAATAATAATAATAATAATAATAATAATAATAATAATAATAATAATAATAATAATAATTAATGTGGACTTAGTACAGTGCCTAATCTTTAGAAGCTCTAAGTGCTTTACAAGATTACAAAAATCAACACTATGAAATTACAAAACAAAATCATGCTGACAATAATTAAGGAAGTAAACATTATTAAAGCATAAAGTATTTTATTCTGGCAGTCAGAAATTAAAGGTCTGATGAGGAGGCAGTATTATTAAATGGAGGTAATAACTATGATAATAAAGGTAATAACTATGATAATAAATGTTTGATTATTTCTCATGATATGCATACACTTCATCTGTCTAGAGTAGTTAGTTATAACCTTATGATTTAAATATGTAATTTTATGCCATCATAGGTTGAACAAATAGTGTAAATATTTTCCTTTTATACAATTATAGCTTTAACACACAGTATAAATATTTTACTTGTATGACATCATAGCTTTAACACACAGTGTAAATATTTTCCTTGTATGCCATCATAGCTTCAACACAGTGCAAATATTTTCCTTTTATACAATTATAGCTTTAACACACAGTGTAAATATTTTACTTGTATGACATCATAGCTTTAACACACAGTGTAAATATTTTCCTTTTATACCAGCATAGCTTCAACACACAGTGTAAATATTTTCCTTTTATACCAATATAGCTTTAACACACAGTGTAAATATTTTCCTTGTATGACATCATAGCTTTAACACACAGTGTAAATATTTTCCTTTTATACAATTATAGCTTTAACACACAGTGTAAATATTTTCCTTTTATACCAGCATAGCTTCAACACACAGTGTAAATATTTTCCTTTTATACCAATATAGCTTTAACACACAGTGTAAATATTTTCCTTGTATGCCATCAAAGCTTCAACACACAGTGTAAATATTTTCCTTTTATACAATCATAGCTTTAACATTTTGAGGCAGCAATTGAGTCAAACCCTATATTGCTTGTACTATTAAAAACAGTCTGCATACAGCAGCTGCACAATCTTGAAATGCAAAAATAGAAAAAAGTGTCAAAGTTTTGCAGTTTTGTTAGAACTTGCCAGCATTTTTTTTTTACAAATCTGTCACAGCCAATTTTGCAAAACAATCTATAAAGGTAAAGGTTACAAGTTAGGAGATGTTTACAGTGTGTAGTTTTAATAGGAAATTAGACCAACCTTACGCACAGATATTAATGTAATGTCAGCACCTTTCATGTTTTGTAACTGGGCAAGACATTTAATCTATTAGCTTTTGTTATCATGCCAAAGGACCATTAAGTTCTTCACTGTAGTCAAAATAAATCAAATTTAGTAACTAAGTACACATCTAACTTAGTTTTGTAACTATAAGTACACATCTAACTTAGTTTAGTAACTAAGTACACATCTTAGTTTAGTAACTAAGTACACATCTAACTTAGTTTAGTAACTAAGTACACATCTAACTTAGTTTAGTAACTAAGTACACATCTAACTTAGTTTAGTAACTAAGTACACATCTAACTTGGTTTAGTAACTAAGTACACATCTAACTTAGTTTAGTAACTAAGTACACATCTAACTTAGTTTAGTAACTAAGTACACATCTAACTTAGTTTAGTAACTAAGTACACATCTTAGTTTAGTAACTAAGTACACATCTAACTTAGTTTAGTAACTAAGTACACATCTAACTTAGTTTAGTAACTAAGTACACATCTAACTTAGTTTAGTAACTAAGTACACATCTAACTTAGTTTAGTAACTAAGTACACATCTAACTTAGTTTAGTAACTAAGTACACATCTAACTTGGTTTAGTAACTAAGTACACATCTAACTTAGTTTAGTAACTAAGTACACATCTAACTTAGTTTAGTAACTAAGTACACATCTAACTTGGTTTAGTAACTAAGTACACATCTAACTTAGTTTAGTAACTAAGTACACATCTAACTTGGTTTAGTAACTAAGTACACATCTAACTTAGTTTAGTAACTAAGTACACATCTAACTTAGTTTAGTAACTAAGTACACATCTAACTTAGTTTAGTAACTAAGTACACATCTTAGTTTAGTAACTAAGTACACATCTTAGTTTAGTAACTAAGTACACATCTAACTTAGTTTAGTAACTAAGTACACATCTAACTTAGTTTAGTAACTAAGTACACATCTAACTTAGTTTAGTAACTAAGTACACATCTAACTTGGTTTAGTAACTAAGTACACATCTAACTTAGTTTAGTAACTAAGTACACATCTAACTTAGTTTAGTAACTAAGTACACATCTAACTTAGTTTAGTAACTAAGTACACATCTAACTTGGTTTAGTAACTAAGTACACATCTAACTTAGTTTAGTAACTAAGTACACATCTAACTTAGTTTAGTAACTAAGTACACATCTAACTTAGTTTAGTAACTAAGTACACATCTAACTTGGTTTAGTAACTAAGTACACATCTAACTTAGTTTAGTAACTAAGTACACATCTAACTTAGTTTAGTAACTAAGTACACATCTAACTTAGTTTAGTAACTAAGTACACATCTAACTTAGTTTAGTAACTAAGTACACATCTAACTTGGTTTAGTAACTAAGTACACATCTAACTTAGTTTAGTAACTAAGTACACATCTAACTTAGTTTAGTAACTAAGTACACATCTAACTTGGTTTAGTAACTAAGTACACATCTAACTTAGTTTAGTAACTAAGTACACATCTAACTTAGTTTAGTAACTAAGTACACATCTAACTTGGTTTAGTAACTAAGTACACATCTAACTTAGTTTTTTAACTAAGTACACATCTAACTTAGTTTAGTAACTAAGTACACATCTAACTTAGTTTAGTAACTAAGTACACATCTAACTTAGTTTAGTAACTAAGTACACATCTAACTTAGTTTAGTAACTAAGTACACATCTAACTTAGTTTAGTAACTAAGTACACATCTTAGTTTAGTAACTAAGTACACATCTTAGTTTAGTAACTAAGTACACATCTAACTTAGTTTAGTAACTAAGTACACATCTAACTTAGTTTAGTAACTAAGTACACATCTAACTTAGTTTAGTAACTAAGTACACATCTAACTTAGTTTAGTAACTAAGTACACATCTAACTTGGTTTAGTAACTAAGTACACATCTAACTTAGTTTAGTAACTAAGTACACATCTAACTTAGTTTAGTAACTAAGTACACATCTAACTTAGTTTAGTAACTAAGTACACATCTAACTTAGTTTAGTAACTAAGTACACATCTAACTTAGTTTAGTAACTAAGTACACATCTAACTTGGTTTAGTAACTAAGTACACATCTAACTTAGTTTTTTAACTAAGTACACATCTAACTTAGTTTAGTAACTAAGTACACATCTAACTTAGTTTAGTAACTAAGTACACATCTAACTTAGTTTAGTAACTAAGTACACATCTAACTTGGTTTAGTAACTAAGTACACATCTAACTTAGTTTAGTAACTAAGTACACATCTAACTTAGTTTAGTAACTAAGTACACATCTAACTTAGTTTAGTAACTAAGTACACATCTAACTTAGTTTAGTAACTAAGTACACATCTTAGTTTAGTAACTAAGTACACATCTTAGTTTAGTAACTAAGTACACATCTAACTTAGTTTAGTAACTAAGTACACATCTAACTTAGTTTAGTAACTAAGTACACATCTAACTTAGTTTAGTAACTAAGTACACATCTAACTTGGTTTAGTAACTAAGTACACATCTAACTTAGTTTAGTAACTAAGTACACATCTAACTTAGTTTAGTAACTAAGTACACATCTAACTTAGTTTAGTAACTAAGTACACATCTAACTTGGTTTAGTAACTAAGTACACATCTAACTTGGTTTAGTAACTAAGTACACATCTAACTTGGTTTAGTAACTAAGTACACATCTAACTTAGTTTAGTAACTAAGTACACATCTTAGTTTAGTAACTAAGTACACATCTAACTTAGTTTAGTAACTAAGTACACATCTAACTTAGTTTAGTAACTAAGTACACATCTAACTTAGTTTAGTAACTAAGTACACATCTAACTTGGTTTAGTAACTAAGTACACATCTAACTTAGTTTAGTAACTAAGTACACATCTAACTTGGTTTAGTAACTAAGTACACATCTTAGTTTAGTAACTAAGTACACATCTAACTTAGTTTTTTAACTAAGTACACATCTAACTTAGTTTAGTAACTAAGTACACATCTAACTTAGTTTAGTAACTAAGTACACATCTAACTTAGTTTAGTAACTAAGTACACATCTAACTTGGTTTAGTAACTAAGTACACATCTAACTTAGTTTAGTAACTAAGTACACATCTTAGTTTAGTAACTAAGTACACATCTTAGTTTAGTAACTAAGTACACATCTAACTTAGTTTAGTAACTAAGTACACATCTAACTTAGTTTAGTAACTAAGTACACATCTAACTTAGTTTAGTAACTAAGTACACATCTAACTTGGTTTAGTAACTAAGTACACATCTAACTTGGTTTAGTAACTAAGTACACATCTAACTTGGTTTAGTAACTAAGTACACATCTAACTTAGTTTAGTAACTAAGTACACATCTTAGTTTAGTAACTAAGTACACATCTAACTTAGTTTAGTAACTAAGTACACATCTAACTTAGTTTAGTAACTAAGTACACATCTAACTTAGTTTAGTAACTAAGTACACATCTAACTTGGTTTAGTAACTAAGTACACATCTAACTTGGTTTAGTAACTAAGTACACATCTAACTTAGTTTAGTAACTAAGTACACATCTAACTTAGTTTTTTAACTAAGTACACATCTAACTTAGTTTAGTAACTAAGTACACATCTAACTTAGTTTAGTAACTAAGTACACATCTTAGTTTAGTAACTAAGTACACATCTTAGTTTAGTAACTAAGTACACATCTAACTTAGTTTTTTAACTAAGTACACATCTAACTTAGTTTAGTAACTAAGTACACATCTAACTTAGTTTAGTAACTAAGTACACATCTAACTTAGTTTAGTAACTAAGTACACATCTAACTTAGTTTAGTAACTAAGTACACATCTAACTTAGTTTAGTAACTAAGTACACATCTAACTTGGTTTAGTAACTAAGTACACATCTAACTTAGTTTTTTAACTAAGTACACATCTAACTTAGTTTAGTAACTAAGTACACATCTAACTTAGTTTAGTAACTAAGTACACATCTAACTTAGTTTAGTAACTAAGTACACATCTAACTTAGTTTAGTAACTAAGTACACATCTAACTTGGTTTAGTAACTAAGTACACATCTAACTTAGTTTAGTAACTAAGTACACATCTTAGTTTAGTAACTAAGTACACATCTTAGTTTAGTAACTAAGTACACATCTAACTTAGTTTAGTAACTAAGTACACATCTAACTTAGTTTAGTAACTAAGTACACATCTAACTTGGTTTAGTAACTAAGTACACATCTTAGTTTAGTAACTAAGTACACATCTTAGTTTAGTAACTAAGTACACATCTAACTTAGTTTAGTAACTAAGTACACATCTTAGTTTAGTAACTAAGTACACATCTTAGTTTAGTAACTAAGTACACATCTAACTTAGTTTAGTAACTAAGTACACATCTAACTTAGTTTAATAACTAAGTACACATCTAACTTAGTTTAGTAACTAAGTACACATCTAACTTAGTTTTCATGGAAAGTCTAGGTGGTATTGCCATGACAACTAGCTGGATCTTTTGCTGTTGTGATATAAGAGTGTATAACTGCACATAAAAAATGACCCTACTGAAATTAAATTAAAAATAAAATTAAAGCACAAATTTCACTTTACAAGTCTTGACTCATATTTATTTCTTTTATATGGCTCTGGATACTAATTAAATGGCCATGGAAACCAGTCTTGAAATAGGTGGACATAAAATAGAGTATCAGTGGGTTTGAACTGGACCATGGCTGTTTGATAATGAAAAAAAAATTGCTGCAAAAGCAGTGTTTTAACGATTATCTGTATCTGAAAATATTTGGGACACTATTTCACTGAATATCAGTCCTATTGTAGACTTGAATTTGGAACATATCTTACTAAAATTACTGATTCTTTAGGTGTGGAATAGAAAACATGCTTAAAGATATGCTGAAAAGAACTATGGGACATATGGTAATCTCCATACAGTAGCATGAATGGGTCATGAGCATTCAGATATTTAAAGTTATTACATATTTAATATCATGGTTATTCCATAGGATTACCATTGGAGTTCAATTAGTATCATACATTCAAGTCCTTGAGTGCAACACTCATGTTGGTGATGATGATGGTGGTGACCACCATCGGGCATTTCCCAACATTTTGAATGATCAGTTTTATTGTATATAGCTAGAAATATTTTCGATAAAGGTAATCTTGCAAAATAGATGATTTTTAACATTAAAATATGTACACACCATAAAGTCAAAATGAATGTATGCTAACTGCTCTTTTCAATGATAACGTGAGTGGCAAATCAATCTTTCATATACTAAGTTTCAATGCACTTTTTCAATGTCAAAGAAATAACAGCAAATGTTTAGCATTTTAGAAAAGAAATGGAATCCTACCCAGCTCCACATTGTATGGAAGCTTCCAAGTTACCATGGTGTGCTAAAACTTGGGATCAATGAATGTCCATCTGTGCATTTCATTTGTTTCAATATCAAATAGTTTCAATAGTTTTCCTGTGCCTTATCCATTATCCTCATGGTTTGCTATTCTCTGTTTGTCTCCAGGTCAGATAATGTTTGGAATTTATCCCCACTATAAATATAATGCTGTTTTTATTTTAGAATTCTCCCAGTTTGGCTCAATCCTATATTTTAGTCTTTATTGGGCTATGTCTGTTTAATAATTCATGAAAAGGTTAGTTGGTACAATAATTCCAAATCATCATTAACATCTTGAATATCACTACAGTTTGTATGAAATTTTTAGGTAGAGTCCACCTGGATTTTAGGTAGATTCAGAGTGTATTTCGATTAGAAACCCCCAAATTTCAGACAATATAAAAATAGGGTCCATATCAAGGCAAATCAGATTCAGGTCAGGAGAAAGTGAAATTCTGCATTAAAACAGAGAACAAGAAAGCAATCTTGTTTGAGGGCAGTTACATCTAAAACAAATAACAACAACAAAAACTTAGAAAAAAATAACAAGGAAAAATGTGGAAAGATATTATTGTTCCCAAAATGAACAATTAAATTACAGTGATCAGATACATGAAAACTATTTGTGCTAGCACAAGGATATTTGTGATGAGATGTGAATGGGTTTGGTTGGGCACTGTAAACAAAGCAATATAAACCCTCTGGGACCAACCAGACCCAGGAATCACATCACGTGACTTGTTCAACCAATGGAATATGGTTTAGGGGTGTGCAAATATATGGGTCAGCATTCATTCTCCATCACTTCTTGGTTGACAGCATTGAACAGATTTGCTGCAATAATATGCATGAAATTCCCCATGTTGAGTACTCTGCTATCTCACCACATGGAAGTCATCATGAAGTTGGCTGAGTGCAGAGCTCATTGAAGGCATTATTATGAACAGTTTAGATGCATGACAGAGAGGGGAGAGGCAAACTTGGGTTCCACCCACCTTGAACTTTACTTTTGATCTGTTCTGTTCATTGCATGAGTCACAGGGCAGCCACTAGCACTGCCACAATTATACCATCCTCATTATCAAAGCTGAATCCCTCTAAACGGGCCTGCTTTAACCATCATAGGTGGCTGCATTTTTCTGCTGGGCTAGCATGTAAATACCAGCATAATTATTTCAATGACTTGAAAGCTTATCCACCAAATGCAAACTACCCATTCAAGGGTCTTCTATAAATGATGGTATATCTCCAGAAAACCATGTAGTTCAATATCAAACTGTGAAATATGCTATTACAACCATTAAAGTACTTGGTAGAGGTTGTGTTATGGCAAAAACAGTGCCTTCAGACTTATTCCGCTTTGTTATGGCAAAAACAGTGCCTTCAGACTTATTCCGCTTTGTTATGGCAAAAACAGTGCCTTCAGACTTATTCCACTTTGTTATGGCAAAAACAGTGCCTTCAGACTTATTCCGCTTTGTTATGGCAAAAACAGTGCCTTCAGACTTATTCCACTCTGCCTGACTCAGTATCATATGTTTGGCTTTTTTATGGAATGACCTGTATTATAATGACAAGTGCCTTCCTATGGGCTGTAGCTACAGTTGTCAAATATTTGAATATTTATGCACTGCATTACAGTGGGTTGCAGCACACAAGTTGGGCATTGGCCAAATGTTACTTGTTTTAGATGAGTTTCTGCTGCTGGAATCAGACTATAACACATGTAAGAACAAATTAAACCAATTCCTAATTCTTTGTGCAGAAATTGGTATTCCCATTGTCTGTGGAAGAAAAAAGACTCTTCCCAGTACAACATTGACATTTTTGGGCTATGAAGTGGGTACAATCAAGATGGAGGTAAGACTTCCCATATATAAACTCCAGAACTGCTAAAATCTGATGACAAGCTGCTAACAAAAACCAAAAATTAAGCTCTATAATCTCCAATCCATAATTGGTACACACAATTTTGCAGTTGTCCTGCCAGGTAAAGTTTTCTTGAGAAGGTTGATTGATCTGACAGTGGATGTGTCAAAATTACATCACATCATATGCATCACAAGGGAGCTTTGGTTGATCTGCATATGTGGTGCACATTCCTGAGAGAGATCAATGGTAGATCTTTATTTCTCCCTGACATGATCACTGGCTGGATTCACATGCCATTCATTTGCACACAGATGCATCCATCACAGTTGGATATGGTGGGGTCCAGGGCAGCAAATGGTTCTATGGAACATGGAATGAAGAATGGTGAGAACAAGATATCATGGTCCTTGAGCTATATCTATTGTTCTGGCCATCAAAATGTGGGCCCCTCAACTTGCAGACAATTGCATCTACTTTCACACTGACAACAAGGCACTGGTTGATATTTTAAATAAACAAACCTCAAAGAACCCTGCCATTATGTTCCTTTTCTGAGACCTGGTCCATGCATGCCTCAGATTCAACATACTATTTCAAACCTGTCACAATCTTTATTATAGTCGTTAAAAGTACTGAACTGTACACCAAGTTGCAAATAGCTTCATGGAAGATTGGTCAGTTGGCCAAATGAGCTGCTTTACATAAAGTTATTATTATTATAATTATTATTATTATTATAATATGTATTATTACTATTACTATTATTATTATTATTATTATTATTATTAAATTTATCCAGTGGTTTTTTAGAAGGAACTAAGAAAAACCTTTTAAATAGATGGATGATGGATAACAGATGACAGATGACTGTACTACTAGCTCACCTGGCCTTAAGGACTGACCATCTAATTGTCTTGTGATGGAAAGGGAGGTAATTTATTGCAAGCTATCTGCAGGAAAAAACATTCTAAAAAATCCATGCTTCCACCCCCACACCCAAAATTAAATGGTTGATTCATTTTATACTGGTGAGCTAATATTTGCTAAACACTATCAACTGATTATGGAAGCACCACTATATAATTCTTACTTCACAATGCAAGAAAATTCCTGCTGCTGACACCAACATCAACTCTAGTTCATCTTTTTCAAAAGTAATTGACACCTTACTGAACCTGGATTCAGCCATAATTTTACAACTTAATAGTAAAAGCACAGCATTGTAAATATGATCATAGAATCAGTTCAATGAAAATTTATGCTGCATTGAGATGAAAACACTCTTACCATCACTGTGATGTTACAATCCTCATTATAGCCAATTAGGCTCAATCAATTAACAATCCATGTCTGCCTCTTGTAATCATCCTGAATTAATCACAATACAGGTGCATTTCTAAGTACCTTATAATGGTTAACATCACTAATTTTCAATTACATTAATTGATCACACAGCATAATAATGAAATATTCTATGCACACCATGTTTGCTGCAGGCTAAGTTTATTAATGATGAATTTATGCATGGACATGTGCAAATGTTTATTTGGATGAATTGTAATAACCTGCTCATTAAGAAACATGTAATTACAAATGAAGATCATTCATATATGGTTGTAATTTACATAGGGCTGTCCAATGAATATCTTTCACAGAGGGTTGCAATTTATATAGGCCTGTTTTTTGGGACTCTTCTCTGTATACTACTCAAATTATTCCCCTTCCAGTTATGCATCATTATTTGGACATTCTGTCCCCAATTAATTCAACTGACAGACTAACTTTTAGACTTTCAACATTGCAATTTATGGCAACTTTTATTGAAAACACTGGCAATTCTACCTGAAGAATTATATCATTGAGTCATACTGGCAATTCTGTCATAAGTAACAATTACCGGTATAGCATTCAGTCATATCAGTAATTCTACATCATATAAAATGCATTTTAGTTTGAGATTATCAGACAAGAGTCAGTAAATCAAAAGGATTTGGATTCAGATTATCAGACAAGAGTCAGTAAATCAAAAGGTTTTAGATTCAGATCATCAGACAAGAGGAAGTAAATAAAAAGGTTTTGGATATAGATAATTAGACAGGAGGCAATAAGCCGAAAGATTTGGATTCAGATCATCAGGCAAGAGTCCGTAATTCAAAAGGTTTGGATTCAGACAATCAGACAAGAGTCAGTAAATCAAAAGGTTTGGATTCAGATTATCAGACAAGAGGCAATAAGGCAAAAGGTTTGGATTCAGATTATCAGACAAGATGCAGTAAATCTAAAGGTTTTGTATTCAGATCATCATGCAAGAGGCAGTAAACCTCTTCCACCACATTATTTAAAGAACAGCTCTCTTCCTTGTCTGTTGCCTTACACAAAGGATGAGAGCATGCACGGCATGGCATAAATGGATAACACATCTGCCTGTTCTGTATGAAACTCATGCATGTCAAGGACAGAAAGAATGTCTTCATTGTGCTTTCCTGGAGGCAGGACTACCTGACACCATGTTTCTCTGTTGTGGCAGTAACTTGGGGGAAAATGAAACTTGAATTGATAATTGCTCCCATGGAGCTAATGGATTGTCCTTAGCAAGAGAATCAGTGGGTGAGTGAGGGCAACTCTCTACACATGTAGAGCATTTGGTGGAAAAAATCTACCCCCTCCCTATTTTTTAACTTAACTTGTAATATAATGATGGTCTACAGGCTGCATCATGTGATAACACTACCATGTGATAACACTACCATGTGATAACACTACCATGTGATAACACTACCATGTGGCCAAGATTCAGACATTAATTCCTTTAATTCATCTATATATTGCTTATAAGTGACTTAAAAATGTAGTAAGTGATTTGTTTACCTTTCTCTTATCAGTGAAGTATACTTTATTTATAAGGAAATGCCTAATTTGCATAAACAGTCTTAATCCTTCACCTGTAATTTGCATAAACAGTCTTAATCCTTCACCTGTAATTTGCATAAACAGTCTTAATCCTTCACCTGTAATTCACTTACAAGTAGCCTATAATTGCTGTTAGTGAATTGTTCACCTTTCCCTTACAAGCAAATTAAAAGATAAATGAAATTCCTAATGTGCATATAACATCCTAATGCTTCACTAAATGCCACTTATAAGTGACCTGAAAGTAAATAGAATAGTCACATTTTAGCCATTTATAGCCAAGGGATATAAGTCACTTATAGAGAACTACATTTCTGATGTGAAGTCATCAATGACATCTAATAAGCTGCAGATGAATGATGATAAAACTGAGGCCATTCTGATCACAACACAAAGACTTTCTCATTCATATCCTTTAACTCAAACAATAAATATCAGCAATGCCAACAGTATACTCACACAGTCAGTACGTAACCCATGTGTTACTATAGACAGTACTCTCACATTGCATCAACATGTCATGAACATATGCAAGGCTGCATATCTTGAGCTGAGACATATCAACTCCATTTACAAATATATTTCAGTTGATGCCACTAAAACATTTGTGTGCTCATTAGTACTTTCAATACTGGACTATTGTAACTCAATTATGTCTGGTTCATCTCAATATCTACTCCAGATACTTCACAAAGTTAAAAACACAGCTGCTCGGATCATCTTTAGAGTACCACGATCAGAGCACACCTCCCAACTGCTCTCTACCCTACACTGGCTATCCATTCAATTTAGACTCAAACACAAAATCTGTTCTTTGTGCTACATTTCACTGATGGAATCCAATCCAACATACCTATCTGGCCTCACCCATGTGTATACACCAGCAAGATACTGATGCTCCTCTTCTGACAATCATATACTCATTATTCCCACTATGAAAATGAAGTCATATGGACAAAATTCTTTTGCATACCAGGCCGAGCAATGTGGAAAAAATGCCCGTTGAAATTAAACACAAAGACAGTGATCCCTTTCAAGAATGCTCTTAAAACTCACCTTTTTTGACTGCGAGAATGAACTTAAAGACCTAATAATTTTTCCTACCTAAATATTTTTTATCATTTTTTTATATGTTTTCTTATTTCATGTTTTTTGTTTTTGTAGTCATATCAATATAGATGTTGTAAAGCACTTAGAGTTTCTAAAGATTAGGTGCTATACAAAATAATCATTATTATTATTATTATTATTATTATTATTATTATTATTATTATTATTATTATTAATATAAGCCATATATAGGTTTTCTTCATAAGGTACTGTACATAATTACTGAGTAAATCAGCATATTAAATTCAAAATCTAAGTGTCCATCATTTCTTGTATTTTATATGGCATAAAGTGACAAATTAAAAGAAATGTGCATGAATTTTAAATTTCCCCCACATCTTATGTAAGTACAAATAAGCCCAATTCAACTAGCATCCATTGATTCACTTTCATTTACAATACTAAAGTTGTTGAAACTATCATGTAATCATCAAAAAGTCCTGGACACCTCATATTAACATATACAAGTCTCGTGCCATCACAATATTTTCTCTTTATTTTGTCATATTGCTTCCCTTTTTTTAGCAGCTAGGGCATTTTTCTTGGTTGACTGGGATGGCACCTGGGCCTATTAGTTTGGGTGACTGCAATAGTGCTATGGACCTTTTAGTTTGGGTGACTGCAATGAAGCTATGGACCTATTAGTTTGGGTGACTGCAATGAAGCTATGGGCCTATTAGTTTGGGTGACTGCAATGAAGCTATGGACCTATTAGTTTGGGTGACTACAATGAAGCTATGGGCCTATTAGTTTGGGTGACTGCAATGGAGCTATGGGCCTATTAGTTTGGATGACTGCAATGAAGCTATGGGCCTATTAGTTTGGGTGACTGCAATGAAGCTATGGACCTATTAGTTTGGGTGACTGCAATAGTGCTATGGACCTATTAGTTTGGGTGACTGCAATGAAGCTATGGGCCTATTAGTTTGGGTGACTGCAATAAAGCTATGGGCCTATTAGCATGGGTGACTGCAATGAAGCTATGGGCATATTAGTTTGGGTGACTGTAATGAAGCTATGGGCCTATTAGTTTGGGTGACTGTAATGAAGCTATGGGCCTATTAGTTTGGGTGACTGCAATGAAGCTATGGACCTATTAGTTTGGGTGACTGCAATGAAGCTATGGACCTTTTAGTTTGGGTGACTGCAATAGTGCTATGGACCTTTTAGTTTGGGTGACTGCAATGAAGCTATGGACCTATTAGTTTGGGTGACTGCAATGAAGCTATGGGCCTATTAGTTTGGGTGACTGCAATGAAGCTATGGACCTATTAGTTTGGGTGACTACAATGAAGCTATGGGCCTATTAGTTTGGGTGACTGCAATGGAGCTATGGGCCTATTAGTTTGGATGACTGCAATGAAGCTATGGGCCTATTAGTTTGGGTGACTGCAATGAAGCTATGGACCTATTAGTTTGGGTGACTGCAATAGTGCTATGGACCTATTAGTTTGGGTGACTGCAATGAAGCTATGGGCCTATTAGTTTGGGTGACTGCAATAAAGCTATGGGCCTATTAGCATGGGTGACTGCAATGAAGCTATGGGCATATTAGTTTGGGTGACTGTAATGAAGCTATGGGCCTATTAGTTTGGGTGACTGTAATGAAGCTATGGGCCTATTAGTTTGGGTGACTGCAATGAAGCTATGGGCCTATTAGTTTGGGTGACTGCAATGAAGCTATGGACCTATTAGTTTGGGTGACTGCAATGAAGCTATGGACCTATTAGTTTTGGGTGACTGCAATGAAGCTATGGGCCTATTAGTTTGGGTGACTGCAATGAAGGTATGGGCCTATTAGTTCGGGTGACTGCAATGAAACTATGGACCTATTAGTTTGGGTGACTGCAATGAAGCTATGGGCCTATTAGTTTGGGTGACTGCAATGAAGCTATGGGCCTATTAGTTTGGGTGACTGCAATGAAGCTATGGGCCTATTAGTTTGGGTGACTGCAAGGAAGTTATGGGCCTATTTGCTGGAGTAACTGTGATGGTAACTGGGTCTCATTTTGAGTAAATCTTTTGTGTCTATTAGAATACAATTCTCAAGGGTAAATTATAAAAACATTAGGAATTTGATCTGATTTTGAAATATATTTTTGGGACCTGATTTTGAACTTTTATTTGGACATGATTTTGAAATATTTTACGTGAAATTGTGACTTATTTTAAGCCCAAGCGAACCTGTAAAAATCATTGCAGCCATCTTATTGAAACAGCTAACTGTCATGGAATTGTATAAATCCTTTTTGTTTATTAAATACATGTACTCAGGTTATGTTTTTATATGTACAATGATACCCATGGTGATTTATATATATATATTCTAAAATATTTGAAAATAGTGAGTTTAGTTCATCCTATGCCACACCTGCGAAATACTTTCAATTGGAAGAAATGAATGCTTCTATTGCACAGTCAATATCTGTGTATAAATGCCTCACTGTAGGTAAAAAATCTTGACATATACAGAATGTCTTATCAGTTAGCTGTCTGATTTAAGGATCTACAGCTGTAGAGGTAGGTGAGATATTAATTTCTTGTGTATAAGTTATAACTATTGTACTATCATGTTTATCATTGTATATTTTCAGATATTAATTTCTTGTGTATAAGTTATAACTATTGTACTACCATGTTTATCATTGTATATTTTCAGATATTAATTTCTTGTGTATAAGTTATAACTATTGTACTACCATGTTTATCATTGTATATTTTCAGATATTAATTTCTTGTGTATAAGTTATAACTATTGTACTACCATGTTTATCATTGAATATTTTCAGATATTAATTTCTTGTATATAAGTTATAACTATTGTACTACCATGTTTATCATTGTATATTTTCAGATATTAATTTCTTGTGTATAAGTTATAACTATTGTACTACCATGTTTATCATGGTATATTTTCAGATATTAATTTCTTGTGTATAAGTTATAACTATTGTACTACCATGTTTATCATTGTATATTTTCAGATATTAATTTCTTGTGTATAAGTTATAACTATTGTACTACCATGTTTATCATTGAATATTTTCAGATATTAATTTCTTGTATATAAGTTATAACTATTGTACTACCATGTTTATCATTGTATATTTTCAGATATTAATTTCTTGTGTACAAGTTATAACTATTGTACTACCATGTTTATCATTGTATATTTTCAGATATTAATTTCTTGTGTATAAGTTATAACTATTGTACTACCATGTTTATCATTGAATATTTTCAGATATTAATTTCTTGTATATAAGTTATAACTATTGTACTACCATGTTTATCATTGAATACTTTCAGATATTAATTTCTTGTATATAAGTTATAACTATTGTACTACCATGTTTATCATTGTATATTTTCAGATATTAATTTCTTGTGTATAAGTTATAACTATTGTACTACCATGTTATCATTGAATATTTTCAGATATTAATTTCTTGTATATAAGTTATAACTATTGTACTACCATGTTTATCATTGTATATTTTCAGATATTAATTTCTTGTATATAAGTTATAACTATTGTACTACCATGTTTATCATTGTATATTTTCAGATATTAATTTCTTGTGTATAAGTTATAACTATTGTACTACCATGTTTATCATTGTATATTTTCAGATATTAATTTCTTGTGTATAAGTTATAACTATTGTACTACCATGTTTATCATTGTATATTTTCAATGTAGATTTAGTCTTCATAGTATAAAGCAAATATTTTATATTCTTGTTTGTGACTTAGCAAGAGATTTATATTGGCAATCAAAGGTTGCATTTTTAAGAAATGTTTAATACCGTAGCATTCTTATTTTGCACAGTTAGGTCCATTTCCGAACTTGTATATTGTTTTGTAATTATTGTGCCGATAATGTAATCTGTAGAGCTTAATGTATATACCATCATTACATTTTATTGTATATGCCCATGTCATGGTTTTATATGTATTTGCAGCTGAACAGAGTGACTGGAGTAATATCTGGCAGGAATGACCAGATGTAGAGCTGACCAGAGTGACCAGGGTGATCAGAGTGATCAGGGTGATTAGAGTCAATGTGGTATTAGCTAATAAAGAAGTCAATCATAGCAGCTGTATAGCTGAATAGTGTTGCTGGTAAAGAGTATTGCTTGACTGACCAACCTGGAATACTGCTGGCTTGATTGACCAGTGTGATTGGTAGCCCAGTGTGCTGGTGATGGAGTGTGTAACTCCATACATGTAATCTTTTAGTCTTGTGCTAATTTTTTCGGTTTATAAAACCTAGTGTGTTTTGGGGACTGTAGATATAATTTGTATATCTGTTTCTTTTTAAAAGAAACATAATTTCACTATTTGAGTGAATACATTTTACTATGTGAGTAAAATACTACTTTTGTTTTACTGTTTAAGTAAAATGTGTCATTCTTTTCATGGTGAAATCACTGTGTATCATTCACCCCTCGCCTTTGTGCTGTGTAAGGTCATTTATTTTGTATTTTCATTACTTTCATTAATAAGTCCATGCATTTTATGTTAACTGATCCAATATTTGGATCATATACAAGCACATATTAATCATAAATAATTTCTCACTCAAATCATTTGTCATTAAACACTGTATCACCATCAATTATGTTGTGTTGTAAATCTGAAATCCCACCTGATCATCTTGTTACACTAACATCACTAATGTAAAGCTACAGATAATTCATTTTTCCAGATACCATATAAACCAATGAGTTATAAGCGGGGTTTTGAAATACTGATAACAGCTGACCGTTCTGTTTTCAAAATGGACCAGCTGGACATCATTCATATAATAGTTTAAACCTTAATTAAGAAAACAACTGATTTAATTCGTGAAGTTTATGTAATGACAGCGTTAACACAAAGCAATAAAGAATCAATAAAGACATGAAATTGCCACACAGTAATTCCTGACTGAGCAAAGAATGTATGGTCTGATGAAGCCTCTGTTATGACAGGGAAAAATGCAAGTGTAGTTAATTGTTTAAAGATCCATTCACTGTACTTGCTTAATTGACATGCATTATATGGTTCCTCATCTTGCACTTTGGTTGTGTGGAAGTGGCAAGACTATCCCAGAAATTAGTTACATGAAAATGTTCTAAATTCCTTGCACCTGTATTTAAAAAAAAAAATCAACAATTCATTCAGCAGCTCCAAAATTGTGGAAGGATCTGGATGTCCCTTCATGTGCTTGGTTTCCATGACTGCAGAGACTGACAAGTAGACCTTATCACATACAAGAAAGTGATTTGGAGAAAAATAAAATTTTCCAAGTTATTAAATTAGCAGGTATCTTTTAGATATATCAACAAACTGACTTAGATACAAAACCATTCATAATTGTTTGTGTTACCATACTAACAAGGTAATAGAGCTTAAAATCCTGAATCAATGCCCTTGACATTAAAACCAGTCATTATCTTTAACATTAAAAACACTGAGTCAAGACATTTGACATTAAAACCAGTAATGTCTTTAACATTAAAATCTCTGAATCAAGTCTTTTGACATTAAAACCAGTAAATGTCATTAACATTAAAAACACAGCGTCATGACATTTGACATTAAAACTAGCCAATGTTTTTAACATTAAAAACACAGCGTCAAGACATTTGACGTTAAAACCAGTCAATATCTTTAACATTAAAAACACAGAGTAAAACATTTGATAATTTAAAAATAAAGTTAGAGTTCTGACTACAACTTATTTATTGGTTCCAGCTTGTTATGGGATTAGTGAAGTATCAAAATGCAAGCAGTCAACTTGAATTTATTCCTTGGTCAGTTAGGACTGGTTTCCAAAACTGTTTCAAAAATGTAGATCTGCACCGTTGTCATTCAGAACCAATTACATATTGCAAAAAAATGTTCCGTGAAAACTCATGGAAGTATTAACAACATGAATTTCAAAATGGCCACTATGGCACCATGTTGGATGTCAGATGCTTACTATTTTCATTCAGAACTAGTTACATAAAAGCATTTTTGTTAAACTAAAATGTCGATAAACTCATCTGTTCTGGAGAAGTAGCCGAATGCAAATCTTAAGGATGGCCTTACTGTAAGCCTAAGTTCAACATAATTTTTATGTAGGTACAACTATCTTTTTCTTGAAAATATATTTTTATATTTAGAAAGAAAAGACAAGAAAAAAACAGTGTAGCCATATATTTATTAGTACCTTCAATAAGATTTTCTACATGTTGGGAGCTGGTCACATGGGTACTACATGAATTTGCATTTGTTCCAAATACATTCAGTTGGAAGACTTCTATGAAAATCCCACTTCATTTGTTCCAAATACATTCAGTTGGAAGACTTCTATGAAAATCCCACTTCATTTGTTCCAAATACATTCAGTTGGAAGACTTCCATGAAAATCCCACTTCATTATGATATTCAAGGAGAACAGTGATGACAAGATTTTCAACATGGTAGCCACAATGACCCAATTATCACTTGTGATTAATAAGCTAATGTCTTTAGGCAAAAATCCTAAGTCTGCTATGAGCGTCATATTCAAATGCAGTAGCCATATAAAGGTTTTCATGATAGCTACAGTAGTGGTCATGTTGGAGGTATAATTGATACAATGTTTAGTTTGGACCAACTACACATCATAAGAAATGTTTCAGTAAAAAAAACATTTTCCCGTCTCATCCATGTTGAAGAATATCAAAGTTTACAAGATGACCATCATGTTGGTTAAACATTGTATGCTGAAGAATATCAAAGTTTACAAGATGACCATCATGGTTATTAAACATTGTATGTTGAAGAATATCAAAGTTTTCAAGATGACCATCATGTTGGTTAAACAGTTTATGCCGAAGAATATCAAAGTTTTCAAGATGGTGGTTAAACATTGTATGTTGAAGAATATCAAAGTTTACAAGATGACCATCATGGTTGTTAAACATTGTATGTTGAAGAATATCAAAGTTTACAAGATGACCATCATGTTGGTTAAACAGTTTATGCTGAAGAATATCAAAGTTTTCAAGATGGTGGTTAAACATTGTATGTTGAAGAATATCAAAGTTTACAAGATGACCATCATGGTTGTTAAACATTGTATGTTGAAGAATATCAAAGTTTTCATAATGACCATCATGTTGGTTAAACAGTTTATGCTGAAGAATATCAAAGTTTTCAAGATGACCATCATGGTTGTTAAATATTGTATGCTGAAGAATATCAAAGTTTTCAAGATGACCATCATGTTGGTTAAACAGTTTATGCTGAAGAATATCAAAGTTTTCAAGATGGTGGTTAAACATTGTATGTTGAAGAATATCAAAGTTTTCAAGATGGTGGTTAAACATTGTATGTTGAAGAATATCAAAGTTTTCAAGATGGTGGTTAAACATTGTATGCTGAAGAATATCAAAGTTTTCAAGATGGTGGTTAAACATTGTATGTTGAAGAATATCAAAGTTTTCAAGATGGTGGTTAAATATTGTATGTTGAAGAATATCAAAGTTTTCAAGATGACCATCATGGTGATTAAACATTGTATGCTGAAGAATATCAAAGTTTTCAAGATGGTGGTTAAACATTGTATTTGAAGAATATCAAAGTTTTCAAGATGGTGGTTAAACATTGTATGTTGAAGAATATCAAAGTTTTCAAGATGGTGGTTAAACATTGTATGTTGAAGAATATCAAAGTTTTCAAGATGGTGGTTAAACATTGTATGCTGAAGAATATCAAAGTTTTCAAGATGGTGGTTAAACATTGTATGTTGAAGAATATCAAAGTTTTCAAGATGGTGGTTAAATATTGTATGTTGAAGAATATCAAAGTTTTCAAGATGACCATCATGGTGATTAGACATTGTATGCTGAAGAATATCAAAGTTTTCAAGATGGTGGTTAAACATTGTATTTGAAGAATATCAAAGTTTTCAAGATGGTGGTTAAACATTGTATGTTGAAGAATATCAAAGTTTACAAGATGACCATCACGGTGGTTAAACAGTTTATGCTGAAGAATATCAAAGTTTACAAGATGACCATCATGGTTGTTAAACATTGTATGCTGAAGAATATCAAAGTTTTCAAGATGGTGGTTAAACATTGTATGCTGAAGAATATCAAAGTTTTCAAGATGACCATCATGTTGGTTAAACAGTTTATGCTGAAGAATATCAAAGTTTTCAAGATGGTGGTTAAACATTGTATGTTGAAGAATATCAAAGTTTACAAGATGACCATCATGGTTGTTAAACATTGTATGTTGAAGAATATCAAAGTTTTCATAATGACCATCATGTTGGTTAAACAGTTTATGCTGAAGAATATCAAAGTTTTCAAGATGACCATCATGGTTGTTAAATATTGTATGCTGAAGAATATCAAAGTTTTCAAGATGACCATCATGTTGGTTAAACAGTTTATGCTGAAGAATATCAAAGTTTTCAAGATGGTGGTTAAACATTGTATGTTGAAGAATATCAAAGTTTTCAAGATGGTGGTTAAACATTGTATGTTGAAGAATATCAAAGTTTTCAAGATGGTGGTTAAACATTGTATGCTGAAGAATATCAAAGTTTTCAAGATGGTGGTTAAACATTGTATGTTGAAGAATATCAAAGTTTTCAAGATGGTGGTTAAATATTGTATGTTGAAGAATATCAAAGTTTTCAAGATGACCATCATGGTGATTAAACATTGTATGCTGAAGAATATCAAAGTTTTCAAGATGGTGGTTAAACATTGTATTTGAAGAATATCAAAGTTTTCAAGATGGTGGTTAAACATTGTATGTTGAAGAATATCAAAGTTTTCAAGATGGTGGTTAAACATTGTATGTTGAAGAATATCAAAGTTTTCAAGATGGTGGTTAAACATTGTATGCTGAAGAATATCAAAGTTTTCAAGATGGTGGTTAAACATTGTATGTTGAAGAATATCAAAGTTTTCAAGATGGTGGTTAAATATTGTATGTTGAAGAATATCAAAGTTTTCAAGATGACCATCATGGTGATTAAACATTGTATGCTGAAGAATATCAAAGTTTTCAAGATGGTGGTTAAACATTGTATTTGAAGAATATCAAAGTTTTCAAGATGGTGGTTAAACATTGTATGTTAAAGAATATCAAAGTTTTCAAGATGGTGGTTAAACATTGTATGTTGAAGAATATCAAAGTTTACAAGATGACCATCACGGTGGTTAAACAGTTTATGCTGAAGAATATCAAAGTTTACAAGATGACCATCATGGTTGTTAAACATTGTATGCTGAAGAATATCAAAGTTTTCAAGATGGTGGTTAAACATTGTATGCTGAAGAATATCAAAGTTTTCAAGATGACCATCATGTTGGTTAAACAGTTTATGCTGAAGAATATCAAAGTTTTCAAGATGGTGGTTAAACATTGTATGTTGAAGAATATCAAAGTTTTCAAGATGGTGGTTAAACATTGTATGTTGAAGAATATCAAAGTTTTCAAGATGGTGGTTAAACATTGTATGCTGAAGAATATCAAAGTTTTCAAGATGGTGGTTAAACATTGTATGTTGAAGAATATCAAAGTTTTCAAGATGGTGGTTAAATATTGTATGTTGAAGAATATCAAAGTTTTCAAGATGACCATCATGGTGATTAAACATTGTATGCTGAAGAATATCAAAGTTTTCAAGATGGTGGTTAAACATTGTATTTGAAGAATATCAAAGTTTTCAAGATGGTGGTTAAACATTGTATGTTGAAGAATATCAAAGTTTTCAAGATGGTGGTTAAACATTGTATGTTGAAGAATATCAAAGTTTACAAGATGACCATCACGGTGGTTAAACAGTTTATGCTGAAGAATATCAAAGTTTACAAGATGACCATCATGGTTGTTAAACATTGTATGCTGAAGAATATCAAAGTTTTCAAGATGGTGGTTAAACATTGTATGCTGAAGAATATCAAAGTTTTCAAGATGACCATCATGGTGATTAAACATTGTATGCTGAAGAATATCAAAGTTTTCAAGATGGTGGTTAAACATTGTATGCTGAAGAATATCAAAGTTTTCAAGATGGTGGTTAAACATTGTATGCTGAAGAATATCAAAGTTTTCAAGATGACCATCATGGTGATTAAACATTGTATGTCTAATCATCATTATCTTTAAATTATGACAACAAGTCTTGAAATGCAAACCAAAATATAGCCATCCATTTAAGATTTTCATGATTGTTACCATGGTGTCAGAGTGGCACCAAATTCCTGTAGGACTAACTAGAATTCATAATAAATACCTGAGTGAAAGCATCTTCCTGTCACGTCAAATCAGAACAATATCAAAGTTTTCAAAGTGGCAATATTGGATATCATGCTGGCACCAAATTTCTGTAGGACCATTTAGATGTCATTAGAAGCCTCATTTCTGGCAATCCATTTTGAGAAGTAGTGATAACAAGATTTTTAAGGTGGCCACCATGAAGACAAAGCTTGAGTTTAAGTCACTATAATTTTCATTTAATACCACAAATCATAAGAAATGTCGTTGAGAAAAGTTCCTGTTAACTTGAATATCTTTCATAAGAAGTCTTCTAGTGAAGACTCCATGTTAACTTGAATATCATTCATAAGAAGTAGTCATAACAAGATTTTTAAGGTGGCTGCCATGTTGACTGTCAGATCAGCACCATTTTTATTTAGGATCATCTCCAAGTCATAGGAATGTTGTTATAATGTAATTTTTCAACACACAAAGGGCTATACATGGTTGTCAGTATAATTGGTGGAGGAATAACCTGGCCAGAAGAATCACCAACCAATGAGAGCCTATCAGCAAGCTTTTTCACATACCCACATTGGCTGAGTCTGCAAAGCAAACTCATGTAGAGAGAATGCAGTGATCTGTATTGGTGAGCTCTTTAGACCATTTGGGACCACAGAATTTGTCCTTTAAGACCAGTTTGAATACCTAATTATGGTGTCAGCTGTAACAAAGATAAGGGAGTTTTGACATGGTGGTGTAAGAACAAATACCACCTAACAAAGATAACATTAATCAAATAAAATTTATGATGCATACTGGATAATCTCTTCATCCTATTTCTACTTTGAAAGAGTATTTTCACAGATCACACAAATTAATCAACAATCCATTTTTCCTGTATTAATCACAATACAGGTGCAGTGCCCTATAACAGTAACACTCAGCTTGTCTCCAATTATTGATTGCAATGGCATAACGATGAAATATTCCATTTATAATGTTTGCTGTGAGTTAAGTTTGTTAGTGAAGAAGTCATACATATTACAATTTATGGTGCAAGTTTGTATTAGGAAGAAAATCAATAACATGTTCATTGAAAACACAGATTAATTTAAAAAATGAGAACATCTGCTTCTGGTTTTATCAATTTGAGTAACTGTGATGGTGCTTAGAACCATCTGTCTGAATGAGTAAGTGCCTGGACAAACTAGTTTGGGTGCCTGAGAGGGCACATAGGTCCATCAGTGTAGGCAAAGTTTTCTTATCAATTGGTAACTTTTATGGCCTGTATTATTCATTTTGTTTATAAATGACTTGCCACTGTTGGTACAAAATTCAAAAAATGATCTCAATGCTGATGGTATTATTTTGCACAAGTTTGATTCTAATGTTGAAATGTTAAAGAAACAAATGAGTGAAGATTTATATCATATTAAACATTGGTGCTCACTGAATAACTTACAGTATTAACAACCCCCAAACAACCAAGGCAGTGTTGCTTTGAACTTGGCAAAAATTATTTTAAAAAAATATCAGTGAACAAAATTCCTAATCTTGATCTGTATGTTGAATATAATCAAACTATAAATGTTGACACAGAAATTCTTGTTAATAGGAATCTAGACAGGTGCAAGCAAGTTAAATATTTTTCTCTTGTTAATAAAAATCTAGACTGGTGCAAGCAAGTTAAATGTTTTTCACTGTTGATAGCTCAAGAATTTATCTTTTAGTGAGGATAGAAAGTTATCAACCACTCATCTGTCAGAATTTATTCTTACATTATGCAAACATTTGTTCTCTTTTGGACTACTGTTGCACTTTTTTTTAAGGAAATACAGTTGATAGCAATATTTTAAAAAAATCCAAAAAAAGGCAACAAGAATGATCCTAGAGTTATCATTTTAAATATATACCTTCCAAAATTCTATTCTCACAATTGAAATGATTGAATTTTAAATACAGAATAATCTACCACAAGTCACTATTCAGAAAGTTAAGAATGAGAGCTGCCTTCAAGATTTGTATGGTATGTTTTCATTTTAAGTCAGAAGAAAAACACCAAGGAGCTAAGCTGACACCAGCTTCGAATGATTTGTGTAGAATTCTGTTTCCAAAAGCAAATATGTCCAAAGATCAATTGCATACTCTGGTGCTATTTTATGAAATGAACTCCAATTAGCCATTAGATGAAAAACAAATCTACACATGTTCAAACAAAATTGTATAACCATTATCCTGATCGACACTTGTCACTTTAGATATTTAATACTGAAAGCTATTTAAATATTGAAATACTGAATGGTATAAATATTGAATACTGAATGCTATTTATATTTAATACTGAATGCTATAAATATTGAATACTGAATGCTATAAATATTGAAATACTGAATGTTATAAATATTTAATACAAAATGCTATTTAAATATTGAAATACTGAATGTTATAAATATTGAATACTGAATGCTATTTAAATATTGAAACACTGAATGCTATTTAGATATTGAAATACTGAAAGTTATAAATATTTAATACTGAATGCTATTTAAATATTGAAATACTGAATGTTATAAATATTTAATACTGAATGCTATAAATATTTAATATTGAATGCAATAAATATTGAAATACTGAATGTTATAAATATTTAATACTGAATGCTATTTAAATATTGAAGTACTGAATGCTATTTAAATATTGAAATACTGAATGCTATTTAAATATTGAAATACTGAATGCTATTTAAATATTGAAATACTGAATATTATAAATATTTAATACTGGATGCTATTTAAATATTGAAACACTGAATGCTATTTAGATATTGAAATACTGAAAGTTATAAATATTTAATACTGAATTCTATTTAAATATTGAAATACTGAATGTTATAAATATTAAATACTGAATGCTATTTAAATATTGAAATACTGAATGCTATTTAAATATTGAAATACTGAATGCTATTTAAATATTGAAATACTGAATGATTTTTAAATATTGAAATACTGAATGCTGTTTAAATATTGAAATACTCCCTTTCCCCAAATTGCCTTGTTATTCATGCTGAAAAATACTTCAAAAAGGTATGATATATTAATATTTTTAATAATTTTCAAGAATACATTGTTTCTAGACACCATGATCATCCAGATTACAAAGAACAACATATTCATAAAGGTATGAAACTTCAGAAATATTTTACCTGTGCTAAAATACCAATGACCTTTAATTAGACTGTTAAACCAATCTGATAACCATGATGATCACATTGATTAACTAAAGATGTTGTCAATAAACCAGTCTGATAACCATGATGATCACATTGATTAACTAAAAATGTTGTCAATAAAACCAGTCTGATAACTATGATGATCACATTGATTAACTAAAGATGTTGTCAATAAAACCAGTCTGATAACCATGATGATCACATTGATTAACTAAAGATGGTGTCAATAAACCAGTCTGATAACCATGATGATCACATTGATTAACTAAAAATATTGTCAATAAAACCAGTCTGATAACCATGATGATCACATGATTAACTAAAGATGGTGTCAATAAAACCAGTCTGATAACCATGATGATTACATTGATTAACTAAAGATGTTGTCAATACAACCAGCTGATATATTCCACTTCTTATAATCAAGAAGTTTTCTATACAAAGCAGTTAATGGCACACAAATTTATTAATGACCATTTTGTGGGCTTCACAAGATCTGGTTATATCAGTTTTATTCAGTAGATGATTTTCCATGGGAACACTTTTGCATGTAGTCATTTTACACACCAGACCTATACTAACAGTCAAACCAACTGTAATAGCTAAATATTCCCATATCAGTCTTAAGTAATTTGGCTCATTTGTATATTTAAAGAAGTCCTTACAATGTTTGGACTTTTCTCACAATAAAGATAGTATAAAGCATTTTTTTTAAAAAATTAGTTTTTCTTTTGTCAATCAAAGACAATCTTATGTTGTAAAACAATATTGAAAGTAAAGCTCACTTCAATTAGTGTTTACACACATTATTATAATTTATGTTGTGGCAATGGCTGGATGTCGACTTCAAGCAATAATTAAGACTTCTGGGGCTTTAATCAATTATTTCGTTCATTCTTTATTTAACCAGTTTGGTGGCCTAAGTGGTCAGAGTGTCCATCTTGGATACAGGAGGTCGTGGGTTAAACCCAGTCAAATCATACAAAAAGCGTATAAAAATAGTACTAACAGCTGCTTCACTTGGCACTCAGCTTTAAGAGGTTAGTGTTAGGACTGGTCTGCTTGGTGTCAGGATAATATAACTGGGTGGGACATGATACTACATGTCTGTGCATGATGCCCCATTGCTAGACATCACTATAATCTTCCACTATGCAGATATCATAGTGATATGAGACTAAATTTGTAAAGCTATGATAAAAATTAAAATCTCTCTCACACACACATGGATACATGCAGGCATGCACATACACACATGCATGCATGCACACATGTAATTTACACCCTTTATGTACATTTAATTAGATCAGGCAACATTAAATCTGTCAAGGTTTGTGAACTTGTCAAAAGTTTACATTTGCTAAAGCTTTCATTCCCAACCTCTTTTAATGTTAACCCCCCAAACAAATTTCTGAGCCCAACTACCCGTTTCCACATTTTGATAAGTATCAACACCCATTAAATATCATGGTGACCCTCTGTGACCCTCCAGAATGACCTCACAACCCTGATTTGGGAACCACTGTATTACAGTACAAATGTCATTTAGGGGATACTTGGGTATTGCACAATTATGACCAAAAGGTAGTAAATGTTAAGAAACAAAATTACAGTTGTACAAATATATGTATGGAGAAAACACCAGAACTTCAACCAGAATTCCTTATTTGCAAAAGAAAACTCAGAACATTATCATCTTTATTGGCAAACAAGGTTATAATGCAACCCTGTTTACCTAGACCTCTTCTGATCATCAATGAACTTACTGGGTGCAGCACTACAAAAGTCTTAACTTTTCCATTCTAGAAAAAATGATAATTTTCATGAGCACAGGAATTTCCCTGCCTGAGAGAAAAGTACATGTTTTTAAAATCTTTGTAATTACACTGGTGTATCCATCAAGACTGACAGAAAGCACCATAATGTACAGGAAGATCATATTCTATGTTGTTTGCTCCACCAATTATGTCTAACAAACAGCATTGACCCAAATCAGCTGGCACATTTTGGCAGATCTGGGTCTGTGCATTCAAATGACAATTTTGTACATGTATAATAGTGATGAGCAAAATTATTACATCCATTGGTTGACTGTTTGGAATTGATTTTTTGTTTCAATGAGCATTCAGGGCTTGAATTTAATGTTAGCATGCTTGGAAAATGTGAACTAATTATGAAAAATGTGAATTCATATATCAAGTTTTGAAATCTTTTCACAAGAATAAAGTTTTTCAATGCTATACAGAAAAACATTAATACGTTATAATACCACAGATGTGTCCTTGAATATCTCTAATAACAGCAATGATGTAATCTTAGGAATTTAGGAGTAAATTATACAAAATGTAAAATAATACAGCAAATCATTATCAAGTTTTTAGGCAAGGACCAATTAGTAAATGAACCCACTAGATTAAATTATACCGATCAAATACAATTAGAACATATTTATACATGTACCAATACAAAAGAAAATGGTCTCAAAGTAATGGTTTCTAAAACTGGCTTTCATGTGACCACTAACAAATTTTCTTAAAGTCAATGGTAAATCAAAGACAATATCCATAAATTCATTACTTACAGATCTTTCAAAATCTTTGATACTGATAAATACCTGAAAGATTGATACACTGATTCTATGGAATACAGTTCCAGTCTTTGAAGATATTGATGATGTTTTTACTTGGATGGATCTCTTTATGGCAGCAGTATGCAAAATGTTTGTCTAAAGAAAGGATAAAATGACCACCAGCCAGGTTGAAACACCCCAGAAATTTTCAATGCATTGAAGAGAAGAATATTCTAACATTTGTAGGAAATCAAGTTAAATAATAAACTTGGAGGAATAATGCTAATAAAATGATGACCGTGCTACAAAAAAGTGAACTATATTGAAGGTTTTTATTGAGTTTGGTGCCAGAACTGCAAAGTAAAACTCAAATTGTCTTCCTTAGCACTTTAGAGATAATCAATGTGACATCAAGTATTTTTAATGACTATTTTGTTTTGAAATGGTCAAAGACTTCAAGAACCTAAAATTTCCTCTGATCATCAAAAAACTTATTTATGATAATCAGTTTGGCTTTTAACAGGATCACTTGAGCAAAACAAACTTCTGACCTATAGTACAGTTTAATAAAAGGCTTAGAGTACAGTTTAATTAAAGGCCTGTAGTACAATTTAATAAAAGGCCTATAATACAGTTTAATAAAAGGCCTATAATACAGTTTAATAAAAGGCCTTTAGTACAGTTTAATTAAAGGCCTGTAGTACAATTTAATAAAAGGCCTATAATACAGTTTAATAAAAGGCCTTTAGTACAGTTTAATAAAAGGCATGTAGTACAGTTTAATAAATGACCTATACTACAGTTAAATAAAAGTCTAATAGTACAGTTTAATAAAAGTCTTATAGTACAGTTTAATAAAAGGCTTATATTATAGATTAATAAAAGTAATTGATAAAAAATTGGCTAGTAATAGTTGGATTTTGCATGGTTATATTTTTTTCACTAGGAAGAGGTAAAAGAAGTCAGTGGCATTTCTTGCTCTGTTTCCTTTCTTTTATGGGAACAATGGTAGTTGAAAGTGTGTTAAACTGCATGTGGCAAGAGTTCAATACCCGACCAGGTGACAGCCCATAATGGATATCTATTTTTCTTTGGCAAAGATACTTAGCTCCCATTTTCTCAGTATGATATAAGGAATAATATGCTTAGAGTGAAGTTAAAACTAACAAAAATAAACTTTCTCTCCCCAGTAGTAATCTTGATTGATCTGTCTTATGACCATATAATGTAACACACTGAAATCGCTAATGGTTTTTCCAACTTTACAAGACACAGTTATCTCTCTCTCTCTCTCTCTCTCTCTCTCTCTCTCTCTCTCTCTCTCTCTCTCTCTCTCTCAGATAGAAAGAGAGACAGAGAGAAGGGATACAGGTGCAACCATTTGGGCACTTTTACCTTAAATAATTAATTTTCGAACAATATAATAGGTTAAGAAACAACAACAAAGCATTGAATATGCTACAGTATGTGTGCCTCATAACCAATAGATTTAACATATTGGCCTATTGTCCACTGGTTATTGAAACTATGTATCATTGATATTATTAACACTGTAGATAGATCCCAAGGAAAGTGTAAAATACCCATACCATGTACAAGATTCTATCTGTCTATCTATCGCTTAGTCTTGCCGACTGTTGGGGCACCATTGATGACCTGACAACCAGCTTCCTCCATTCCAAGATTACTGAAGGTTATTTGGTATCAGTTCATTTTTAATACTTTTGTCTCTCACTCCAGAATTTGTATTATTTTGTCCCTTATGAATGAGTGGGGGAGAGGAGAAATGGAAAAAAGAAAGGATTTCAATGAAATTGTGTACCATTTTAATTACATTTAGAAAACAGTGACTATTAATATTGGGCCAGCAGTTGAAAGAATATCATTGTGCTATGGGGGTGGATCACAACAATTTGATATACCAGTAGTATTGATATATCACTTTACTTTATACCAACACTTTAAATGCTATGTTATTTTGAATGCATGTGGTATATATATATATATATATATATATATATATATATATATATATATATATATATATATATATATATATATATATATATATATATATAAAGAGTATTTCTTAATTATTTCCTATAGGGTAGGGTAGTTCATGACTTGTGTTGCTTAATAAAATCTTTTAGCATACCTGTAGGTAATGTTTAATTATTTGGAGAGACTCAACTTTGGATATTAGATTTAAGAATATAGTGTGTTAAGTTTTTTAATCAAAGGTATTATTAAGCGAAGGAATTATTATTAGTAGTATTATTGTTATTATCATCATCATCATCATCATCAACATCATCATTATTATTATTATTTTATTATTTTTTATTAAAACATCAATATCCATGCAAAGAGATATCGATGCATTTGACTCTTAAACTATTACCAGTAAAAAAGGTCAGCAATTTTATTTGCTCTTCTGCAACAAATGAATGTCTTTTGGAAAATGACTGATGTTTGACTTCTTCAGTAAATGTATCTGAAAAGTCTCACTACAATCATTTGTCCAATAAAATCCCAAGATATTAGAGATAATTGATAAAAGAGAAAGCATTTCCGTATGTTTTAGTGAATATATGACAAAGCATGATTGATAATTGGTTCTAAATGTCAGCTTTCAGTGTGGCTGTATGATTATGGGAATAATGAAGAAAAGGCTGTACTAATATATTTGAATTAAGACAAGAAATGGCAGGGCTATTTTATCAGACTTAAGAACTGGCAGGGCTATAGCATCAGATTTAAGACAAGAATTGGCACGAATATTTTATCAGACTTAAGAAAAGAATTGGCAGGGCAAAATTACAAGATTTAGACAAGAATTGGCAGGGCTATAGTATCAGGAATTGGCAGGGATATTTTATCAGACTTAAGAAAAGAATTGGCAGGGCAAAATTACAAGATTTAGACAAGAATTGGCAGGGCAATAGTATCAGATTTAAGGATTGGCAGGGCTACAGTATCAGATTTAAGACAGATTTAAGACAGGAATTGACAGGGCTATATTTTCAGACTTAAGAATTGGCAGGGCAAATTTATAAGATTAGAATTGGTAGGGCTAATAATAATAATAATAATAATAATAATAATAATAATAATAATAATATCTTTGTTGTTTGCAGTTTTACTTGTCTTGTGAGTATAAAGACTAATTTTGTTAGAACGTCTATTGAGCTGCACAGTTATGTATATGACTACAAGGACTTTAGGTTTCTCTTCACATGACTTAAGTTTATACCATTTATACACTGTTATAAGTAGGCAAAATTAGTAATGGCAGATCTGGGTCTATGCAGTTTGCAACTGGACCAGATAAAAAATTAAGTACAGATGGTGACAAAACAAAACCCTTCACACAATATTTCTATGACTGACCTTGACTCCAAAGTCTTAAAGGTGAGCAAACATGCCACAGAATGAACTGATTCATGCTAACTATTATGAGAATAATAACAATAATAATGAGAATAATAACAATAATAATGAGAATAATAACAATACTAATGAGAATAATAACAACAATAATGAGGACTTTGATGTGCTTAATCTTTATAATTTATTAGTGCTTTACAATATAAGTTAACACATAATAATGTGTATATATATAGACGAGATTATGAAAACAAACAATATACAAAATTACCCATAAAAAACATCCTGAAAATAATTAAGGAGAGGAAGCATTAAGTCTTGCAGACAAAACAGGTGAAAATTACAAGCACTTGAATGAGATTTTTTTTGTCTTTTTGTCCCAGTTCAGCAGGCAATTTGTTTCATTCAACTCAACCCTAGAATGCAAAAGAACACTGTCAGTATGACTCTATTTTGGGAATAATGAGAATATGACTGTCCGAAGAGGAGTGTAAGTTTCTAGATTGGGTGTACATGTGGGTGTTTTGAAATTTGAGTTCCATGTTGTAGATACTGAGATGTACCAGAGAATAATAATAATCAAATCTAGAAAGTGCTAAGGAGCATATAAATATTTTAGTGGCATCAACTGAAAGAAAATTGTGATTGGACCTGAAACTTGTTGCCAGTACCATTGCTGCCTTAGTGACACTCAGCAAAAATGAGTATATATTACTGGTCATCAAAGTGCCAGTTGTATATTTATACTGCACAGGTGTAACAGGTGTGTGAGATGGGTGTTTTGTGGGATGAATAGATAGACAAATTGTTTCTGCTACTAGCCTCTCACCAATTAATTAGTAATTAGTACTGCACCAAAGAGTTAATACCAGTTCCTTTTGCTACTAGATATAGATTATTCAGTGTTATTTAAATTATTTACAGTCTGTTTGGGATAAGCCTTTTCAGGCTGCTACTGATATGCTCTTAATAATAGGGAAACCTTGATGAAAGCCTTATAAAATTATGAAGTCAGTGATAGAGAAACCTAGATGAAAGCCTTATAAAATATGAAGTCAGTGATAGAGAAACCTAGATGAAAGCCTTATAAAATTATGAAGTTGTAAGTTAAGTTACAGTGAGCTTTTTTAGGTGTCTGGTGGAAACCTGGCAAGTGTCAAAAAAGACTTCTGGACTGGAGTCAGGTGTTGTACAGAAGTATTTGTCGACATTGTCAACATTTGGTTGATCACATGACTCCAGTCCAATCATTCCTCTAAAGACGGCCTTGTCATAAGGTTGAAAGCGAAGGAATCATAACCTGTTATGCTATGGAATGGTATCTATTCTTAGTTCCCAACCTATAAATGAAAATGTACAAAGATATTAGAACCCAGCTTATAATAAATGAAAATGTTGAGTGGGACTTGTCCAGAAAGGTTGATGGCACATACTGTTCTGTCTGGCCTCAGCTCTGCAGGTAAGCAGTGCATTCCTGAAGAGGGCTAGCTGCTCCGTTGCTTAGGGGGCTGCCAGACTCCACTGCTGCTCCATGTCAGTGGTGAATGACCCTAATGGCCTAAGCTGCCTTAGTGCAGGTTTGTGGCTAAGGCTGCCAATGTAAACACACCTGTCACTTGCATGTCACCACAGGGTGATGAAATGGGATGAGTGAATAACAAGAATGACTTGCATGGTGACTTTGTTTTAAGTGACAAAGAGTTGCACAGTTCATCAACCTCACTCTCTCACCCAAAACCATTTGAGTCCAGCAGCACAACAATGTTGACATAGCTGGAGACAGATTTGAGTGCAGTGGATGACCAGGATGTCCTACGTGTCTTGTTGTGCTCTTACTGCTCCATGCACTTTGCTAGGAATTGCCTTTCTACTTGTTGACCAGCTGGTGGTTCCTCGTGCAGGCCGCTGAATCCAGTCATTACATGCAAGGCAGAAAAAGTCCTACTCACCAATGGTTTAAGACCTGCTGGCTACCCTCAGTCTGGTTTAGCCAGCCAGTCAAGGCCATTTTCTGGGATGTGACCACTGAACATGCCACAGCTTTTTTGAGCCACAGGTGAGAGCTGAGTGCTACGTGGAGACCATAGGTGGGCAAGCTAACCTCGAAAGAGTACAGCTACTTAGCCAGCCAGAAGTGTTACCCCTGCCTGGATACCCTATACACCTCAAACGAAATAGTACCAAGATATTAGAACCCAGTCTATAAATGAATAAGTACCAAGATATTAAAACCCAGTCTACAAATGAATAAGTACCAAGATATTAGAACCCAGTCTATAAATGAGTAAGTACCAAGATATTAGAATCCAGTCTATGAATGAATAAGTACTAAGATATTAGACCCAGTCTACGAATGAATAAGTACTAAGATATTAGAACCCAGTCTACAAATGAATAAGTACTAAGATATTAGAACCCAGTCTACAAATGAATAAGTACTAAGATATTAGAACCCAGTCTATAAATGAGTAAGTACTAAGATATTAGAACCCAGTCTTCAAATGAATAAGTACCGAGATATTAGAACCCAGTCTTTTAATGAATAAGTACCAAGATATTAGAACCCAGTCTAGAAATGAATAAGTACTAAGATATTAGAACCCAGTCTATAAATGAGTAGGTAAGTACCAAGATATTAGAATCCAGTCTACGAATGAATAAGTACTAAGATATTAGAACCCAGTCTACAAATGAATAAGTACTAAGATATTAGAACCCAGTCTAGAAATGAATAAGTACTAAGATATTAGAACCCAGTCTATAAATGAGTAAGTACTAAGATATTAGAACCCAGTCTTCAAATGAATAAATACCAAGATATTAGAACCCAGTCTTTTAATGAATAAGTACCAAGATATTAGAATCCAGTCTAGAAATGAATAAGTACTAAGATATTAGAACCCAGTCTACGAATGAATAAGTACTAAGATATTAGAACACAGTCTTCAAATGAATAAGTACTAAGATATTAGAACCCAGTCTACGAATGAATAAGTACTAAGATATTAAAACCCAGTCTACGAATGAATAAGTACTAAGATATTAGAACCCAGTCTAGAAATGAGTAAGTACTAAGGGGGCGCTCACCAGTTAATATGTACTTTTCAGATAGTGACGTATGTCAGGTGAAGTTGTTTGCATTTGTAACATGCACAATGGAGATAATGTTGGCATATCTCAATGCTACTTTGATGTAATGTGGCTGATATTTCTTTGGATACTGCACTTGTGGAAATTGTAAATGATCTAAGTGCATGGTATAACAAAATGGATGCTCCCATGTGCTTGAAAAATTAGCCAGAATTAATCAAAAGTACACTAACTTTAGCAGTTATTAAACTAGGGAAAACGAATTTTGCTGAAGTAGGCAATAGCAGCTTCTGAAAGTGCAATGAACAAATTACAAAATATCTTAAAAGTAAAAAAAGTTATCGTACCATTTTTCTACAATTTGCCTCTGAAGTCCAGGGAGTGAAAATGACCATGTGGAGCTAGCAGTTTGTTTACATGAGCACATCTTAGGTTAGTCCAAGCTGTATACTCTAGAACCTAAAGTACACCCATCAATCATACATCAAAATAAAGGGAATTGAAAGTTCTTCTCCCAACACCTAAGATATACAAAGTCTTTATTATATTGCCAGTATAACCAGTGAAGAAATCCCAGAAAATTATTTTTCTTTAAAATTCTAACCCTATGCAAAGTACGAAACTGTAGAGCGCCACCTAAGATATTAGAACCCAGTCTTCAAATGAATAAATACCAAGATATTAGAACCCAGTCTATTAATAAGTAAGTACCAAGATATTAGAACCCAGTCTTCAAATGAATAAGTACCAAGATATTAGAACCCAGTCTATAAACAAATAAGTACCAAGATATTAGAACCCAGTCTATAAATAAATAAGTACCAAGATATTAGAACCCAGTCTTCAAATGAATAAGTACTAAGATATTAGAACCCAGTCTACGAATGAATAAGTACCAAGATATTAGAACCCAGTCTAGAAATGAATAAGTACTAAGATATTAGAACCCAGTCTTCAAATGAATAAGTACCAAGATATTAGAACCCAGTCTTTTAATGAATAAGTACCAAGATATTAGAACCCAGTCTATAAACAAATAAGTACCAAGATATTAGAACCCAGTCTTTTAATGAATAAGTACCAAGATATTAGAACCCAGTCTATAAATGAATAAGTACCAAGATATTAGAACCCAGTCTTTTAATGAATAAGTACCAAGATATTAGAACCCAGTCTTCAAATGAATAATTACCAAGATATTAGAAACCAGTCTTTAAATGAATAAGTACCGAGATATTAGAACCCAGTCTACAAACAAATAAGTACCAAGATATTAGAACCCAGTCTTTTAATGAATAAGTACCGAGATATTAGAACCCAGTCTACAAATGAATAAGTACCATGATATTAGAACCCAGTCTTTTAATGAATAAGTACTAAGATATTAGAACCCAGTCTACAAACAAATAAGTACCAAGATATTTGAACCCAGTCTTTTAATGAATAAGTACTAAGATATTAGAACCCAGTCTACAAATGAATAAGTACCATGATATTAGAACCCAGTCTACAAACAAATAAGTACCAAGATATTAGAACCCAGTCTTTTAATGAATAAGTACCAAGATATTAGAACCCAGTCTTCAAATGAATAAGTACCAAGATATTAGAACCCAGTCTACAAACAAATAAGTACCAAGATATTAAAACCCAGTCTTTTAATGAATAAGTGCCAAGATATTAGAACCCAGTCTACAAATGAATAAGTACCATGATATTAGAACCCAGTCTACAAACAAATAAGTACCAAGATATTAGAACCCAGTCTTTTAATGAATAAGTACCAAGATATTAGAACCCAGTCTTTTAATGAATAAGTACCAAGATATTAGAACCCAGTCTTCAAATGAATAAGTACCAAGATATTAGAACCCAGTCTACAAACAAATAAGTACCAAGATATTAGAACCCAATCTGCAAATGAATAAGTACCATGATATTAGAACCCAGTCTTTTAATGAATAAGTACCAAGATATTAGAACCCAATCTTTTAATGAATAAGTACCAAGATATTAGAACCCAGTCTTCAAATGAATAAGTACCAAGATATTAGAACCCAGTCTACAAACAAATAAGTACCAAGATATTAGAACCCAATCTGCAAATGAATAAGTACCAAGATATTTGAACCCAGTCTATAAATGAATATTAACAGTAGGAATATGAATTTCTCATTCTAACTGATTTGCAAAGGATCAGACAATTAGTTCTCACTGAATGAAATTCCAAGTATGGAAGTGGAACAGGAAATTCATGCAGTATTAAAGCACAATAACTCCATCACAGAATCCCAGACTGCTTTCTATCCATACTCTAATCATTACAGAATCCCAGACTGCTTTCTATCCATACTCTAATCATTACAGAATCCCAGACTGCTTTCTATCCATACTCTAATCATTACAGAATCCCAGACTGCTTTCTATCCATACTCTAATCATGGCTGGCTTCATCAATCAATAACTCCATTACAGAATCCCAGACTGCTTTCTATCCATACTCTAATCATGGCTGGCTTCATCAATCAATAACTCCATTACAGAATCCCAGACTGCTTTCTATCCATACTCTAATCATGCCTGGCTTCATCAATCAATAACTCCATTACAGAATCCAAGACTGCTTTCTATCCATACTCTAATCATGTCTGGCTTCATCAATCAATAATTCCATTACAGAATCCCAGACTGCTTTCTATCCATACTCTAATCATGTCTGGCTTCATCAATCAATAACTCCATTACAGAATCCCAGACTGCTTTCTATCCATACTCTAATCATGGCTGGCTTCATCAATCAATAACTCCATTACAGAGTCCTAGACTGCTTTCTATCCATACTCTAATCATGGCTGGCTTCATCAATCAATAATTCCATTACAGAATCCCAGACTGCTTTCTATCCATACTCTAATCACATCTGGCTTCATCAATAAATAACTCCATTACAGAATCCCAGACTGCTTTCTATCCATACTCTAATCATGTCTGGCTTCATCAATCAATAACTCCATTACAGAGTCCCAGACTGCTTTCTATCCATACTCTAATCACGGCTGGCTTCATCAATCAATAACTCCATTACAGAATCCCAGACTGCTTTCTATCCATACTCTAATCATGTCTGGCTTCATCAATCAATAACTCCATTACAGAATCCCAGACTGCTTTCTATCCATACTCTAGTCATGTCTGGCTTCATCAATCAATAACTCCATTACAGAATCCAAGACTGCTTTCTATCCATACTCTAGTCATGTCTTGCTTCATCAATCAATAACTCCATTACAGAATCCCAGACTGCTTTCTATCCATACTCTAATCACATCTGGCTTCATCAATAAATAACTCCATTACAGAATCCCAGACTGCTCTCTATCCATACTCTAATCATGGCTGGCTTCATCAATCAATAACTCCATTACAGAATCCCAGACTGCTTTCTATCCATACTCTAATCATGTCTGGCTTCATCAATCAATAACTCCATTACAGAATCCCAGACTGCTTTCTATCCATACTCTAATCACGTCTGGCTTCATCAATCAATAACTCCATTACAGAATCCCAGACTGCTTTCTATCCATACTCTAATCATGGCTGGCTTCATCAATCAATAATTCCATTACAGAATCCCAGACTGCTTTCTATCCATACTCTAATCACGGCTGGCTTCATCAATCAATAACTCCATTACAGAATCCCAGACTGCTTTCAATCCATGCTCTAGTCATGTCTGGCTTCATCAATCAATAACTCCATTACAGAATCCAAGACTGCTTTCTATCCATACTCTAGTCATGTCTTGCTTCATCAATCAATAACTCCATTACAGAATCCCAGACTGCTTTCTATCCATACTCTAATCACGTCTGGCTTTATCAATCAATAACTCCATTACAGAATCCCAGACTGCTTTCTATCCATACTCTAATCATGTCTGGCTTCATCAATCAATAACTCCATTACAGAATCCCAGACTGCTTTCTATCCATACTCTAATCATGGCTGGCTTCATCAATCAATAATTCCATTACAGAATCCCAGACTGCTTTCTATCCATACTCTAATCATGGCTGGCTTCATCAATCAATAACTCCATTAAAGAATCCCAGACTGCTTTCTATCCATACTCTAGTCATGTCTGGCTTCATCAATCAATAACTCCATTACAGAATCCAAGACTGCTTTCTATCCATACTCTAGTCTTGTCTTGCTTCATCAATCAATAACTCCATTACAGAATCCCAGACTGCTTTCTATCCATACTCTAATCATGTCTGGCTTCATCAATCAATAACTCCATTACAGAGTCCCAGACTGCTTTCTATCCATACTCTAATCACGGCTGGCTTCATCAATCAATAACTCCATTACAGAATCCCAGACTGCTTTCTATCCATACTCTAATCATGTCTGGCTTCATCAATCAATAACTCCATTACAGAATCCCAGACTGCTTTCTATCCATACTCTAATCACGGCTGGCTTCATCAATCAATAACTCCATTACAGAATCCCAGACTGCTTTCTATCCATACTCTAATCACGTCTGGCTTCATCAATCAATAACTCCATTACAGAATCCCAGACTGCTTTCTATCCATACTCTAATCACATCTGGCTTCATCAATCAATAACTCCATTACAGAATCCCAGACTGCTTTCTATCCATACTCTAATCATGTCTGGCTTCATCAGTAAATGAGTATGCAGACTTGATCCTTATGTCATAATTCGGAGTTTAAGAAAGGGAGACAATTTAGATAACCTATACTAGACCGAACTTAAATAAAAGTCAATCTTTAAATATATATATTGATGGAGATTAGAAATGGAATTGCTGAAAATTGAAAAGTTAATCCATTTCAATGATGTGTGTTTTGTATTTATAAAGAGTTCACTTAAAAATATGTAAAACTAGATTTGTATTTGTATTACTTGTATGCCCCTGATTGAGATCACATAGTCAAAGACCATACAAGTTTTTAAAAGTTTGAAATATTGTCGCAATAGCATGAAAATCTCTTCAGGCGATTGATGTATGCTTACAAACATTCCTGGCAAAATGTCACTTGTGTACTTACAGTTGATTTGGTTTAGGTATGTGAACAATATTTTTATCAAAAATCTCACAGTCCAGCAATTGAATAATAAATTGCTGTAAATGAACTGAAAATATAATTAGGTCATCTCCTTAAATATATACCTATAGTTCAAGTGGGTTTTTTTCTTAATCATGCAAACAAGGTTTTATTTCACAAAGTACAAGTTTTTTAAAAAAGTTAACAAGAGTCCCTTTAAATGTCTGATGCACTACTGGGCAAAAGAATTTCCAGGAATTCAGCTAAGACCATTTCTTCCTTTTAACTGACAAGTGGCCATATTGAAGGTCAATTTTAGGACCAGCTAGACACTGTGAGAACTCGAATGAAAACCCAGTGTCAAAATGTCTTTCAAATCACGAATGATGCTTTAACAAGATTTTCAAGTCGGACATCAAATCAGTACCATTTTAATTTAGGATCCGCAAGACACTGTATGAAGTTTTCTTTTGTAAAAATATTGACATAACAAAAGAAGATTTTCAATATAGCTGCCCTGATGACCATATTGGATATCAGATGTGCATCATTTCCATTTATAACCAGGTAGACTTCATAAGAAGTCTTCTTGTAAAAGCACAATGTCAACATGAAAACCCATCAATGACAAATGCAATAATTTTTTTACAAATGGCCATTGTAGCACCATACTGGAGGTTCAGATTGACACCAATTTCATCTATAGCACAATTTTCAGGATATATTGGATGTCTGAGTCAAACCATTTTCAATTATGGTCAAAAGACATCATAAGAAATTCTTTAGTATAAACATCATGATGATATACCATTCATCAGTAGTAACAGTAGCAATAGAAAGCTTCAAGATGGTTCCTGTGGCAGCCAGTGATCTCTGAGCAGTATGATTTTTCATATAGGACCAACTACATCATGGATGAAATTTTGTGTAAAGTTTCATAACAGTCCTCCAAGTAGTTTAAGGAAGAGTAGTGATAACAAACTTGCTCTAACACATGGATGAGGGGCCCCCGATTGGCCAAATGGTTTAAAGCACTCTCCATAATGGATCACTGCCATCTCAGCTATGTCTGCGTGGATTCGAGTCTCGGATTCGGCCAATGTGGGTATGTGAGAAAGCTTGCCAGTAGCTTCTCATGGGTCGGTGGTCCTTTCTGGGGTTTTCCAGGTTCTTCCTCCACCATTAATACTGGCCACCATGTATAGTCTATCTTGTGCTGAAAAATGGCGTTAAACCCTACAACAACAACAACAACAAATGGATGAACCGTATATTATGGAAAGATGGACATTGGATGACTAAACAATGAACTATTCTGGTCTATGTCAAATTGAGCTTAAAAAATTTAAGAAAAAAGAAACATTACTGTAATGGCATGAAAATATAATCCAGCCGTCTACATTTAAATACAAATATGCATAATAATGGACTATGATAACTGTAATGCTTCACCATTTCATTCAGTACATAACTCTAGTACTGGAACCAAATGTGTCACTGACACCAGTGACTTATTAATTATTCATATGAACTAATCAATACGGAACAATAGTCCCAAGTGTTACAGAATTTGATCTTTATTGTTTTATGAGTGGATTTAAGTGCCAGCTGCTGTAACAGACCAAGGTAGTAGGACACAGCAACTGTTCCAACATAAAAAATTCAATCAGAGTCAATGTCCAGAATTAGGTCAATTATCAGGCCCACAAAACAAAACTCAATACAGTGTACATGCCCTATTTCTCCTTACTGTAAATCATATTTTAAGTTTTGAACATATTGAATATTTCATGAGTTTAGTAAATTTATCTGCAAACTATTTTTTGTGATTGGCTTTGTGGTAATATCTATTACAGGTATGTACATTTAATTTTCTATTGATGTCCACATTTATTTGTCTTAGTTTAAAATCTTGTAATTTCTGTATATAGGCTATATTTATTGCATGATTATAATATTTAATAGCCCTTTATGTAGATAATTTATAATATTTATTAGCCCTTTATGTAGATAATTTATAATATTTAATAGCCCTTTATGTAGATAATTTATAATATTTAATAGCCCTCTATGTAGATAATTTATAATATTTATTAGCCCTTTATGTAGATAATTTATAATATTTAATAGCCCTTTATGTAGATAATTTATAATATTTAATAGCTCTTTATGTAGATAATTTATTATATTTAATAGCCTTTATGTAGATAATTTATAATATTTAATAGCCCTTTATGTAGAAAATTTATAATATTTAATAGCCCTTTATGTAGATAATTTATAATATTTAATAGCCTTTATGTAGATAATTTATATTTCTGTGCAAAACTGAATTTCTTATTTCGAAACATATATAAAAAATTGATACATGCAAAAAATCGAACAATTTTAACTAATACATACCATGCAATGCTCAGAAGATTAAAATTCATGATCACTCCCACCCTAAATCACTCAATAGTTGAGCTAAACATGAATTGTATAAACCGGTAATATATGTCCAGAATTTCAATGTTTTCATGATGAGGTGTCAAATGCTATCAAAACAATTTAATTGATATGGTGTTACAATAAAATATGCATAAATCTTTAAGAATGAATACATACAGGATTCATACAAATAGTAAACATGTGTAAAACATTATAGGTGAGTACATGAAAACAATGTTGTCAAAAGTGGTTGACATGTACTGAATTAAACAAAATCATACAAATGAATGTTTCTGTTGATGTTGATAAAGAAGCCAACATTATACAAGCAGGTCTTGAATTCTATAGTTTTACTCCAGGAAAAGCAAACCTCTTCTCATAAAACTCTGAATTTGGTTCAGGTAAATATAAATTGCTGTTTGAGATGGATCTTAGTTCATACATATGTACATTTAAAAAAATTAAAGTTACCTTTAAGATAATCAGGAATTAAACCATTTAAATTTTTAGACAAACTGAGTTCTCTGCTGAAATGGAAGCCACTTTAGGGTTTTAAAAAGATTTGTTGATGGTGTATTTAAATCAACAATAAGAATAACTCTAGATGTCCTTTTTTAAAATTTCAGCAATTATTCCTAATTTTCTGTACCACTATTACCCCAGATAGAACAGAAATATTCTAGGTGTTGCTTTATATATATATATATATATATATATATATATATATATATATATATATATATATATATATATATATATATATATATATATATATATATATATATACCTTGTAGAATATCTTTGCTCTTGAGGTAGACAAGATTTTATTATGTTCAAAAGACGTAGTGACTTTACTTTTTTTTAATGCTTACCAAATTATATTACACTAGTCAAGATGCATCTGAAAAAAGTAGCTCTATAATATAACATACTGAAGGCATTGATTTTCTTTAGGAGCCAAAGATAAGAGAACAATTTAAAGATTTCTTCTACTTCAGCTTGGTTGCTCCAAGCAAACACAGTAGTGTCATCAGCACACATGTCAGTTGATGAGACTGCATCTCCTATTTTTTAGGGGTAGGTCATTTATGATCAGAACAAATAAGGGCCCCAAGATGGAACATTGTGTCACTCCAAAAATGATTATTTTAGTTTGAGATAGGTGTCCATTTAATGTTACTTCTTGAGGGTGGACAGACAAAATGTCTGCAGACAAAATGTCACGGACAAAATGGCATGGACAAAATGTCATGTGGACAAAATGTCAGTGGACATAACGGCACGGACATAATGTCATGCGGACAAAATGTTTGCGGTCCAAAAAATTTGCGGAACAAAATATAAGATGGAAAAACCAATGAAAAAATTCACTAATCTTATTATTCAAATTTAGTCTAACTTTATTATAATAATTATATCTAGCCTATATTAATAATAATGTTTGATATTCAATTAATAAAATGCATAGCATTATTAGGTTATTTTAAAAACGCTGCTAAAAATAAATTTGAAATCCAGGTCATGCTCCAATTACAGCTCTAGCAATTAATTTATTAAGGCGACACAAATACCCTAGTCATCTGGTAAAGTTAATTTTAATTTGCATAGCTGTGTTTTTAATTTGAGGCCAATATGTACTCAACGGGCTGAAACCAAACTTGCTTTGGCACATAACACTGACCGCGCCGCGATGAGATAGGTAATTAAAAAGAGATGAATTGTCGAGCAGAGATGAAAGTTTAATTTGAGCCTAATACTTATTCAACGGGCTGTATGTATGTGTGTGTGTGTGTGTGTGTGTGTGTGTGTATGTGTGTGTGTGTGTGTGTGTGTGTGTGTGTTACAGCGAACCCGTCATTACGGCGACAGTTCATTGTCACTGGGTAGTCATTATGGCGACAGTAACATTAGGGTGACAATATTTGTGTCACCTTAATGTTTGCACTCGTGCTGTACATTTCTTTTCTTATTTATTCACATACAGAAGTTCATGTAAGTAGTATAATATCTCCTTTAACTAGTATTTGATGTTATTTACTCAAGATATACATCTAGTTATTAAATATTGTTATGCAAAAATTTATAGGTGTGTTAAGGTTGTGTTTAGCCCCACCGTCACTACACAACCATTATGGCGACATTTAAAAAATGCTTCCACTTTTATCAAAGCACAGGAGTCTGACGTTTTATCAATAAATTACGGCGAAATGTCTGACAAAATGAAATACCCTTAACTAATATATATATATATATATATATATATATATATATATATATATATATATATATATATATATATATATATATATATATATATATATGATATGGTATTTCATTTTGTCAGACATTTCGCCGTACTTTATTGATAAAACGTCAGACTCCTGTGATCAAAGTCAAGTAATATTTTTCGGATATTTAATGAAATGATTTAAAATAGTAATTAACACTTTGTAATGTGTTTTCTTTAAGATCAAATTCAATGACAACTCATAACACACTCGACTTTTTGAAATGCAGTCGAAGAAACTGCAATAGTTTGTGTTCTATATACCATTCTTATAACCATTCTTATAATATATTCATGTATTCATGTGACCCTGGGTCAATGCATCCAACACGAGGCTAAGATAGGCACCAATTTCGTTTATCTCGCAACCATGGCTGCCAGTGTTACAGTTGATACCGGCAACGGAAAAATCGTGGCATTTATTGTTGTGTTCCATTGTGCAATGGGAATGTTTGAATTCACATAGATTTAAGCTTCCATCATATTCCATCAGTGAAAAAGATGGAGCTTCGTAGAAAATGGATTGTTGCAATACGTCGTGATGCGGGGCCGAATTTTAAGGTAAGTAACTGGATCGGTGTTGGTTTGTTTGTATTTACTTGCAACTAAATGATGTAAGAAAGAGAAATTCAAACGCAAAATAGATTCTGTCGATGAAGCAAATGATTGTATGTACGTGTGTTTTATAATGATTGGTTTCTAAAAATGTTACCCCTAGTCCCATTCCACATAACGGGGTCATCGAAAACTGGGCATACTTCACGCAGCGCATTTGTATAAGAAATTATGAATTTACGTATAAGCAGTAAGTGCAGAACAAGTAAACTTTATTACCTCGTTATAAAATAGAAAGTATTAGATGGCACTGATATGTAATCAAACCATAGCTTAGTAACTTTTGTTTTATGCATTTATTTCATCCTCATAGTGTGTATGAGAGAGAGAGAGAGAGAGAGAGAGAGAGAGAGAGAGAGAGAGAGAGAGAGAGAGAGAGAGAGAGCGTACAGTCGGTGAAAAGCAGCCTCTATTTAATACTCTTGTATAATTTTAAAATTTTAAATTATAATGAAGCTTTTAACTTTGCTAGTTATATTTTTTTGTCTCTATTATAGTTACAAATGTTGATGAAATGTTACACTATTGTGTTATCTTCTTCAGATCCTGTGAGTTGCAAAAGTAAAATTACATATATCGAGGAGAGACTGAGGAAAGCAGAAACAGAACTGGAAGAAAAGGAAAGGAAACTGCAAGATTTGAATAAAAAAACAAACATGGAGAAATTTGGATTGAACAGATTTACAGGTGATGATGAAATGATAGAATTTTACACTTGTTTTCCCATATGAGGTTTTTATAACCTTCTTCAATGGCATCAAACCTACTGCAGTTAGAATGAAGAGCTTATATTACAGCACCAGGAATGACATCAACATCAGAGGACGACAAAAAGCAATGGACCCGGTGGATGAACTTTTCATGTTTTTGTGTAGATGTGGATTTCTGATTGAAGATATGTATGTTCAATTTAATATTCACATGTCTTCTTTAAGTCAGAAAATAATCATGTGGGCAAATTATTTGTATTTCTTACTGGGAAGTATAAATATTTGGCCAAGTCATGAGCAGGTTCAAGCAAATATGCCTCTCGAGTTTCAACTGTCGTACCCAGAAACCAGAATTATTATTGACTGCACATAAATATTTACAGAAAGACCCTCATCTCTAGTGCTTACATCAAAGAATTTTTCAAATTACAAAACTCACAACTCCTGGAAAGGTTAGGTAGGGATAGCCGCACATGGTGCAGTCACATTTGTGTCTCCCTTTTACTCTGGATGCATGACTCTGAGTGATGTGGAGATCACAAAGCTGTCAGGGATTAAAGATTCATTAGAACCATGGGATTAAAATTATGGCAGATAAAGGTTTTGTTTTACACAAAGTTGTCGTTGTTTTAGGCATTGATTGGAATTATTTGACAAGTTCATTCATTTATTTTGAAATGACCATAAATGCAGATTTTATTTACTGCATTATTAAAAATACTTATTTTATAACTCCAAACTGCAGATGTGACATGAAATAATTATTTGATTCATTTGAAATCCATATTTTGTATGTCTTTCCATTGCATGACTTAATAATATCATTTGTGATGTCATGAAATCTAATTATGTGTTCCTCGTATGATAAATTTAAATTCAGTGTGCTAACATGATGATAATTATATGGCACTCAAGAGGGCCATGAGTGGACGAGTGGCCTAAAGCGCTCTCTGTTACAGATCACTGCCATCTCACCTCTGTGTGTGTTCGAGTCTCGTATTTGGCAAATGTGGGTAGGTGAGAAAGCTTGCCATTAGCTTCTCATGGGTTGGTGGTTCTTTCTAGGGGTTTTCCCAGGTTCTTCCTCAACCATGTATCATGTACTGAGAAATGGCTTTAAACACTACAGCAGCAACAACAACAACAACAACAAGCTGCAATATAAATAGGCTAACCTGAATTACCAATCAGATTGCCTGAATTACATAATACTGATAACTGAGCAGTAGTACCAGTTAACAGTGATACATTGTTATTTTTGTTATTTGCTGATTGCAGTGTAGTTATGTAACAACTACCAGTGATCAGGCTTATGGACAATTCGGACCAAAGACAATTCGGCCCAAGACAATTCGACCCAACTTGGACCGAAAATAAGACATTTCGGCCCAACTTTAAAGACAATTCGGACCAACTCGAAAGACAATACGGCCCAACCAAAGACAATTCGGCCCAATTTTAAAATACAACTGACAAGTATTTATTTGTAACATATATTTTGACAATTCTTATATAATATGTTTTATAATAAAATTTGGAACATTTTGTGAACAAGATAAATGTTTTCTGAAGTTATAATGGTTAGGAAAAACCAAAGAAAGAAAGGAGTATAGTAGAGCTGTATGCTTGGTCTCAAAAACTTAATTCTCAAGCAAAACATGAGATATTCTCGTATTTGAACGTATATGTTACAAATAAATTTATACAGATAAATGAAAACTGCATAATTAGTTATTTTGCGATAATTTGACAAATTTAATTCAGAACATTATTCCGTTTTGATGTTATATGTTACGAAAAAGACATAAATGTGCACAATGAAAGATGCATCTTTACCAAAATTTCTTGTATTTTAAATTTTATTTAATTTGATAATGAATATTCAAAACACCACAAACATTTTAAGTTGTCAAATTAATACCATTCTAATTATAACAGTTTCCGATTCAAAATATTAGCGCGAAAGATTACAACGTGTATGTCTTTTTAGTCAATCCAAACATATAACGTATGTATCAGAGACATACGACAAGAGACTGTTCATTAAATCCCTTTTGATCATGAACATATGGCACAAAATTATTACATATATGTTTGCTTAACCATATTAAACACGTACATCCTTCATTGTAGTTATTTATCCTGTATGTGACAGCGGAACATCATTATTCACATGATCATTTCTGATATATTCATTATGACTTATTTTATATTTTATAAGAAGATGAAATGAATAACATTTTTATACTTAAGTGCTTTCACGAAACTTAAAAAGAAAAATAACATATTTTTAAAAATGTTTTGTAACGTAGAATGGTAACGTATGTGTCATAGTGTAAAACACGGATATATTTTAAAGTTCAAACAACTTAAATTTACACGTTTGTGTGCAATTAAAATGGCCTGAACTTATATACAGTCTCACATATAGAAAACAATATTTTTAGTCGATGAAAACGAGTCCGCTCACGTGTACTGTTTAGGTAGCATGTATATTGCACATCAGACATTTTGAATATTCAACCCATAAATAATTTAATATAGAATACAGCGTCATTTTAGAGAACGTGACTGCTTTAATGCCTTTGTTTCAGATCTAAGCTGCATTGCATACAAGGAGTTTTCGTCTGGCAAGATTCAGTCTTCTTGGGATCATATATAAATATGTACACCTCTGCATCGGCTCTTTTACTTTGACTTAATTCCTTAGGTTCTGGCAACAGTCATAGTTTGTTACTTAGTCGCTCAAATTTTGTATTTTTTGTCTTTCTCTTACGTCTCAAGTTTAAAACATCAAATTTCAGAATACTTTATTTTTTTGGGCATGCGCAAGAGCCCTACGCATTATCATCTTAAAACATTTTTCTTTTGTTACTTTTATTCATATCATAACGTGTCAGCGACATTGATTTTTGCCTCATTAGTGAATTTGCACAACGACATTCTCAATTTAAGTTGTCTGGTCCAATTATCTATATTGATTTATCAAATAATTATACTTAACATAATAATATTCTACAGAACACGTTTACATTTTTCTAAGAGTAGCGACACCGTACATGAGATATTATACTAATATATTTGATATTAGGCTTCAGATTGTAAGACTGCTTAATATATGACACACTCGATTGCACATATCTTTATAAAATAGAAACGATATATTGTTACAATTTAGCGACAAGAGTAGAGGCCATGCATACCTCTTGAAAACACTAATCCTACTTTGAGAGGGATACTTCAAAGGGTTTCTTATCTTTTAAGCACGGACGTGAAGGAAAACATCCCTTACACTCACAGCACCGGACATGTGGTTCAGGTGAGAATAACTATAACAGTGTGTTAGCTAAAATATTAGCAAATAGTTTCGAATGAAAATAACACGTATTATAAGACATCATGAAAAATAACACCTTTCATTTTTGCAGTAGATATGAAAAAAAGAGATTAATTAAATATCGAGAAAAAATATTAAAAGCACTATGTTTTGGTTTGAAATGTAAAATGAGCAACTTTTCGTCATATACAAAGATAATTATATTATGACTGCATTTTGGTACTAACTGTATTGTGAATTTTGTTATAAATAATAGAATCATAATATTTGTTTTGAGGAATTTGTTTTCAGTAAATTATGTAGTTTGATTTGGCTGCTTCCCGTGTGTGCGGATGGTAGATAATGTGATTTTGGATAGTAAATTATGTAGTTTGATTTGGCTGCTTCCTGTGTGTGTGGATGGTAGATAATGCGATTTTAGATAATAAATTATGTAGTTTGATTTGGCTGCTTCCCGTTTGTGTGGATGGTAGATAATGTGATTTTGGATAGTAATATGAAAAGTGATTGCTTAAGATATATATACGCAATCGTCCGTCATGTCGACAAATGATAAAATGCACCCACCCTGAAGGCTATTAATAAATGTAACACCCCCTTTCTGAAAACCCTAGAAAAAAAATACATCTTTTGGAAAAATAGTACATGAATTAAAACATCAAATACCAGTAGGTATATTCAAAGTAGAAACTAATCAAATAACTGAAAAAGAACCTTGGAATAATGTACCAATAAAAGTAAATACCTCCCTTGTAGGAAACGGTAACAAAGTAAATCAACAACAGTACCTAAAAACACTAGCAATGGAAACTATTAACAACCAGTACCAAAATTATATACAAAAATTTACACGGATGGCTCCAAAATTACAAATCCTTTCGAAACAGCTGCAGCCTGGGTCATACCAGAACATAATATCCAAATGGGCAGTCGTCTTCCCGACCACTGTTCCATTTATACAGCTGAATTCTGGGCCATCCTTGAATTTTTAAAATGGATACATGATAACAAACCACACAAGACTTTGATTATTAGTGACTCGCTTAGCATCCTTACTTCCATTAAAAATAATAACACTAAATCTAGGAAAAATTTCCTTACACAAATTAATCAAACCATGAAATTAATCAACTCTCAAAATCTAACAGTCGAGTTGTTATGGATTCCATCACACATAGACATAAAAGGAAATGAATTAGCAGACCAACTGGCTGAAAATAAACTCTCAACCAAATTACATGCCGCTCAAGTATAGTCAGACTGAAATCTACAGTCTGATCTATTCAGTGATTAATCAAACATGGCAAAAGGATTGGGAACTAAACAAACAAGGGAGAACTATTAAAAACATCATCAAGGAAGTTGATAGAAACATCTTAACGCCTTGGTGCAGCAGTTTTGAACAAACTAAAATAAACAGAATAATTCTAGGAAAAACAAAACTGGCTAACAGCTTTGGTAAATATATAGAACCTTTCCCACACAGCATCAATTGCTTCAGTTGTAACCTACCTTAAGACCTACACCACATATTTAATAACTGTAAAAAGAACCTAAAGGAAAGGAAAATATTTAGATCTAAACAGCTAAACATCTCTGCACCAAGTACATACCCGGAAGTAATCCAATTAAATAACACCAACCCTCAAAAAACAATTCAAAATATAATAGAATTACTTAGAACATCAGGACTTATTGATAAAATATAAAATGGTCCAAATAACACAATAATCCTGGTTTTTAACCTTATATTTAAAAAATAATCACATTCACACGGAATGGGAATGTACAGGATCAGAAGGGACTCCGTGACCCCTCTAGGTTAGCCCACCTACACTACGCTGGGTAAAACGTACCACGGATGATACCTGTGCTAACCAAACCTAACAGGATGCTGTAACGTTAATGAAATTACCAGGCAAAACAAGATAAACATTGAAATATGCAAAATAACAACGTATAGAACAATATAAAATTAAGAAACAAGTGTCTAGGAAACCACCTCTCTTTTGTTTGCTCTTACTACTCTCCCTATATACAGTCTCATTGACAGCATTTATACAACTAAACTAGATTTCATATTCAGATTAGAACCCCAACAATCTGGCATATCATCATGGTCTAAACGTGACCATTTAAAAAGTCTCCTACTTTATGGCACCAAATAGATATTATGAGGTAGTCTCAAAATCCAAAGACTATCAGGCCCAGCGACACAATGTTGCAATATAAAGTTATTTACTCTAAGCCAGATCCTTAAATTAATAACATTATAAGGTAGTCAATTCCCAGACTATCAGGCCCCGCAGCACAAGGCTGCATCATAAACTAAGATACAAGAACTAAAGCCTATAACAAGATTTAGATGGTCAAACCTGACCATCTAGCAAGACAGCTCACGCTGCAATAAAAATTTACACAATAACCTTAATTACTCTAAAAACTAAATTTTTTACGTTGCATAACTACTAACGCGATAATAGGCTGTCATATGAAACTGTATACTCAACTTTAATAACAGCACAAAGTATTCCAAATTGTTATGGATGAACGACACCAGCGTGCCAGTTCACAGATCCTTTTCCTCGGCCGGACACCAACACCAGCAAAAGACTAGACGTGGAAACCATTTTTCACTAGTCATCATTTGGTTCCATTGTACCTGTAGCACTGCAGCTTCCGATAGGTTGATAAGGTTGAGTGCGTGGCTGTTCTATTCCCATTCCCATTCCCCTAGGTCTCTCATTCATGTCGATAGCCCCTTCTAGGGGCGCGACATGACCAAATTAAATAGCATACTTTGTATGCATAAATGCCTGTTGGGATGTGGCACCATTCCTTCCCCACGGGAAAATATAAATTACAACCATATTAATTGGTAGTGTAAAATAGTGAATATATGATCCTTTGTGGCCGGTTTCACTTAAAACCTTAAATATTGATTGATTGATTTGAGCTATCAGGCCCAGCGACACAATGTTGCAATATAAATTTATTTTACTCTAAGTCAGATCCTCAAATTAATATTACTATAAGGTAGTCAAAACCAGACTATCAGGCCCTGCAGCACAAGGCAGCATGATAAACTAAGCTATAAGAACTAAGGCCCATAACATGGATATAGGTGGTCAATACCAGACCATCTAGCCCGGCAGCACACTGCTGCCATAAATTTCTTTCACAATAGCATTAATTAATTTAAATTTGTACGTTGAATATCTACCAGCGCGAAAATAGGCTGTCATATGAGGTTGTATACACTATGTTAACAGCACAAAGTATCCTAAATTGTTAGGGAAAAATCGGAAATGATACGATGAAAGGAGGCGAACATCAAGATGGAGGATCAACAATAAGCAAGACACAAAGGAAAGACACAGGGACGGTGTTCTTTTTTTTTCTCTTCAATTTGCAGCTGGACGACGATTACTTGTTGAATGCAATTACAGAGCCCTTGTTCAGACAAGATGTAATCCGCAAAGACAACCGCCACTTAATATTTGCAACTAATTACCAGCTGGAACTCCTGAGAAAGGCTAAAACATGGTACATCGATGGTACCTTTAAGATCGTGAAGAAACCTTTTTATCAGTTACTAACGGTTCACAGTTTCTTGAAGTCAGGAGAAAATATGAAGCAAGTACCACTTTACGGACTTCCCACACGGAGAAGAAAAAGATTTGTTCACCTTTCTTTAGATGTTGAGTTGAGAAAATTGTGCAGATTAAGAAAGATCAGTCTTTTTGGTTTACAAAGTACAGGTTGTTCACCAACTATGCTAGTTAGAAAAAATTAGATTCCTTAATTAGATACAATTTTGGACAGAACATATCTGCCCAATTTAAAAGTTAAAGTAGGAATATATAGAATGTTGCAGTTAAACACATACATTGACCGGTTTATTTTAAAGAAAAATGCAAAACATAACAATGACCAGATGTGTAGTAGTGTGAGACCCATGACCGACATTGACATTACAGACGGGATGAACATTGAGCAGTTGCTGGATATAAACTCAGAATTTAATGCGGCCACCGGAGGGGTAGATGTGCCGCCAAAAGCACTGAAGTCAAAGCTGAACAAATACTTCAGGACTACAATACAGCATAATGTATTGCTGGTCTTCCATCCTGATCGGTGTCAACTACTGGAGAACAGCAGAGTGACACGCCAGGTGGAAATCTTAGCGACACTACAGGCGATGAAATACTACATTGGAAATATTGAGGCCCTCCAGAATGCGGATCTAAACAAATATATGCTGCATCCAAAAGACCTATAAACGCCTTTTATAGCCGTAAAGATGCTGGAGGTAAAAAGAGCAAAGGCTATAGTAAGGGAGGTCCCACCATTCGAGAGAGAGGTGGGCCGAAAGACTGTCGAAGTGCATGTGAACAGACTCCCGCTTGAGATAGACACGTGCGAACTAGTTAGCAAAGCCCAACAAACGTTGAGAGCCAATGTAAACTATCATAAGATGACAACCATTTGGGGCATTGCCCCTACTCAGACTGGAGGCAGAATACAAACAATAGCCAGACGAGAGACTAAAAAAATCCCCATGTTCTTTTACGTACTGGGCTTTAAACTCAAAGGCTGGTACAGGGGGTGCGAGGACGATCGAAAGTGCTCCAGATGCGGGCAAACCGGTTACGGCCTATGGGATTGCAAAGAGGGAACACCCAAACCGAACGACAGCCCCAAGACTTATGCAGGTGCCGTTGCGGCACAAGTAATAAATTCTCCACAAAAAAATCCACAAAGCCCACCAACAACAGCGTAGGAAATAAGACAGGAGGAAATAACAGAACCAATCAAGTGCTGACTGATAAGTGGAGGGATATTCTAAGCCCTAGAAACACAATGGTTAAGACCCCAGGAAAAGAGCCCAACAAGAAAACCACAACATATTTGATGTACTGAGTGAAAAGGGAAAGGAGGTAGAAGAAGAGAAAGACATGGGGGATCTACTTGGAATGATACCCCTCACAACACCCACACCAATGGCACCAGTGAAAAGGAATCTTAAAAAGGAAGGTTAGTAATATATCAACCTCATCAATAGAAAATATTAAGGACACTAAAGAAAACGTTGCGATAAATATGGTAGAAGAAGAAGAAATAGACAGAGAACAAGCCAAGGAAAAAAAGGAGAACAAAAGTAAAGAAGGGAAGAGAATGAAGAGTCTAAGGAAAACGGAGAGAACAGACATGGGGTATCTACTAGAAATGATACCCCTCACAACCCACACCAATGGCACCAATGAAAAGGAATCTTAAAAAAGAAAGTTAGTAATATATCAACCTCCTCAACAGAAAATATTAAGGACACTAAAGAAAACGTTGCGATAAATTTGGTAGAAGAAGAAGAAGAAATAGACAGAGAACAAGCCAAGGAAAAAAAGGGAGAACAAAAGTAAAGAAGGGAAGAGAATGAACAGTCTAAGGAAAACGGAGAGAACAGACAATGATAGCGCATCCAAAGTGACAAGAGTAACGGGAAACAATACGAACAGAGACACACTATACTCGTCGAACAAGTGATTTTTACCAGTCGCGAACTAGCAATGATACGATATGGGATGACCCACATTTCCCCAGAAAAAAATATATGAACACAAATGGATCACACACACACACAAAGTTAGACAATGCAAAAATAAAAAACGACCATAATCTGAAAAAAATAATACGACAACCTGGGATAGACAAAAAGTGGAGGACAAAAACTTTACTGTCTATAAACGTAAATGGGATAAATAGGGACAAATTAGAAAAATTAAAAACATTAGAAACCTATGAGATGTTATTTATACAGGAGACACATAATGGACTGAAAACTGAGAGGGAAAGAGGTATGGACAGTTTGATAACCACTAACGACTTTATAGGGAAAAATATAAGAGGGGGTGGTGTGGCCGGTTTTATTAAAAATAAAAGAGTGGTTAAATGGGAAAGAATAGAGGAGGGATTTGAAGGAGAGATTAATACACATTGTAATGGGTGGGATAAACTTTATCAATGTGTACATTCCAAACAATAGGCACAATAAATTAATTTATTGACAAACTGGCCAAATATTTAGAAAAATACACTATGGGAAATTTGAAACTAGGAATGATTTAAACTGTGTAGGTGATAACATAGACAGAACAGGACAACTAACAACAGATGACATAAGGTTTAAAGACAAAATGGAACACATACTGACGACACAGAAACTGATTGACATACAGGAGACTGCATGTGCACAGGGTAGAATACACATTCGATTACAAAGATAATAAGGGGAGTAGGATAATAACATTTTGGGGGACACTTTCGGGAACAAATAAATATATAAAAGCAGTAAATATAAATTACAAACTTTCGGACTATAAATTAATTAACGTAGAAATAAGGAAAATAAATAGGATAAAATGGGACAGGGGACAATAGAAAATAAACAACAAGATCTTAGATAACATAGACATTGGTCAAGAAATTAAGAAAGAAATAGAAATTTGTACAAATAAAGGGAATTTGTACATAATAAAAGAATTGGACTCTTTAAACGGGAGATTAAAAAATATAGCAACATACTATACAAAATTAAGGATAGGGAAAATAAAATTAGAGAAAGAAGCGATAGAAAATTTAATGAAAACATGTAAATACAGAATACAAAAAATAAACACCAGAGGAAAAGCTTAATAAAAAGAAAAAGGAAGAACATAAAGGGAGGGAGATTAAAGCGGGAAAATTTACAAAACTATACAAAATTGCAGAGGGTCTATATAAAAGGAAAGAACTAAGAAGATTGGGAGAAGAAAAAATCTTTAGAATCCCTCAATATTAAAGGGGAGAGAATAACAAAAGACAAAATAGAATACTAAAACACATACAAGACTATTACGGAGAACTCTACACATCACAAGAAATAAAGTGACAAATTGACGAATATTTACAAGAGATAAAATGCGAAACGATATCCACAGAACATAAAAACATATGTGAAGATTTCGTAACGCAAGAAAACATTATAAGAACAATAGGAAATTAAGAAGGAAAAAAATAATCACCAGGTAGAGATGGGCTCTCAGCAAAATAAGGGAAATAAGATAGGGAGGTGTCATGGCGCGGGGGTGATGATTTATATATTTTTGTTGCCCACTGTCACGGGGTTGCATAAATATAATAAGAAATAATATAACCCACCCCTTTTTATTACTCGTTATCTAAGAGATGACCACCCTCGATATAATTACCAAGATTCGAGTAAAGATAAGTGGTGAAACATATATGGAAATAGATATAGTGATCTGAGCAGATATAATGAACAAACAAATACGAGCCCCCGTAGAGATAAACAATTTAATGAATTACATAAACAATTGTGAAAATTCCTTTCATTAAGAATATACTCTGCTTTTAGAAATACAACTTCCACCGAATTACAATCAAACTCAAATAGATTTAAATGAACTAGCCGATTTGTTACCGATAGCTTTAGTTCATCATAGGATCGAGTTAAACAATCGAAGTCAAAGCAATGTACGATTTCATAATCTGCTAGTCCTCAGCTTTCCGCTTCCTCTGTTGCTGTTCAGAACTTTAGATCTCAATGATGATACTTGCTCTCGGGATATTCGTCTCGGGATACAATCTGAACACGTTAGAATTTTAGCACTGAGCAAAATTTCCTCACATGTATATACGTCTCACTGCACTTCCCTCTCTTTCTTTTTCTCAGCATACGTCTCAGGTTACGTAACATCAATACGTCTAAAAAGCTATTTTCTCCCTTTGTGGTGGTTTCATCACCCAGCCAGTAGTAGCGGCTTGCCTGGACCACACCTTTTTACGAATAAATCTCTTTCAAATTCCGCTCGGAGCCTGTAGTGAATTTTATCTCTTGTCCTCTCACAGTTAAAACTTCAATTTCAATAAAGGCGATATTAAATCCCATTAATCTTGTGTGAAAACACATTCCTTATTTAACGTGACCAATCAGTATCAAATAGTTTTGCTGCCCTTTCTTTCAGAGTCTCTAAAGTCGGGTCAGCTTGACCTGGCAGTATTAAGTAGCAGAATTTCTGCGGTTTCTCAATTTTGACAACTTTTCCATGAAAATGAATTCTACCATGTCCCTAACAGTCAGTCTGGCTGCTGGATAAACAACGACTCTAATTAGACAAACAGTCACACTATAAAGGAACAATATCATACGCGGCAGTATAGCGATATGATACACGCGTGTCTCCATAAATCTAATTAATGGTTCTCTGGTCTCAACTCACGTATTCTTGATAGATCGCCAGAAACTTGCCCCTTCACATAGGCCCCTCCTTGAAGAATAAAATCGGTATTTTACTCTCCAAACTTGTGGAGATCTAATCTGGTTCAGTTACACGTCCTCAGGTGACCCCTTCACCTCAGACATCCCTATTCTACTTAAGCAGTCAACCCCTACATTCTCGCTGCCTTTTATATACCATACATGAATTTGGTATTGTTGCAGAAATAGTGACCATCTCATTAATCGTCCATTTGTCAACTTAGCTTGAGCCAAATAGGCGAGTGGTTGGTGGTCTGTTTCCAAAATAAGTTTTCGGCCATACAGGTAGCATTGGAATTTAGATATCTCAAAGATAATAGCCAATCATTCAATCTCAGAGACCGAATAATTACGTTCTGTAGTTGATAATTTCCTGCTACTGTATACAACTTGGAATAAGCATCCGTCATGCTCTTGCAATAACACTGCCCCTAAACCTCTATCACAAGCGTCCGTACGTAAGACAAAATCTCGTGTCACATCAGGCAATTTCACTAATTGCGTCTGACGTCAGTCTGTCCTTTAACGTCTGAAAAATGCTCGTTCACATGCGTCTGTCCATACTAATTTCGTCGGAGCTTTTTTCCAAGTCAAGTCAGTCCATGGGCTTGCAATAGCGTTGAAGTTAGCAACATATCGTCGATAATACCCTGCAAATCCCAAAAATGATCGAACTTCCGTCTTAGTGGTCGGTCGTACTGCGTCCATATGTTTGTCGACCTTTGAACTATCTGGGGCCAACGTTTCTTCGCTAAGGGTATGACCTAAGTAGGTTAGTTTCCTAAACCCTATATGGTACTTAGATGGTCGTGTTGTCAGTCCAGTTTGTCGAAGTCGCTCTTAAACGTTTTTCAGTAAAATGATATGTTCGTCCCATAAAGCTGTCGCTAAGAGTAAATCGTCCATGAAGTTCGAAACTCCAGTCCCCCTTAATGGTTCAAGTAAATTACGCATCATACTGGTGAAGACGCTCGGCGCATTCTGGACCCCGAATGACATGACTACCCACTCGTAGGTCCCATATGGAGTTGCGAAGGCAAGTCTTGCTCTGTCTTCACTTCGAACTAGAATTTGCCAGTATCCCTTGGACGGTTGATTTTTGAAAAATATTTCGCTTTGGTCACTCCGGCAAAAATGGACTCAGCGTGAGGTAAAAGCTTTACCTGGAATTCCGTGATCCTGTTAAGTCTTAAGTGCCACTCGCTAACACTTGTCGCATGACAACAAAAAAAAAAACAAAAAACCTCCGAACATCCCCATGCACACCTGGCCAGTAGAACTCCTTCATCAACTTATCTCTGGTCTTCGCCACGACCATGTGGTTTCCAAGAAGACCCTCATATGCCAGCCTAAGCACTTCTCTATTTGCTTCGCTACGGACACCAAAACTTGCTTGAACGTATCGGTCCTTTTCTTGGCGTGCCGATACAAAATACCGCGTTTCGTCGCGAACTTCACCTAGCCGTCTGGCAATTTCCATATGGACCCATCTTTTGCGTACCTGCGTACCTTGTTGAGAGACAATCATCCTTTTGAAGTTTCCCCAACTCACCAGGTAGCAAATTGTCTACGGGCGAAGGCATGGGTCTTAGCGCCTTTGACCCTGACCTTCGCTTCATAGCCCTCGTCTAAACTGACCCGACATGTACAGGGATACACGTCATAAGGTTAGGTTGAGGCAATACATACCCACACCCTAATATTACGTCATGAGACAGTCCCGACATACACGTTGCTTGAATTCGTCCCTTTACCTACGGCGAATCAAGGTCAATGCTAACGACCGGAAGCGAATCCTTCGTCCGTTTAGCAACTGGACTTCAACCGCCTCACCTGTGTAATCTCAAGGCTTGACATACCTTCTATCTACCAAGGCCGGATAACTGCAGCCGGTATCATACAGTACTGTCGCCTTCTCACCGTTAACCGTAGCTATCGCTGTAGTAGTCAACTGCACTGTTTCTCGATTCTTATCATTATTCGGAGTTACTAAATGTATCGTGGTCGGACGATACTTTCTACAGTCCTTAACAATATGGCCTGGTCTGTTGCAGCCATAACACACTGGCTCACTTTTCCTCCCCGAGGTATCCTTCTCTATAGCCTGAGTCTTTCCCGACCCACGGAAATGTCCTTGGCTGGGATTTCCGGCCCTGGCCTCCCACCATTCTGAGCACTTCGTCTCTGGGGTGCCACCTCAATGGTCCTTCTATGCTCACCGTTTCCAGGTCGGTCGTTACCACTCCAAGTGGCTGGACGCACGTGCTCGCTCTCATAGCGCTCCGCCATCACACTTATTTCATCCAAGGTTGAGAATTCACGCTCCGCAAAAAACACAATTAAGTCTTTTCTGTAAATACTTAGGACGTGCCCCTTCAAAATTTCCTTACGTATTCCCTCATAAGTTAACGCGGTGCCAGACATTTTTATCCATTTATAAAAAATTACGCGTACTCGACTATGAAATTGCGCGTGTGTTTCGGTTGCCCTCTTCGACGAGTCTCTAAAAAGTTTCCAAAAGTGAACTAAAATCCTGTACAGAGACATGAACTCGTATGTACAGGTAAATGGGGCGAGAACATGAAAAATTTATATAAAGAGATCAGTGAGACAGGGGTGTCTACTATCTATGCTATTATATATAATAGCGATATAAATTCTAATTATTAAAAAAAGACTCAATAAAGTAATAAAAGGGATCAAAGTTCCAAATATCAGTGAAGAGGTTAAAATGCTACAAGATGCAGATGATTGCACTAACTTTGTACAAGACCATAATTCCTATGTAAAACTATTACGGGAATTTGAATTATTTGGAAAAGTATCATTGTCGAAAATAAATCCTGAGAAAACGGAAATCCTACTAATAGGAAACTGGAGAAGTAAACAACACGGATTACCAATCCCAATAGTTAAAGACCAAGTAAAGGCCCTAGGGATCTATTTTGGAAAGGGCGTGGAAAAACAAAACCTCAAGAAAATCAGGGAAATAATTAATGAAAATATCAAAACCTGGGCACTTACTCCATTGTGCGTAATGGAACGGCCCAAGTAACAAAAAAATTATATGAATGGGCACTTAAACTAAATTTTAAAATCAATAGACATAACAATCGAAGATCTAAAAATTTTAGATAATGAAATTATTAAATATTTATCGGGGTTTAAAACGCACTACATAAACAAGGACACATTATATAATGACAGAAAGAGGGTGGAGGCCTGGCCCTCCCAAACCCCGTCCTTATAAAATACACCAACATTCTAAACAGATTTAAGGAAATGAAAGCAGAGCCGAAAATACCTTATCATCTTCTGTACATATATTATTTCGGATTCTCAATGAAGTAGAGAAATGACATATAAAAACAATAGGTTATCGAAACTACTAGAAGACCCACGAAAATTAAGATCAATAAATGAATTACTAAACAAATATAGGGACAATAGAGAACTATGGGAAATAGATACAAAAACAGCATACAAATGGCTTACAGATAGCACAATAAATAGGATTCAAAAACAGTCGAACATTAACACATAAACATCAATTAGTGCCTGGGGAAACTGGGTCAAGTTAGGGTCATTAAAAATACAAAGCCTCTACTTCAAATAAATGCATGACGCGTGGTTGACGGGAGAGGTTGCAGTGAGACGGCATGTGATCTGAGTATCGCCCAAATGTCCACTGTGTAAAAATTCACACATTCCCCCCTCCCCCCCCCCCCAAAAAAAAAAAAATATGTCATGGTTGAATGTGATAAGAATAGAAAGAAAAGAGTTGACATAACACTAAAAATAAGAATAACTCAATTATGCAAACAAAAAACATACTATATTTAGACGGAAACTTTAGCAAGAAATTAGTATACAACATCAAATAGTTTATACTGGAAACTATGAGGGCAAATCATAATTATTGGAACACATAACTAGGGTAGGAGCACAAGGGGGGGGGGGGGAGGATCGACAGGGAACCTTAAGTGGAAAGTACGAGATGAGGAAGTCAAAGGGCTAAATCACATGGCGCTACGTGAAGTGGACTGGCCCGTGAAAGAGTCGGGGGAAAAAATTCACTCAGAGAAACATGATGCAGACAACACACTAATACAATAAGTATAGAGCAGCATAGGAGTTTTGAAGTGTTTTCCCACTACGCATGCCCTGAAAGAAAACGAGGTAAATGTCGCTGGTTAGTACTATTCAAAACCAGGCAATCTTGCATTTTCTCTTTCTCTGTGTAGCTCCCGAACTACACAGAGAGCCCTGTTTAAAGGACCAAATAAACGATTAGAAAAAAAATTACGAGCCTAAATATAAATAAATAGAGACGACCAAACTCGAGGCGGTTAATGTACAATTTAAATTTAATAAATGTACGGACCCGTCTCGAACACAGTCGTTCTCAAAAGAAATGAATATAAAAAGGACAAAGATCGACACAATATAATAGTCATTAAAAACAATGTTTTTTAATTTTTGGTAATTTTTTTCCCAAAAAAATTAAGACTTAGTACACCGGACTTTGCCAGAAATTCAAAATGCAAAATAAAAAGTAAATGTATTAAATGAGGGGGGGGGGGGACATCTATCTGGTGCCTCCCAAAAAAAAACAAAAAAAAAAAAAACACAGGAGTCTTGCCAACCAGGCTTATATACAAGGTTCGGGTTGGCTTTTGGCAACAAATAAATCTATTTTTTTTACATGGCCCGATTGTAGAATCGGGGCTTTGGCAGAAGTGTGGGAGGAGGCTTAACAAAGGTCAGCTGACACACCAGTTCTAGTCTTAGCTCTTCCCCCAATCCACTTATGGGTCTAGCCCATATGGAGTTCAAAACATCAGCTAGATCTTGCAAACGAGGATTTGTGAAAAATAATAAATCAACCAGGGCCCAGATATATAATTGGGTCTTATGGGAGTGAATCTTTCCACCCTCTCCCAAACTTCGGCCAACCCAACCCCCAAGCCCCTCCAACTGTTCTGCTCATGGGATACAGTAAGAAATTTGCTATCAATCTTATAAGATTTATAGTCAATACATCTGAGCATAAAATTAAAATAAAATTTGCTTGGTCTGAATGAATAAGTAAATAAACGATATATTTAATCTCGCCGGTGAAAACCTCATAGTTCGTTCCACATAGCGAATTTTTCGTATCTGTAACTCGGCAAATTTCAAATTTAAATGTAACTAAAAGTACCTAATTCGTTTTAAGCACTTTGTGTGACACGAATTGGTAACTTTTAGATGCATTTAATAATACTGACCTGAAAATTAAAAGAGTTTTAAACAATCGATATTCAATATGAAATGAACTTTTTACGTCGTCAATTGTTAAAGTACACTTAATGAAATATATATTTTATTCACTTGTACCAAGAAAATATCATATTTATTTTACTATAGACCGTAATAATCTTGATAATTCACTCTATTGGAATACGAATTTTCACTGCTTGTCAATATATATATATATATATATATATATATATATATATATATATATATATATATATATATATATATATATATATATATATATATATATATATATATATTGTAATAAATTTGGAGTAAGTGTTAGTGAATTTGAACCATGCTTGGGTCGTTAGTAGTGAATTTGGATACAAGCCGAATGCCTGTCCCTTTCAGTAACATAGTCCATATTAAAATTCAGTGGTGTATACAAGTAGTGTGATTGAAAAGGCAGCATTTATGGTTGGAAATCAGTAAATTATAGAATGGAATCAATAAGTTGGAACTTGGTAGGTACCGTTTATGTGGCCATAGTGGAAAATTGGCGTATGTATATGAGCGTGATACGCCGGAAATTCTGTGGATGGACTGGCCTAGGGTCGCGCAGTTAAATATTTCCCAGTTAGTAAGGGAATACTGGTGTAATTTCTATGGCATGACAAGCTATCGGTACGGAAAACGGATGATAATGAAGAAAAACCATGTAAAGGTGCAGTTAATGGACGTTTGGGCAAGTTGTCTCCTCTGGGTCGCCCATTGATTACAGCAAAGATTAATAATTATAGCAGACACGTCTTTCTTTCCATTTTACAACTCAAGTTGTATGGAAGTCTTTGGAAATTTGGGGAAAACTTATGACTTCCAGCGTGACCCGCGCCAGGGTTTTGACACCGCTCGGTCAAGTGAATATCCCTGTGCTTGTAACAATATATATATATATATATATATATATATATATATATATATATATAGAGAGAGAGAGAGAGAGAGAGAGAGAGAGAGAGAGAGAGAGAGAGAGAGAGAGAGAGAGAATATTTTGACCAAGAAATTTACATATTCTATATGTAAGCAAGTTTGTGTGGTGTTTTTTTTTTTTTTTTTATAGGGTTTAACGCCATTTTTCAGCACGCAATAGGCTATATACATGGCGAAAAGTATTATTGGAGGAAGAACATGGGGAAAAACCCCGGAAAGAACCACCGACCCACGAGAAGCTACTGGCAAGCCTTCTCACATAACTACATTAGCCGAATCTTAGACTCGAACCCACGCAGACAGAGGTGAGACGGCAGTAATCCGTAACGGAAAGCGCAATAGACCACCCCTTAAAAACACGTTAGTGGTCTATACGTATATATGGCATTACTCATATTATCGAATTGATTTAAAATCCAACAATAGACATGCTATTTTTTAAAAAATCTTGTTTTGTTCACCTTTTTAAGTGCTGTTGTAACTTGCAATGAGATGGAGAAGTATGAGTTCTGGCTATATTTTCTATGTGAATGTACACAAACACATACAGCTCATAAACGGTAGACACTTTTCATTATCACGCGGGATGCTGCAAGAAATGTGCTAATTCAGCCTGTGATAAATATTGGAGCAAACTTTTAGAACATGAAATAAGTACATTTGATTGCTTTTATTGATTAATGGACATATTGCACTAAAATATATTTGTATCAACCCGATTAAACATGCCGGTTATTAACTCAATGGAAGCATATTTCTAATTGAGGACACTTCAATATATGGGATGGGAGGGGGATTGTTTTCATCTACTCATTGGTACAAAATCTTTTATGAAGACACACGTTTAGAAGGAATTAAAAAAATATTGTGGCTTGAAAACAATAGTGCAGCTTCGGTCTTATAGTGTATTAACTGCCTATGACATTTTTTTTTTAAATATAAAAATAAACACGTTTGGAAATGGATGAGCAGACGTTGAGTTTTAAAGGCATATATTTATGATTTTGATAATCTGAAAATATACTGTAATTGTATTCCTTTGTTTTGTTTGGTATAATCTTAGGACAGTTACAAGTACTGTCGGCTTAATACTGGATTAGACAGAATATGTATGTGAAGATTATAACACCATAGCGATGCGGATAAACATACGTATTACAGTTGTAAAAGGCATATATTTATTAATCTGATCATCTTAATATATAATTTTAGTTTAATATTTTGTTTGGGATAACAATATTGCACTTAGAAAAAATGTCGCCTTAATGCTGAACTAGACAGAATATGTGTGTGAAGATTATAACGCCATAGCGATGCGGATAAACATACGTATTACAGTTGTAAAAGGCATATATTTATTAATCTGATCATCTTAATATATAATTTTAGTTTAATATTTTGTTTGGGATAACAATATTGCACTTAGAAAAAATGTCGCCTTAATGCTGAACTAGACAGAATATGTGTGTGAAGAGTCTGTCGCCATAAGGTTGTTGTGACCATCGCAGTTGTGTGTTGACATTAAGGCGACAGGGTATTAAGGCGACACATGTGTGTTTTCATTTGTAAATATTATTTTCTGTTTTAAACATGAATATTTAAGCTTGATAATCGGAATTATAAATTATTTTGATGAATTCATATACAAATACGTGCTGCAGTTTAATAACACAACATGATGTAATTCTGTCACCCTAATGCTGCTCTGTGACATGTGTCGCCCTAATGCTGGTTACGTACTCGTGTGTGTGTGTGTGTTCTTGTATGTATGTATGTATGTATGTATGTATGTATGTATGTATGTATGTATGTATGTATGTATGTATGTATGTATGTATGTATGTATGTATGTATGTATGTATGTATGTATGTATGTATGTATGCATGCATGCATGTATGTATGTATGTATGTATTGCCTGTATGTATGTATGTACATATGGATGGATGTACGTATATATGTATATATGTATGTATTCATGTACCTATGTATATATATATATATATATATATATATATATATATATATATATATATATATATATATATATATATATATATATATATATATATATATATAGTTTAGTGATATAACCAATACAATGTTTAACACCATAGTATATTATCATGTATTATGCACCCTTCTTGAGTCCTATTGCTCGAGTAGGATGTGAACCATTTAACAGTATCTTCACTACAATATTTTTAAGAAATGTTTTGAGAAGAATTTCATGAAACACTATGTTTTAAAAAAATAATTAAAAATTCAATCGTTGCGATACCAACTTTCCTTTTATCTAAGTCACTTGTCAGTTAGTCATAGAGATAAATGCAGTTGCACAAGAACAATCTTTTCCAAATCCAGATTGATTTTCATGAAGTAGATCATTGAGATAGACTTCATACAAGAACTGTGTACATGCTTTTCTAGTAATTTTGATAGGAATGGAAGAATGTTCACTACATTGATAGATTTATAACTTTTGAATAAGAGTTCAATGATCTACTTGGTCAAATAAAAAATTTAAAAATCAGTCATTACATAATCAATGTAGTTTCTTTCATTTAAGGCTTTTATTCATATGTCAGTCATAAAGATAGGTGCAGTTTTATAATCATTATTTGAAAGATGGATTTTCATTACATAGATTGTAATTGTCAAGATATTACATGTTTTTCTAGTAACTTGACAATGGATGGAAGAGTTAATATTGGTCTTTAGTTTTTCTAGTAACTTGACAATGGATGGAAGAGTTGATATTGGTCTTTAGTTTTTCTAGTAACTTGACAATGGATGGAAGAGTTGATATTGGTCTTTAGTTTTTCTAGTAACTTGACAAGGGATGGAAGAGTTGACATTGGTCTTTAGTTTTTCTAGTAACTTGACAATGGATGGAAGAGTTGATATTGGTCTTTAGTTTTTCTAGTAACTTGACAATGGATGGAAGAGTTGATATTGGTCTTTAGTTTTTCTAGTAACTTGACAATGGATGGAAGAGTTGATATTGGTCCTTAGTTTTTTTTTTTACAGCATCTTTAGATTCAGCTTTATGTAGCAATATTACTTTGACAGGTTTCCAAGATTTTGGAAACTGACTTTTTATCAAACTGTGATTACATTGAAAGGTAATAATGTAGTAATAACAGATGCAGCTCACTTAAAAAGTCTTAGACCAGTCATGTTAAGTCTTGTAGACTTGGAAACACTTTCATTTTTTTTATATAATTCAAACATAAGCTTGAAACTTATTTCATTTAGAGATTTGTGTAAAATAATCTTTCTATTTCTGAATGACAAGTTTAACTTGTTGATATATTTGTCTTATTTCTATTTTCCTGCTCAAAATTTATTATAAATTCTCCTGATATTTTTGGGTTATTTTTTGTCATTTGAGTTTGAATAATATTTTGTATGTTTATCAGACATATACAGAGTGTAGATATTAATATTATGCCTGTTTACTGAACACATGGGGTGTAAATGCTTACAATATTTTGTCTGAGTGTTGGGGGCTGATTGATAATATCCCCCTAAGGTGATGATGCTTTGTTTTATCATTATCAGCATGATCAATCACAGTCTTATCACCTGGATAATGCAATTAATAACATAACATATTAAATTAATGAAATGAATATTAAAAGAGATCTGACCAAAAACATAGAATAGAACATGTGCCCCATCTGTAAAATACCACAATTTAGTTAATTACATAAACAAAATGAAATTGAACATGACATATAAATGATACCCTTTCCCTGATAAATACTGTTACATACATACATACATACATACATATATACAAAATATAATTCATTCAAGAACCAAGTGATTGATCAAATTCAAATTGCTGGCATGTCAGCATAACCAGGTTGCTTCCAGTCCTTTCCAAATCTCTCTCTCTGTCTCTCTCTCTCTCTCTGTCTCTCTCTCTCTCTCTCTCTCTCTCTCTCTCTCTCTCTCTCTCTCTCTCTCTCTCTCTCTTAAAATCTTCCAGACCCTCATCCCGTGGATGATTATTTAATGATATAAACTACATGTTAATTTGCTCAGTGTACCTCAGACTTCCCTTTCAGCAGAAAATTTGGACTGCCAAATTTTGCAGAGGAGATTACTTAAAACATTGAATTTTGTAAAAACACCCTTTCATGCAGCTTAGGGAATCAGGATTAACTTTTTCTAACTAGCAACATTTTCAAACTCTCATCAAAACCAGAACACTTCTCCCAAGTCTGTCTTTATTAATAACTATTCTGGAAAATACCATTTTATAACACCTGTTTCAAATGGCCTAAAAGTTCTAAAAATTTGTCTCTGGCTTGTCTTTTTTTTGTCATTTTCTCCACTTGATTGTACATTAACATATCTGTCAGATATTTATTTTAACAATTCATAAAATCCAATCATGCTTCCAAACAAGAGAGGCTAACCTCCACAAGCTACCAGTTTATTGCAAGCCTATCACATACATCAATATTAATGTGTACATGACATGCTGACCATAACAAAATGAGCTGTGACCAAAACTTATACACATTTAAAAGATTAATTCTATTTTGTCTGTTTATTTGACACATGTGATGTAAATATTAACAATATCTTTTTGCTAATTGGACAAATGTGGTATAAATATTAATATTTTGCCTGTTTATTGGGCAGGTGAAGTGTGAATACTAACAATATTTTGCCTGTCTATTGGTATTGGACATATACAAAGTGTAAATATCTATGATATTTTGAGTGTCTATTGGTATTGGACATATACAGAGTGTAAATATCTATGATATTTTGCCTGTCTATTGGTATTGGACATATACAGAGTGTAAATATCTATGATATTTTGCCTGTCTATTGGTATTGGACATATACAGAGTGTAAATATCTATGATATTTTGAGTGTCTATTGGTATTGGACATATACAGAGTGTAAATATCTATGATATTTTGCCTGTCTATTGGTATTGGACATATACAGAGTGTAAATATCTATGATATTTTAAGTGTCTTTTGGTATTGGACATATACAGAGTGTAAATATCTATGATATTTTGCCTGTCTATTGGTATTGGACATATACAGAGTGTAAATATCTATGATATTTTGCCTGTCTATTGGTATTGGACATATACAGAGTGTAAATATCTATGATATTTTGAGTGTCTATTGGTATTGGACATATACAGAGTGTAAATATCTATGATATTTTGCCTGTCTATTGGTATTGGACATATACAGAGTGTAAATATCTATGATATTTTAAGTGTCTTTTGGTATTGGACATATACAGAGTGTAAATATCTATGATATTTTGCCTGTCTATTGGTATTTGACATATACAGAGTGTAAATATCTATGATATTTTGAGTGTCTATTGGTATTGGATATATACAGAGAGTAAATATCTATGATATTTTGAGTGTCTATTGGTATTGGACATATACAAAGTGTAAATATCTATGATATTTTGAGTGTCTATTGGTATTGGACATATACAAAGTGCAAATATCTATGATATTTTGCCTGTCTATTGGTATTGGACATATACAGAGTGTAAATATCTATGATATTTTGAGTGTCTATTGGTATTGGACATATACAAAGTGCAAATATCTATGATATTTTGAGTGTCTATTGGTATTGGACATATACAAAGTGCAAATATATATGATATTTTGCCTGTCTATTGGTATTGGTCTTATACAGAGAGTAAATATCTATGATATTTTGAGTGTCTATTGGTATTGGACATATACAAAGTGCAAATATCTATGATATTTTGCCTGTCTATTGGTATTGGACATAAACAGAGTGTAAATATCTATGATATTTTGCCTGTCTATTGGTATTGGACATATACAGAGTGTAAATATCTATGATATTTTGAGTGTCTATTGGTATTGGACATATACAGAGTGTAAATATCTATGATATTTTGAGTGTCTATTGGTATTGGACATATACAGAGTGTAAATATCTATGATATTTTGAGTGTCTATTGGTATTGGACATATACAGAGTGTAAATATCTATGATATTTTGCCTGTCTATTGGTATTGGACATATACAGAGTGTAAATATCTATGATATTTTGCCTGTCTATTGGACTCATATGGAGTAAAATCACATTGATCTGTAATTGATGACATCTGCAGTGGAATTCTGAACTTTATCTAGAGAAAGCTGCAGTGGCTCAGTGGTTAGCATGCAAGACTCACAACCAAGAGGTTTTGGGTTTGAATCCTACAATTTGACCAGCATGGGTCAGCTATCATCATATGTCCTTGGGCAAGGCACTCAGTTCCAATTGCACTAAATAGCCTATTTGTGTTGTTGTGCCATAAATCATCAAACAAAACCAATATTATCTGGCATGGACTTATTAAAAATCAAAACATTAAATATTCAATAGATCAAGGAAGAACAAATTTAAAAATCAGTTATGTAGACTTTTGTTAGACGTCTTTTTGAGCTTCCCATACCTGAAAGTCCAAATGTTGTTGCTTTATTAAATATCTGTTCCATTGTTCATGAATAACTGCTTTTAAAAGTACGAATCTCACAAACATTGGTACAGGTATTATATACATCTGGTATTTTTTGAGTAAATGACATATTACTAGAATATAGCAGTCAACTTTAATCCGCACTATATAGCCAGTGTTGTGTTGACATATGGTAAAACTACCTACCTACTTACCTACCCATCGACCTATGCACCTACCAACTTATTGTGATAGAGATTAAAAAATGAATATAAAAAACAATAAAAAGAACATTCTTTTCTACAAAATCAATGTAGAAGATCTACAATAAGCTGATAAAAGCAAAGATTAATGTTGCTTTTGTATTTTAATTATGTTCCATCATTTTTAAAAGCTTCTTAAGAAGGTATTCTGATGTGTACCTCTAGGAGAGGTTTCTTAAGAAGGTATTCTGATGTGTACCTCTAGGAGGGGTTTCTTAAGAAGGTATTCTGACATGTACCTCTAGGAGGGGTTTCTGTTGGCAGAGTGGTCTAAGGTGCTTGCTATTAACAATCATTCACACATCTCACCAATGTCCCATGAGTTTGAAAACAAGCCAGTAGCTTCCAATGAGTGGTTGGTTCTTCCTCTACAAAATATACTGGTCACCTATTGTATGCTGAAAAATTCCACAAGATTCCACAAAATACACTGGCCACATATTGTATGCTGAAAAATGACACTAAATTTCACAAAATATACTGGCCACATATTGTATGCTGAAAAATGACACTAAATTCCACAAAATATACTGGCCACATATTGTATGCTGAAAAAATGACATTAAATTCCACAAAATATACTGGCCACCTATTGTATGCTGAAAAATTCCACTAAATTCCACACAATATGCTGGCCACCTATTGTATGCTGAAAAATTCCACTAAATTCCACAAACTATACTGGCCACCTATTGAATGCTGAAAAATTCCACTAAATTCTACACAATATACTGGCCACCTATTGTGTGCTGAAAAATGACACTAAATTCCACAACATATACTGGCCAACTATTGTATGCTGAAAATGACACTAAACTTCACAAAATCAATTAAACAACCTCTAGATGCCAGAGTGTACTTTATGAAAGTCAAGGCTTTTGAGTAACCTTGGAGTTACAGACATCATTACAAACATAGTTCATGCATCAATAATTACCTTGATCACTACTACAGGTAACATAGTTCATGCATCAATAATTACCTTGATCACTACTACAGGTAACATAGTTCATGCATCAATAATTACCTTGATCACTACTACAGGTAACATAGTTCATGCATCAATAATTACCTTGATCACTACTACAGGTAGCATAGTTCATGCATCAATAATTACCTTGATCACTACTACAGGTAACATAGTTCATGCATCAATACTTACCTTGATCACTACTACAGGTAACATAATTCATGCATCAATAATTACCTTGATCACTACTACAGGTAAAGCCTAGCCTGAAAGTTATGTAGCATGCAATCCACTCATCTATTTCCTTTAATGAATCACATGTACCAACATGTAATTATGGCTAAGGGGAACATACCACAATGTAAAATTTTAAGTCATTAATATGGAATGTTTATGATTAAATAAGCTATTTATTCCCACTTTGAAATGCATTGGTCAGAAAGGGTCTCTAGAGTAGGCTAGAATCTCTGACATGGATAAGCCTATCTGATCAAACACAAATACTTATGTAAAACACAATATTGGTTTAAAAAGGGTTCATTTGTAACAGAGGTGCATCAAATATTCAAGTTTAATGATTAAAACATAAACAGTGTCCATAAATGAACATTAAACAATAAATGTTACTGAAGCATGAAATATAGGTTATAGAGACCTATCTTGCAAATTCTAATTAGGACAGTAATTTCATGTGGTGGTGAGCTAAATGCCAAAAAACTTGACCCAGTAGTAACGCATCTATATCACTATATCCGAGCCCCAGGTTGGATTTGATTGATCTATAAAGGCTGAAAATTACCATTTAAAATGGTCAAACTTCAACATAAATGCAAGTAGTATGGTCACATGACAAGTAGTGTGGTCACATGACAAGTAGTGTGAACACATGACAAGTAGTATGGGCCCATGACAAGAAGTGTGGTCACATGACAAGTAGTATGGGCCCATGAAAAGAAGTGTGGTCACATGGCAAGTAGTATGGGCCCATGACAAGAAGTATGGTCACATGGTAAGTAGTATGGTCACATGACAAGCAGTATGGGTCCATGGCAAGAAGTGTGGTCACATGAAAAGTAGTATGGTCACATGACAAGTAGTGTGGTCACATGACAAGTAGTGTGGTCACATGACAAGTAGTATGGGCCCATGACAAGAAGTATGGTCACATGGTAAGTAGTATGGTCACATGACAAGCAGTATGGGTCCATGGCAAGAAGTGTGGTCACATGAAAAGTAGTATGGTCACATGACAAGTAGTGTGGTCACATGACAAGTAGTGTGGTCACATGACAAGTAGTATGGGCCCATGACAAGAAGTGTGGTCACATGGCAAGTAGTATGGTCACATGACAAGTAGTATGGGTCCATGGCAAGAAGTGTGGTCACATGAAAAGTAGTATGGTCACATGACAAGTAGTATGGGTCCATGGCAAGAAGTGTGGTCACATGAAAAGTAGTATGGTCACATGACAAGTAGTATGGGCCCATGAAAAGTAGTATGGTCACATGACAAGTAGTATGGTCACATGACATATCAAACTGGCTTTCACATTAATTTATATGATAACAAATTAGTATCTACTGGTACTGATGGGATGAAAGAATTTAAATACAATGTATTTTCCTGAAACTAAAAAACCTTTTATATGCGGTTTTAGAGCAGTGGATAAGGAAATACATTTTTCATGTACATATGGGAGTTTTCTCAAAGTGTAACTAATTGTATTCTTTTTAATCACAGCTCTCTATTACTCTCTCTCCCTTTCTCTCTCTATCTCTCTCCCCTAAAATAATAAATAGATGAACATGTAATGATCCCAACCCTTATTGAACTATGTTAATAAGCATACTGTGTAAGAGTTTCACATGGACACCGAAGACAGATTAGCACACATGAATAGATGGACAAATTAAATCCCATTATACCACCAGCTTATTGCCATGAAAGTATAAAAGGAAATATTTTGAACTGGTCACAACTCTTGACTACTTTTCCAGAAATAAAGTTAATTTTATGCATGTTAATGAAAATATTTTTAATGAATCAAGTATGGATTTGATAATGTCACTAAGCAACTTAAGATTTCTACCTACAAGACTTTAACCCTTAAAGTGCTAAATTGTTTTTCAGTACAAGGCCCCTCAGTGCTAAATTGTTTTGCAGTGCAAGGTCCCTCAGTGCTAAATTGTTTTGCAGTACAAGGTACCTCAGTGCTGCATTGTTTTGCAGTACAAGGTCCCTCAGTGCTAAATTGTTTTGCAGTACAAAGTCCCTCAGTGCTGCATTGTTTTGCAGTACAAGGTCCCTCAGTGCTAAATTGTTTTGCAGTACAAGGTCCCTCAGTGCTAAATTGTTTTGCAGTACCAGGTCCCTCAGTGCTGCATTGTTTTGCAGCCAAAGGTCCCTCAATGCTAAATTGTTTTGCAGTACAATGTCCCTCAGTGCTAAACTGTTTTGCAGTACAAGGTCCCTCTGTGCTAAATTGTTTTGCAGTACAAGGTCCCTCAGTGCTAAATTGTTTTGCAGTACAAGGTCCCTCAATGCTAAATTGTTTTGCAGTACAAGGTCCCTCAGTGTTAAATTGTCTTGCAGTACAAGGTCCCTCAGTGCTGCATTGTTTTGCAGTGCAAGGTCCCTCAGTGCTAAATTGTTTTGCAGTACAAGGTACCTCAGTGCTAAATTGTTTTGCAGTACAAGGTCCCTCAGTGCTGCATTGTTTTGCAGTGCAAGGTCCCTCAGTGCTAAATTGTTTTGCAGTACAAGGTACCTCAGTGCTGCATTGTTTTGCAGTACAAGGTCCCTCAGTGTTAAATTGTCTTGCAGTACAAGGTCCATCAGCAATGCATTGTTTTGCAGTACAAGGTCCCTCAGTGCTAAATTGTTTTGCAGTACAAGGTCCCTCAGTGCTAAATTGTTTTGCAGTACCAGGTCCCTCAGTGCTGCATTGTTTTGCAGTCAAAGGTCCCTCAATGCTAAATTGTTTTGCAGTACAATGTCCCTCAGTGCTAAACTGTTTTGCAGTACAAGGTCCCTCGGTGCTAAATTGTTTTGCAGTACAAGGTCCCTCAGTGCTAAATTGTTTTGCAGTACAAGGTCCCTCAGTACTGCATTGTTTTGCAGTACAAGGTACCTCAGTGCTAAATTGTTTTGCAGTACAAGTTCCCTCAGTGCTGCATTGTTTTGCAGTACAAGGTCCCTCAGTGCTAAATTGTTTTGCAGTACAAGGTACCTCAGTGCTAAATTGTTTTGCAGTACAAGGTCCCTCAGTGCTAAATTGTTTTGCAGTACAAGGTCCCTCAGTGCTGCATTGTTTTGCAGTACCAGGTCCCTCAGTGCTGCATTGTTTTGCAGTCAAAGGTCCCTCAATGCTAAATTGTTTTGCAGTACAATGTCCCTCAGTGCTAAATTGTTTTGCAGTACAAGGTCCCTCAGTGCTAAATTGTTTTGCAGTACAAGGTCCTTCAGTGCTAAATTGTTTGCAGTACAAGGTCCCTCAGTGCTGCATTGTTTTGCAGTACAAGGTCCCACAGTGCTAAATGTTTTTTGCAGTACAAGGTCCCTTAGTGCTGCATTGTTTTGCAGTACAAGGTCCCTCAGTGCTAAATTGTTTTGCAGTACAAGGTACCTCAGTGCTAAATTGTTTTGCAGTACAAGGTCCCTCAGTGCTAAATTGTCTTGCAGTACAAGGTCCCTCAGTGCTAAATTGTTTTGCAGTACAAGGTCTCTCAGTGCTAAATTGTTTTGCAGTACAAGGTCCCTCAGTGCTAAATTGTTTTGCAGTACAAGGTCCCTCAGTGCTGCATTGTTTTGCAGTACAAGGTCCCTCAGTGCTAAATTGTTTTGCAGTACAAGTTCCCTCAGTTCTAAATTGTTTTGCTGTACAAAGTCCCTCAGTGCTAAATTGTTTTGCAGTACAAGGTCCCTCAATGCTAAATTGTTTTGCAGTACAAGGTCCCACAGTGCTGAATTGTTTTGCAGTACAAGGTCCCTCAGTGCTAAATTGTTTTGCAGTACAAGGTGCCTCAGTGCTGCATTGTTTTGCAGTACAAGGTCCCTCAGTGCTAAATTGTTTTGCAGTACAAGGTCCCTCAGTGCTGCATTGTTTTGCAGTACAAGGTCCCTCAGTGCTAAATTGTTTAGCAGTACAAGGTCCCTCAGTGCTGCATTGTTTTGCAGTACAAGGTCCCTCAGTGCTGCATTGTTTTGCAGTACAAGGTACCTCAGTGCTAAATTGTTTTGCAGTACAAGGTCCCTCAGTGCTAAAATGTTTTGCAGTACAAGGTCCCTCAGTGCTAAATTGTTTCAGGGGAGAAAAGAAGAAAACTGCAGTCTTTAAACTGCATGTATTTCATTAAATATACACAATTGATAGACAAACCCGATATGAAAAATGATGGTGCATGTCTAAACTTTAAGATTAGCATCAAGACACATGTGTAAGTTTAACACATTTGCATGTACAGGTGTAAATACAGGTAAAATGACAAGTTACAATTGTATTTCATCAGTATTTTTGTTTGTTTTTGATGGAAAAGTTCAAATATATCTAAGAAATGTTATATTCTTTAGTAGTCCAACCATGCACATGTTATGTCTGTCACAGTCTTATATATAAATTGTGAAAATCACAGGTAAAGGAAGGGTGACAGTTTTGCCAAAATCCACTCCATGAATGTCAGAGGTAAGTTTAAACCCCTCAGTCAGTAATTAATGTTCATGAAAAACTTTCACCTATTATTTATTCTAATATCATCAAACCGAGGTTCAAACAGTTATTACTAGTTGAAATAATAGGATGTGTATACATTGTTGGTTACCTTGAAAGTGACTTCAGTTGTGACAAGCGCTACGAGACATTGATCGACCGCACAACTATTATTGAGACTAGCACTTTAAGGGTTAAATCTATAGATTTTAACTATTTCCAAAACATCTAGCCCCATCACAAGAGTTATAATGAAAATTTTAAAACAATTATGTATATCAATAGACTACCCAGGGTCTCATCAGCTAGATCCTTAATAACTGAGTGTTTGTAATTGTTATTTGTTCTGAGATGTCGTTTTTCTTGTATCAACATTCTTCAAGTCATTTTCAATAGGTTGGAAGCACATATCTCCATTGTATCTCTTGTACATTTAGCTATCCATTATTTCTTTGTCTCGTTCATGAAACTTTTCCTATCTGTATAGATGGTTTTCCCACAAATTACATTTCCTCTTCTGGGATATATGGGTCTTCAACTTGCTATTGGTTACATGGTGAAATCATCAGTTTTTATAATAACAGCTGCAGTTTTATGAATATGTATACTTTATTCATATGCACCATATTTAAATTCAAAAATAACACTTGATGCTTTTCAATCTATGTATACCTAAATGTATGATGTTTATGTTTATGTTTATGTGGGCATAGTACATGTACTCAATAAAGGTCACTATGTTTCATGATTCCAGGTATAACAGTGGGTACAAAATCAATCTGGTTATGAGCTAATTGCAAGATTAAACCATTAGGCCAATAAAAAGTGCAATGTAGGTCACAATGACTTTCTTTTGCTTTAATTTGTGGTAATAGCAGAGACACATATAAACATCTAGTTTAATAATAATAATAATAATAATAATAATAATAATAATAACTTTTTTAATGATTCTGGCATAAACACTGCTTAGACTGAACACAACTCACTGATGCATGAAATATAGGTCACACTGTTTTACACTGCACTGAGGGTGCATCTCTCATCACCTTGTGTCCCCTCACTAGATTTCATGAATCTTGGTAAAATATTATTTATATGGAGTGATAAAAACCTATCTGGTACTTCAAATAGTGATACATACAAACATCTAAATTGGCATTCAATACAGAGCCTGAATAATAAACATAAAACACAAAATGTAACCAAAGGCAATGAAATATGGGTCACAGTGATCTGCATGTTTATGTTTTGGTAGTACTCATCAAGCTGTATCCCCTCCACCAAGTTTCATACATCTATATACAGGGCAGAGAAAAACATATTAGGTCATGAGATTAGCACATAAAACTTAATCTCAGCCAGTAAAATCTGACAAATAAAAGAAGGTCACTAATACCAATAGAGATGATGAGGATGTAGTCCTTATCAAGATGCATTTTACCACCAATTTGCATGATTATAGGTGTAACTGTATGCATACAGGATGCCAAACATGGGAGTCAAGCATAGGAACTTAAACAAAAATGCACACATTAGCCCTCTCAGCCATTTCTGCAGGGAGTAGGTACTATCCAATCCAAACTGATGACTAAGACACCAGGAGAAAGAATGATTCAGATTCAGTGGTGTTCTAAATACTTAAATGATTTAATATGTGCAAGGCTGAGGCTGGGGGAGGTGGATAGTACATGACTGCATTGCGGCTGGTTGGCTAGTTCTAAAACAGGGGTGCACAACCCCTGGCCCATGGGCCCGATCCAGCTCACAAATGTGTTCTGTTCGGCCCTCAGGGCAAATTAAAACAACACAGAAATCTGGCCTAAGAACGGTAATTATATTTAAGAAACTTGTGTTTGCGACCCTCAAGTGGTCATAGAAAATGCAATGTGACTCTTGGTCAAAAAAGATTGTGCACCTCTGATCTAGAATGATGTCACCCATAACGACAAACCAAACCTTCATCAAGTGTGGCAATGCATTTGGTATCTGCACATAATTGTAATGGTTGATTTTATTGGAGAATGGGATATTTAATCTAGACATGATATCATATGAAAAGCATTTAAAATTAACATTTGCCATATTACTCACTTAAAAATCTGAATTCCATTTGCAAACTACACACATACTCACCTCTGCCATTGTATAATGCACTAGACGATCGGATTCTCTTTACTTTGTTAGAAGCGACCAGTAGAATAACAGCATTGACCCTGATTGCATCATGCAACAGCAAATCAGGGTCAGTACTGATTGCAGTTGAATTTGACTTCTAAATAAATATATAAAGATTTTCATTTTAGGTCTTCTGATCTTTGAAGTTACTATATATGTATTACAAGATGACGGCAATAAGGGAATTAGAGCAAAAGACTTATTGTCAAACAGAAAGCACATTAAAGTATCACTGATCTTTAGATGTTGCATTATTATAATCTATCTATGGAACAGACAACAAAAGGTTATAATCAATGACCTTCAACTTTCATGTGGCATTATTATAATCTATATATGGAATAGACAACAAAAGGTTATAATCAATGACCTTCAGTTTTCATGTGGCACCATCATAACCTAATGCAGAGGATCTCTTGCAGAACATGAATAGCTGAAATATTTAAATCTACATAAGAACTCTGACCACTCAAAGTAAAGGGGGACTCTATTTTGTTTGATGTCGACAGTCATTCAGGTTATGTCAAGTTCATGTATTTGAATTATCAAATTCTCACTGTCTATATATTTATCATCTATCAGGTAACAAATGGCACACTTGTAACCTTCCACACATTGGCCCCTCCACTCAAAGAATCATGCATGCACTGATCCTAAAGACTAAAGCTTGATCTCTTTTCTTTTCGCTCTTTATATCCCATATATCAAGGATATTTACATGTTTAAATCATCTCTTTTCTTAATAAAGAATTCAGCATAATTGTTCTTGCTATTAAAGATATAATTTTAAAAGTGGGAAGTATAAGGTTAATTTAGAATCAAACGAAGTTAAACAGTTCTTTGTATACACTAACTGAAAGTATGTTGTGAAGACAGTTTAGATAATTTATGTAGCTACATTGTTTTGTTCCTCCTCCACTATACAGGAGGAAATAATTCTTCTTTGACAGTTTTTCATTCCTCCACCACTCTACAGGAGGTAATCATTCATCATTGAGAGTTCTTTGATCCTTCCACTATAAAAACATTTTTTCTATTTGCAAACTGCTGCTGTGATTTCTGAGATCTGATAATAAATTTCATTAAGGAACTTGCTACATTGGGCCTGGGACTAAGAAACTTGACATGGAAAATGCAATGTTGGCCATGTCTGCTATAAATAATGATATGGAATGCTTAGCAATTCAATTCCTTGGAGGTTACATCAAAATATTGCAATATCTGTTATAAAGATATAATGTATATCATCTAGGACCATAATTCTACCCAAATGAAGTAGATAAGACAAGATATATGAATGACCCATTTAGACAAGTAGATAAGACAAGATATATGAATGACCCATTTAGACAAGTAGATAAGACAAGATATATGAATGACCCATTTAGACAAGTAGATAAGACAAGATATATGAATGACCCATTTAGGAATACCAAGTAATGTTCACATCAATCTGTATCAAAATATATCCAGTGATCATAGCTGGTTATAACAAGCTGTAGTAGAAAGGGAAATAATTCTGTCAAAATTTGGACTTGAAACCCTTAAGAAGTATATATAAATCTGAATGTAGTTAAGTGATATATGATGTGATGTGATGTGATGTGATACAATATGATACAATACAATATGATACAATACAATATGATATGATACAATACAATATGATATGATATGATACAATATGATACAATATGATACAATATGATGATATGATATGATATGATATGATATGATATGATATATATTGAATAATATACTTACACTGTGAAATGATATATGAAGCATTTCCAACCTGTTGGTCTTTCTAGGAAGTTATAGATTTTTCCCTGGATTGATGCTTTCATGTGGACATTTGGTTTCACTTTGTATTTTTCCTCTATGAGTTGTTCCACATGAGAAACCTCAGCAGATTTTCCATGCAGGAATGCAGATGTAGAATTAGTTTTTAATATATCATTTTGCTTGTTCTGGTTTGTACCATCAACTTTTGAGGTTCTATCAAGGTCATTATCAGTTCTTGTCATTAACTCCTTCATTTGTATGTTAGACATTTGGGATTTTCCCAAGTTTTCAGCATCCACCCCCTCAAAAGAACACTTTTTCAATTTTCCCAATGCTGACATTATAATCACTTTGAATAGTCATACACAGGTGTTGCTCTTCTTTTGTAATCCTAGAAGAAACAGAAAAGTAATAAAGTTTGAATATAAATATAATTTTAGATCCATTCTAAATAAAGGTGAACTGAGCAAAATGTATGTTGTGTCTTTGTTAATACATATAATTTCATCACATTCACATCAAATGCTAAAACAAAAGTAACACAGGAAAAGTTCATTTGTCCTATACTGAATGGCATAGTATATGCCTGCCACATATATAATTTTTCTGTCTGCAAGTATTAGAAGGGCATGGTTGACTCTGGACATTGTTGGCCAATGGGTCTCAATGACCTCACTCTTTTGTTAAGGTATGCAGTCTTAACTAACCTTTCTGTGTAGAAACCATTTTTTGTTTAGTTAGACTTAACATGAATATGACCTCTGACCTTAAGATCCAATAATCTTCAGACTTTAAGTGCAAGCTATCCACAAAGTTTAGGAATAAATGCTATTCTGCAAAATTAACTTTTCTTTAGGTCACAATGACCTTCACCTATGTGTTTTGGTCCCAAAAACTGATGAAGATATATGGCTGATAACTGAAAATTTTGTGAGAAAACATTTTAATGACCTTTGGCTCCAAAACTTGAAGTCTTCATTCTGACTCCAAGAACAAGATATCCACAGTTTGTTCCTGGTCTGTAATGCAGATCTAATGTCATTGTGCAAAAGCAATCTTCTTCTTTAAGTCACTGTGGCTTTGACCACATGCTATAGTGTTCTTCCTTACTCCATGGGCAAGCCATTCACAAAGACTGGTAACTGTATATATTCAACAAATCAAGTCGTTATGCAGAAATAAAATTGCTTCTTTAAGTTGCCACTTGACCTTGCCCTTTTACATTTTGACCCTGACATTGAAAGGGTTATTCCTTACTCCATTTACAAGCCATATGCAATATCTGGTAACTCTAGGCATTAAACAACAAAGTTACCTTGCAGTAATGAAAATTTGAAAGAGATAAATGGATGAAAGGATGGATGGACAACAACATGACAATATCCTTTATGTCATGGTGGGTGCATAAAAAGTCTGTAATACTTCAAAACAAAAGGTGTAAAGCTTTTAACAGTCAAGAAAGTTTTGAATACTTCAAACCAAATACTGTAATTCTTCAGCATGATGATTCGTCTTCTTCATTCAATCAGCAGAAAGTGGTAAAATAATCTGATATGTTTTAATCATCCACACTTTTAGTTATCAGTTCATAGGAATAAATGCGATGCGAAGACATGATTTTCCTGTCATTAGGTACTTAGAATATAATTACATACTATACATGCTTGCTTTAAAGTTGAGTCAGACTGCAAAGATTCCTATCTGCTGTAGCAAAGTGCGCCTGCAGGTTAGGGTCTGTGTTGTTTTGTTCTACTGATTACTCCTAACAAGCTACTTTGATCTGTCATCAGATTGTGTGATTCAAAATATGGGTCTGTGCAATTTGCAGCTGGACTTGACTCATAAGTGAATATATATGGTACACTAATACTTAAACATTAGACCATCACACTTGTACCAAATCTCATTTATAGACATGACCCAATGCACACTGCACAGATCTAGATCTGTGATTCTATAATGCACTGACAAATGTCTCATTTATAGACATGACCCAATGCACACTGCACAGATCTACATCTGTGATTCTATAATGTACTGACAAATGTCTCATTTATAGACATGACCCAATGCACACTGCACAGATCTAGAGCTGCAATTCTATAATGCATTGACAAATGTCTCATTTATAGACATGACCCAATGCACACTGCACAGATCTACATCTGTGATTCTATAATGCACTGACAAATGTCTCATTTATAGACATGACCCAATGCACACTGCACAGATCTAGATCTGTGATTATATAATGCACTGACAAATGTCTCATTTATAGACATGACCCAATGCACACTGCACAGACCTAGATCTGCAATTCTATAATGCATTGACAAATGTGGGTCTAGGCCATTTGTTTGGAGTAATAACAACATAGACTCTGATATGCCAGCACATAATGTTATAGCAGATCAGTGTTGTTTGCAGTTACACACAGCTTTTATATTAATGAACACACACAATAATTCTCCAGACAATTCCAATATTTTGGCATTTTCTGACTATACTGGTATCTGACTGATCTTGCCAATTGTTTTCTGACTATACTGGTATCTGATGTTGCCAATTGTTTTCTGACTATACTGGTATCTGACTGATCTTGCCAATTGTTTTCTGGCTATTCTAGTATCTGACTGATCTTGCCAATTGTTTTCTGACTATACTGGTATCTGACTGATCTTGCCAATTGTTTTCTGGCTATACTGGTATCTGACTGATCTTGCCAATTGTTTTCTGACTATACTGGTATCTGACTGATCTTGCCAATTGTTTTCTGACTATACTGGTATCTGACTGATCTTGCCATTTGTTTTCTGACTATACTGGTATCTGACTGATCTTGCCAATTGTTTTCTGGCTGTACTGGTATCTGACTGATCTTGCCAATTGTTTTCTGACTATACTGGTATCTGACTGATCTTGCCAATTGTTTTCTGACTATACTGGTATCTGACTGATCTTGCCATTTGTTTTCTGACTATACTGGTATCTGACTGATCTTGCCAATTGTTTTCTGGCTATACTGGTATCTGACTGATCTTGCCAATTGTTTTCTGACTATACTGGTATCTGACTGATCTTGCCAATTGTTTTCTGACTATACTGTCCATGATTCCCTTGAAAATCTTATGACTTTTATATGCTAGCACAACTGTTGCAACATAAACAATATTTAATTGCCTGCAGCCATCTGCTTGCATAATAAATTCACTAGTTTGATTCAATTTAAAGTGTGTGACACTCATTTCACTGATCTATTTCCTAATAAATGTATCCCCTATCTGCGCACTGACATAAATTACTTGTTTGTTTTAATTATTACAGTTTGAATAAAGTATATGTTTATGCTTTGAGACACATTATTTCAATTGCATATTATCAATAGTTGTCATTTCTTGATCTTAACCATAAGAATTTACATTAGTAGCCGATCTTAAAAGAATACAAATTTATACTGATGTTATCTTACAATTGTATTGGCAAGTAATATGTCAGAATCGGAAAGACAGAAATTGGATGCTAAACAAATTAATCAGTATGTTTCTTCTTGATGCATCTCAATAACCATGTTTCATTTCTTCTTGAATTCCTTCCAAATTAGTGTACTGGTTTTGGAACAGAATTATGCACTATTTATTTATACTGCAATTCCGTGATTTGATAATTTCAGAACAAAGCATTAGCTGATGTATTGGTACTGTATAATAAACACAGAATCCTGCTGTCATAGACAGTAATCCGGTTTGTGCTGGTTTTCACAATTTTTGTTTTGCTAAGAAGTCTAGTATGATTGAAAATTATATCAGGATCATCCAAACGTAAATCTAATTTCAAATAACATTGTAAGCTTTTGTCTGGAGTTGTATTCCTAATAAGCACTCTGCAGATCTGTGTTAACTCTCAATAGAATTGTTACATTATCCAAAACTACACAATCGGAAAACTTGTATGAGTGTCTAACTCATTATAGAATGATTGGTTTCATCTGCTGGTTTTAACCCCTTTTTTAATGCCATACTGGGTACATTGTACTTAGAGGGGATGTGACTTAAGTGTCTCTCCCAAGAAACACGGAAGTAGCCAACCTGGGCTTGCCTCAAAACATTATAAAATGATAATTTTTATTACATATTTGGTTGGTGTCAACAGCAACAAGTCAGAATTAATTATTGTTTGTAGGCCACAAACAAACTTTTTATATATTACCATGGTTACCATCAAATTAAGGATCTACTGAACCATGATTATTAGGAAGAATATAAGTACCAACTTAAATGTCATGTCAAAACCCTAATTAACGTCACGGAAAATATGAATTCATGGTGTGCACATAAAAACCCTACCAACTTAAATGTCATGTCAAAACCCTAATTAACGTCATGGAAAAAATGCATTCATGGTGTGCACATAAAAACCCTACCAACTTAAATGTCATGTCAAAACCCTACCAACTTAAATGTCGTGTCAAAACCCTAATTAACAGCATGGAAAATATGAATTCATGGTGTGCACATAAAAACCCTACCAACTTAAATGTCATGTCAAAACCCTAATTAACAACATGGAAAATATGAATTCATGGTGTGCACATAAAAACCCTACCAACTTAAATGTCATGTCAAAACCCTAATTAACAACATGGAAAATATGAATTCATGGTGTGCACATAAAAGCCCTACCAACTTAAATGTCATGTCAAAACCCTAATTAACAACATGGAAAATATGAATTCATGGTGTGCACATAAAAACCCTACCAACTTAAATGTCATGTCAAAACCCTAATTAACAACATGGAAAATATGAATTCATGGTGTGCACATAAAAACCCTACCAACTTAAATGTCATGTCAAAACCCTAATTAACGTCATGGAAAATATGAATTCATGGTGTGCACATAAAAACCCTACCAACTTAAATGTCATGTCAAAACCCTAATTAACATCATGGAAAATATGAATTCATGGTGTGCACATAAAAACCCTACCAACTTAAATGTCATGTCAAAACCCTAATTAACAACATGGAAAATATGAATTCATGGTGTGCACATAAAAACCCTACCAACTTAAATGTCATGTCAAAACCCTAATTAACAACATGGAAAATATGAATTCATGGTGTGCACATAAAAACCCTACCAACTTAAATGTCATGTCAAAACCCTAATTAACAACATGGAAAATATGAATTCATGGTATGCACATAAAAACCCTACCAACTTAAATGTCATGTCAAAACCCTAATTAACAACATGGAAAATATGAATTCATGGTGTGCACATAAAAACCCTACCAACTTAAATGTCATGTCAAAACCCTAATTAACATCATGGAAAATATGAATTCATGGTGTGCACATAAAAACCCTACCAACTTAAATGTCATGTCAAAACCCTAATTAACATCATGGAAAATATGAATTCATGGTGTGCACATAAAAACCCTACCAACTTAAATGTCATGTCAAAACCCTAATTAACAACATGGAAAATATGAATTCATGGTGTGCACATAAAAACCCTACCAACTTAAATGTCATGTCAAAACCCTAATTAACAACATGGAAAATATGAATTCATGGTGTGCACATAAAAACCCTACCAACTTAAATGTCATGTCAAAACCCTAATTAACAACATGGAAAATATGAATTCATGGTGTGCACATAAAAACCCTACCAACTTAAATGTCATGTCAAAACCCTAATTAACAACATGGAAAATATGAATTCATGGTGTGCACATAAAAACCCTACCAACTTAAATGTCATGTCAAAACCCTAATTAACAACATGGAAAATATGAATTCATGGTGTGCACATAAAAACCCTACCAACTTAAATGTCATGTCAAAACCCTAATTAACAACATGGAAAATATGAATTCATTGTGTGCACATAAAATTCATTGCAGTATGAACATTAAATACTATAAAAGATAACCTGATTCTGAAATCAGTTCAATTCCATATCTTAGATGATTTTTTTTTTCAAGTCTTGAATATGTCGAGCTCAATGTTTACCTTTGACCTTATGTGAAAAGCTAGTCTGGCACTTTTCTTAGGTCATTATTAACACCACATCAATAACAGGTCAATATCAGCATATGTCACATACCATAAAAGTATTATCTCATTGATAGTGACATGGTGATGTTTAGTATGTCACATGCAGAAGAGATCTCTAAACATGACAAAGTTTAAATTATCTCATCTTATGTGTGAAAATCATGAAGACAATTTCCATGAAACTTGCTGGAGAAATCTGATTACATGTCGTTAAATAAAATTTGATGACATTTCCATTTGATGTGCTGCAGAATGTACTCTATCACACATTGATTCAAATGATATTGGTAATGTATACCTTATCTGACATCAGTAATGTATACGTTATATAATATTGGCAATGTATGTTATCTGACATCGGTAATTTATACCTTATTTGACATCAATAATGTATACCTTATCTGACATCGGTAATTTATACCTTATCTAACATCAGTAATGTATATGTTGTCTGACATCGGTAGTGTATACGTTATATGACATCGGTAGTGTATACGGTTTATGACATTGGTAATTTATACCTTATTTGACATTGGTAATGTGTATGTTATCTGACATTGGTAATGTATATATTATCTGACATCGGTATTTTATACCTTATCTGACATCGGTAATTTATACCTTATTTGACATCAGTAATGTATATATTATCTGACATCAGTAATGTATACCTTATTTGACATTGGTAATGTATACGTTATCTGACATCAGTAATATATATGTTATATGACATCAGTAGTGTATACGTTATATGACATCGGTAATTTATACCTTATCTGACATTGGTAATGTATACCTTATATGACATCGCTAATGTATACGTTATCTGACATCAGTAATGTATATATTATCTGACATCGGTAATGTATACCTTATTTGACATTGGTAATGTATACATTTTCTGACATCAGTAATGTATATGTTATCTGACATCGGTAATGTATATGTTATCTGACATTGGTAATGTATATGTTATCTGACATCGGCAATGTATATGTTATCTGACATCAGTAATGTATATGTTATCTGACATACAACTGAGTGCTCTTAAAGTATACAACTTTATCACACATGCTACTGGAAACTGATCTCACTAAAGAGATGTCATTTCTCGTATTATGCAGTGAATGAAGACTATTTACAAAGTATCTAAAAAAAACTACAGGTGTGTAAACTAATCTTGAAAACAAATGGTGTTATTTATTTTCTATAATATTTATTAGAACTGACTTCATGAAGTTTGTTCTATTGTATTTTTGTTTGATACCTCAAGTGCATGTGTTTTAATGCTCAAAAAAAAAGGTGTCATGTCCTAGTCACCACACACTATACTATGATATTTCACTATACTACTACACTCAATGAATTATGTCTCATTGTGCCACTACACACTGAATGAAATATCACTATACTACTACACACAATGAATTATGTCTCACAGTGCCACTACACACTGAATGATATATCACTATACTACTACACACAATAAATTATGTCTCATTGTGCCACTACACACTGAATGATACATCACTATACTACTACACACAATGAATTATGTCTCACAGTGCCACTACACACTGAATGATATATCACTATACTACTACACACAATGAATTATGTCTCACAGTGCCACTACACACTGAATGATATATCACTATACACTACACACAATGAATTATGTCTCATTGTGCCACTACACACTGAATGATATATCACTATACTACTACACACAATGAATTATGTCTCATTGTGCCACTACACACCGAATGATATATCACTATACTACTACACACAATGAATTATGTCTCATTGTGCCACTACACACTGAATGATTTTGTCTCATTGTACCACTGCACACTACACACTGAATCATGTTTATTCACTTCACACTAAATCATCTCAGTTTTGTCACAATCAACAATGAGTCATGTCTGTCACCACAAACTACGTGTCTTACCATGTCATTATGTACTAAGCTGCATCTCACTGTGTCACTTTGCACTTCTAGTTGCAGATGCCACATAATTCATTCAGCCAGGATTATGCGCTTTAAAATTTGAAGCAGAAGTTTTGTGACTAGCAGCGTGAACTGTCCATTTCTAAACTGAAAAGACAAAAAAAAAACAAGAATATTAATAAGGACATTATTCATACAAAAGTTGTAATGATTTTAAAGTACAAACAATTTTCATTATTGAAAAGTGGATTAAAAGACATCAACAATCCTGCAATATACTGTGAAGTAATTCCTGTTAGCAATGCTGGCATATACTGTGAAGTAATTCATGTTAGCAATGTTGGCATATACTGTGAAGTACTTAATGTTAATAATGTTGACATATACTGTGAAGTAATTAATGTTAGCAATGTTGACATATACTGTGAAGTAATTCATATTAGCAATGCTGGCATATACTGTGAAGTAATTCATGTTAGCAATGCTGGCATATACTGTGAAGTAATTCATGTTAGCAATGTTGACATGTACTGTGAAGTAATTCATATTAGCAATGCTGGCATATACTGTGAAGCAATTCATAGTTAGCAATGCTGGCATATACTGTGAAGTAATTCATATTAGCAATGCTGGCATATACTGTGAAGCAATTCATAGTTAGCAATGTTGACATGTACTGTGAAGTAATTCATATTAGCAATGTTGACATATAGTGTGAAGTAATTCATATTAGAAGACTGACACTATCCTATTAATCATATTGTAATAATTCCAATCCTGCTATTCTTATTGTCCTAATCACTATCCTGCTAATTGTCATAAGTGCAATCCTGCTATTCTTATTGTCCTAATCACTATCCTGCTAATTGTCATAAGTGCAATCCTGCTATTCTTATTGTCCTAATCACTATCCTGCTAATTGTCATAAGTGCAATCCTGCTATTCTTATCATCATAGTTACAATCATGCTAATCTTATTGTCATACTTATAATCCTGCTAATCTTCATGGCATAGTCACTATCCTGCTAATCGTCATAATTACAGTCCTTTTAATCTTATTTTCATACTCACTATCCTTTAATCATAATTGTCATAATTACAATCCTGCTAATATTATTGTCATATATACAATCCTGCTAATATTATTGTCATATATACAATCCTGCTAATATTATTGTCATAATTACAATCCTGCTAATATTATTGTCATATATACAATCCTGCTAATATTATTGTCATATATACAATCCTGCTAATATTATTGTCATAATTACAATCCTGCTAATATTATTGTCATGTATACAATCCTGCTAATATTATTGTCATATATACAATCCTGCTAATATTATTGTCATATATATAATCCTGCTAATATTATTGTCATATATACAATCCTGCTAATATTATTGTCATATATATAATCCTGCTAATATTATTGTCATAATTATAATCCTGCTAATATTATTGTCATATATACAATCCTGCTAATATTATTGTCATAATTACAATCCTGCTAATATTATTGTCATATATACAATTCTGCTAATATTATTGTCATAATTACAATCCTGCTAATATTATTGTCATAATTACAATCCTGCTAATATTATTGTCATAATTACAATCCTGCTAATATTATTGTCATAATCACTAACCTGCTAATATTATTGTCATAATTACAATCCTGCTAATATTATTGTCATAATTACAATCCTGCTAATATTATTGTCATAATTACAATCCTGCTAATATTATTGTCATAATTACAATCCTGCTAATATTATTGTCATAATTACAATCCTGCTAATATTACTGTCATATATACAATCCTGCTAACATTATTGTCATATATACAATCCTGCTAATATTATTGTCATAATCACTATCCTGCTAGTTGTCATAATCACAATCATGCAAAGCATATATATATATTTGTAGTCTTGCTAATCTTATTGTCATAATCATAATTCTGCTAATCTTGCTATATTCATTTAATCCTGCAAATAGTAATGCTCTAATCATATCCTAACTAATGATATTTCTTAAATCAAAATCCTGTTAATTTTTTTGATATAATCTTAATCATGCTAATCCTATATATATTATCACAATCCTGCAAATTTTAATGATATAATTATAATTCTGCAAATAGCATAATGACAATCATAATCCTATTGATATAATTATAATCATGTTAATCATATTGATATAAACAAAATCGTTCTAACCTTATTGATATAACAAGATTAATTGTTTTTTAAAGTGAAAATTTTAGTCTGAACACAAAGTTTTACTCAAAACTGTTTTAAATGGTCAAACCCAGAGTTTCATACCTGCGACATCTTATGCATGTAAAAAATCTCAAGCAAAATTGTATACAACCTCTGTCTTATCCTAAATTTCCTTCAAAAAAGAATCACTTCTGGTCATATTTTGAAAACCAACAGAAATATAAGGTACATTGGGGTCATAAAGCCCCATTTATCAGTCAAAATATAATGAACACTGTACACATTGTAAATGCTTTGATTCAATGATGCACACTGACAAATCTGATCTAAACAGGTAAATAATTTTATGAGAAAATTTGGATAGTAAATGCTCATAAATAGATGATGTGTATTGGACATCAAATGATACATGATGATACACAACAGATGTTATACATTGTACAGCAAATGATACATGATGATACACAATAGATGTTGTGCATTGTACATAAAATGATACATGATGATACACAATAGATGATATGCATTGTACAGCAAATGATACATGATGATACACAATAGATGTTGTGCATTGTACATAAAATGATACATGATGATACACAATAGATGATATGCATTGTACAGCAAATGATACATGATGATACACAATAGATGATATGCATAGTACAGCAAATGATACATGATGATACACAATAGATGATGTGCATTGTACAGCAAATGATACATGATGATACACAATAGATGTTGTGCATTGTACATAAAATGATACATGATGATACACAATAGATGATATGCATTGTACAGCAAATGATACACAATAGATGATGTGCATTGTACAGCAAATGATACATGATGATACACAATAGATGATGTGCATTGTACAGCAAATGATACATGATGATACACAATAGATGATATGCATTGTACAGCAAATGATACATGATGATACACAATAGATGATGTGTATTGGACATCAAATGATACATGATGATACACAATAGATGTAGCATCATCATACTCAGATAGCCTTTAGGCCTCATAAACAAAAAAATAAAGTTTACTAAGAGTGGTCTCCCCTTATCTAAAGTGACAATGAAGTCCATGTTCGATAAAAATGAAAAACTTGAGAAAAGTGAAATTTAAACAAGCTCTGTCAGGTGGTATCAATAGTTAGGAGCATTTAAATATTCATCAGGGAAGGTAACTTGTTCTAAACTTATTATCTTCCCCTGATTTTGATCAAACTAACATACATTAACAATAAATAGTATTATTATACTTTATATGCAAACCTCTTTGTGATTGGTGAGACATTAGGATAATGAAACATGTAGTATCTGTTTAACTCCTTTACTATGTCCTAATATTATGTCACAGCCAAGCAATACCAAATGAAACAATATATTGTGTTAGTCCATGATATCAGACAGCATTTGACATCATAGCATCTGCTAGGTTGATAGGTGATAACAGCATTTAAAAAAGGTTTGCATTTTTTCTACAGAAAACGCCATCTCAGTGTAACTTTCCATTTATGAGTAGTAGTAACAAGATTTGCAAGATGGCTGACCCAAGTTTGCCACACTGAATGACAGATCAGCACCATTTTCATTTAGTACCAACAAAACATCACAAGAAGTCTGGTGAAAACCAAATATCAATATGATTTCTATCAAATAGGAAAAGTTACAATAATATTTTCAAGATTATTGCTGTTGTTACCATATTGGATGACAAATCAGCATTTCAGTTATGACCAACTAGATAATAATAATAATAATAATAATAATAATAATAATAATACTTTTAATGAAAATTCCATGTGTACATGACCATCCATTTAGGCTAAGTAATATTTTAACTATGGTGAATATATTGGATGCTGAAAAGCTGAACCATTTTCATTAAGTATCAGCTAGACTTAACATATTTCCTTTAGAGAGAACCATAAGATTTTCAAGATGGATGTCAGAGTAGCAGAGTTTTCATTTAGAACCATCCAGATCTTGGGGTAAATGTGTGTATAGGGTATCATGACATTCCTCCATATAATTTAGGCAGAGGGTGAGGAAATCTAGTTAGAATGTTCCATCTTTATAGCCATGATTTTAACTTTCTTGCTGGCTAAAGAATTATGTAAGGTTATTGACTGTGGGCTATAGGCTTTGTGAGACCAACAGCAGATGACCACCTATGTGTTTATTCAGTAATTAGATGGTTTAGTAAGCTAGTCACTTCAAAAAGGGATTAAGCTCTACGAAGGCAATATTTCTGTGCTCACAATTACATGTGAAAAGATTGTGCCAAGTAGTGCTGAACATCAAATGAGGTGTACCGGACAATCGGAATTAGAGAATTTAAAAATCTACCACAGCAAGGAGCTAATGACTGAGACAGAAAAGGGGACAATGAAATATCTAGCCATACCTGTGTAAAATTAATTAGTGTTTTCCTGACATTTGGGAAGAATGGAGGATACAAGGAATTATGAAATGATTTAAGGAGAAGACCACTCTGAGTGAACAAGACTAAGAAAAGATGAATTGAACTGGGAAAGAAATAGATAACTTATACAGGAAGCTCCCAGGGTGCACATCAGAAATGGCACTGAAATCCTAATAAAAGGAAGGAGAAAGAAGAAGAATTAGTACAGAATGAATGCATAAAGAAGGAGTACAAGGAGTAGCACAGAAAGCGGAAAAAGAGAAATAGCACAAGACACAACTTAGGAAGAATGCAGGAGGGAAGAAGCATGAAGAACAAAAGAAGAGAGAAATGAATGCAGATGAGTACAAGAGACTACTCACTGAATGGAGACTCTCTCACATTAGGTTACTAACTCTCAAACGATGAATAAAGAAAGACATGTTTACAGGCCAATTAATGTATTAATTTATGAGTGAAGTGTAATTGGAAGATTTATATCCATAAATTACTTTAATAGTTTTATTTATTATCAATATTGATGAAATTGTTAAATCTTTTACCTTGAGTTGTTCATATATTTCGGTTGTTGGCATTGCTGACTGGGGACTCGCGCATCAGTCAAACTTTAAATGTCTACCTTTCTGCCATATTAGTCCTAATACCATAGAGGGGATGTGACACAGAGTAACAATACAAAATTGTGATATTGGACAGATGAATGTTTAACAAATGGACAATGGGCAGCATGCAGAGCTAAAAAGCATCTGCCTTGATAAGTTGTTTTGGGCAAATCATTTTCCTTCTTTCAGTCCCAGTGACATTAATCGTTGATCCCAAAATGAACAGGTGTCTTCCTTGCCTCAAATGCAAGGCATTCACAAAGTCTGGTCAAGGTAAGTGAACAACACTAGACGACATAAAGCAATTCACTTTAAGAGTACCATAACGACAGTGGCCCTTTGCCCAAACCCCCACCCCCACCCATCCAAGTATTTTTTCTCAGAAGAAAGCCATATTCAAAGTTTGGTCAGGGTATCTGGAATACAAGTCAAGTTAAAAGAAACTGTTTACCTTGCTTCAGTCCCAATGACCTCTGACCTTTTGAGCCCAAAGCTGACTGTTTTTTCACATGTCACAAATGCAAGCTGCTTGCAAAATTGGGAAATTATAGATGGTGAAGTGACTGTGCATAAATAAAAGTGGGGACAGATGGATGTGGATCAATAACATAAAAGAAATATGAGCTCTGCTACGACAAGCATGTAAAAATCAATCCATGCTTTAAAATTTAATGAGCTTTTTGCCATAGTTTGCTATTAGGAATCCAAATGGTGACCCATATCTAACAGCCAAAAACCTACCTATCTATACAGCAACCAGCCAGGCTATTTAATCCCTGAGAAACATTTACCAAAAATGAAACCACTAACCAAACATTTTGATCAAACCATCAATAGTGAAGTAATGTTTATGAAACCGAAAAATGAGAGATTTTGTTCTTTGATCTTCTCAGTGATGTTTTGAAGCACAAGTTATACTCAGGGGTAAATCGCTAATATTTACAAAGCCAAATTACTGTGTTCCAATATATTGTAGTAGGATATTATGTTTGGATCATTCCAAGAAAAGACTTAGACATTAATCAAAAGAATGCTGATTTGGCTCATAGCTGAACAACAATTTCCATCATCAAATGTAAAAAAATTAATTTCTTTGCTGCTTGCTCCATATTGCTACGTGCCCTGTAGATGACATTTTTGCTAGTGAAAAATAAATTCACACCCAATATATGGGCAAATCTTTGCCATATGGCACACAGTTACTTGGGTAACACTGGTTGGTTTCAGGGTAAATACTTTTTCTATGTCTATTTTATATTTGTCTTACATTATTCATTCTTCTATGAATAAATGACAGAATTTCAGTTTAAAATAACATCTGATGACACACATGTGTACATTCAAGGTACAGTATATGCTAGCTTATAAGTAGAGGAAAACTGTAAATGACATAGATCCTGATATTCCATAGCATATTATGCCAGCAGATCAAGGGTCTACATTTTTTGTTGTAATCATGACTCCTAGCATTAACTGTGTGTGTAATGGGTTTTTTATAGTTATAGCCGTCCACTAGGGACATATGTATAACTTTTATAGCCACCATATCGGTGGCCATTTAAGGTCCCTTGGGGGGGGTCGCTACTCCCCCCCCTCAGGATTTACAGTGCTTAAATGCACTATATTTTAAATAGGGCGTTCTCCCGAATTACTAAAAAGTAACTATCGGGAGAAATGAAAGCCCATGGGGTGGGTAGGAATAGTACCTACACACACCCACCCCTATCGTAAGCATTAACTACACAGACCAAGATTTGCTGGCCCACTATGCAACAACAGATCTGGGGGGGGGGGTCAGCAATAAAGATCATTGTTAAAACACAGATAATGTCAGAATAACTGAAGGTTATCACCAGAATCAAAGACTATATTTTGCAACATAAGTGAAACATTAAGAATATACCTGCTGTTCAGTACTAAAATTCTGTAGATTGTCAAAGTTACTATCAAACCATAATCTCATTGTCATGCATGAAAAAAGTATTCTAATCTGAATAATGAAAATATATGAAAACTTATTCTTAAGCATACACACATGATACAGAACTGTTCAGTTTATCAAGACTAACCACCTATCAAATTACCCATCAATTATTACATTATCAAGACTAACCACCTATCAAACTACCCATCAATTATTACATTATCAAGACTAGCCACCTATCAAACTACCCATCAATTATTACATTATCAAGACTAACCACATATCAAACTACACATCAATCATTACATTATCAAGACTAACCACCTATCAAACTACCCATTAATTATTACATTATCAAGACTAACCACCTATCAAACTACCCATCAATTATTACATTATCAAGACTAACCACCTATCAAACTACCCATCAATTATTACATTATCAAGACTAACCACCTATCAAACTACCCATCAATTGTTACATTATCAAGACTAGCCACCTATCAAACTACACATCAATTATTACTTTATCAAGACTAAACACCTATCAAACTACCCATTAATTATTACATTATCAAGACTAACCACCTATCAAACTACCCATCAATTATTACATTATCAAGACTAGCCACCTATCAAACTACACATCAATTATTACATTATCAAGACTAACCACCTATCAAACTACCCATTAATTATTACATTATCAAGACTAACCACATATCAAACTACCCATCAATTATTACATTATCAGGATTAACCACATGAAACTACCCATCAATTATTACATTATCAAGACTAACCAAATATCAAACTACCCATCAATTATTACATTATCAAGACTAACCACCTATCAAACTACCCATCAATTATTATATTATGAAGACTAACCACCTACCAAACTACCCATCAATTATTACATTATCAAGATTAACCACCTATCAAACTACCCATCAATTATTACATTATCAAGACTAACCACCTATCAAACTACACATCAATCATTACATTATCAAGATTAACCACCTATCAAACTACCCATCAATTATTACATTATCAAGACTAACCACCTATCAAACTACCTATCAATTATTACATTATCAAGACTAACCACCTATCAATTATTACATTATCAAGACTAGCCACATGTCAAACTACCCATCAATTATTATACTATCAGGACTAACCATCAATGAGTGTGTGTGTTTGTGATTTGGATTTTTAACATAGCTTTAACAATTTGTTAGTCATATCACTGTGATATCTGCTGTGTGGCAGTTTATTGTGATGTCTAGCACTGAGGCATCATGAAGCAGACATGTAGCATGATGTCCCACTCAGTCACATTATCCTGACACCAGGCTAACTAGTTCTAACACTAACATCTTAATGCTGAGCACCAAGTGAGGCAGCTGTTAGTTCCATTTTTTATTAGTCTTTGGTATGACTCAGACAGGGATCAAACTCATGAACTCCCGCATCAGAGGCAGATGCTTTACCCACTAGGCCAATGGAGTGGTCTTAACCATCAATGAAACTACCTAACAATTATTACATTATGAAGACTCACTACCTATCAATTTTTACATTATCAAGACTAGCCACATATGAAACTACCCATCAATTATTACACAATAAAGACTAACCATCTATGAAACTAACTAGCAATCATTAGTTAAGACTAACTTCTTATCAAACTACCTATTAATTATTACATTATCAACACATGGTCAAGGTATTTCACTGTCAGTGGATTTCATCTTCAAAGATCATTTAAATCCACACATGTTACCTATTGATATTATAATTTGCAAGCATTTATTATGATTGCTACATTTTTCAAGGCAGTAAACTACTATTTCGAATTCACATTCAAATCATCTATGTATCCCAACTGGCCTATATAAAATACAACAGTTTGTATTACTATACATGTAAAATGTGGATAAAATCAAATATATATTTTTTTAAATTAGTGATGGTTGTAATGTGTTTATTTTCTATATGGGCTTCTTAATAGAGTAAGTTGTATCCTGATATAATTACAAGCAAGCTTTTGATGTGCTTAGCAGCCAGATTTTACTGTATTATGAATCAAAGATGTGTGTGTGTGTGTGTGATTTAAATTTTAAACTTAGCTTTAATAGATTTTCAATCATATCGCGCTTTGATGTCTGCAGTGTGGCAGTTAATTACTATGAGTGGTGTCCAGCACTGAGGAGGCATCATGCCACAGACAATATATCATCAAGTCGCCCCTGTCACATTATCCTAACACCAGGCCATTTATTCCGAGGTTAATTGTTTTTGTTGTTGTTGCAGGGTTTAAAGCCATTTTGCAGCACATGATAGGCTATACATGGTGACCAGTATAACTGGTGGAGGAAGAACCTGGGAAAACCCTCTAAGAGAACCACTGACCAACTGTTACGGCTATTGGATTTAATTAATTTATTTTTTAATTGTTAAATCCAAATTTATCTTTTAGGGTTTAATATCCATTAATTGGGAAATTATTCTAGAATGTTTAGGCTGATTTAGATTCTCTAATTGTAAACTTGTTTTGACCTTGGCTTGTTTGACCTAAATCCTGACCTTGCTTTAGACATTGTCAACAAGCCTCTAAAACTATTGGTCAATTTCAAGGACAACATTTTATTTTTAGTAATTTGTGGCTTATTTTAGTCTGGTTCATGGGAAGGTAGCTTCCTTCCATGACTTTCCAGAATCACATGATTCCTCTTGTTTACGAGGGAATTACAATATATATAGCTGTGTTTTAGAAGCTAACTTTAGTAGAATTTTGGGCTAAAAAAGATATTAGTTGTGTGTATTTCATGTTTGAGTGTTAAATTTTATTATTTTATTCTGGACTTTGTGTCAATTCGTTGGAAAAGAAGAATTATTTTATTTATCTGGAAAAGGACATATGTTTATGATTTTCATTTGGATGATAACAAAAAAAGAACAACGAAACAAGAACTGCATCACGTGACATTGTCAGCCATTTTGGATTACATTGTCAAGATTCGAACCTGGAACTATTAGAACATTTATTTATCAGGACTGATACAATTCCATTAGTGGATTATTTTTGTGAATTCTATATTGGATTAATGTTGGATTTGATTCTCTAAAATTGTAAGTTTATTTATTTTATGAAAATAATTGTACTTAATAAATTCATTGTTAAAGTTTTACAAGCTTGTTAGTTTTCACTCTTTCTGTGTTGCTGCTTATTCGAGCCTAAGCACGTAACATAGAAATTGGTGGCTATCGTCCGGGATTGAGATTTGAGATAAATTTGAATTTAAATTTGAATTTCCCCTAGTTTTTGAAAATTTTAAATCTTTAGTGAGACTGACACGCTTGTATCAAAATGACATCTAAGGTAGAAATATTTCTTTCTAATCCTACCCAGGAGCAATTAGATCTTTTCAAAAAAGACGAGTTGGTTCAACTTGCCAGAAAATATGATCTTTCTGAGGTCAAGGCTTCTTTAACGAAACAAGATATCAAAAATATTTTGGTCCAGTATTTGGTAGAACAGGATGTTTTGGAACAAAGTGCTTTGATTCCAGTCAGTAAGTCTGCATCAGACTCTGACATTAAACTGAAGGAATTAGAATTAAAATTCAAGATGGAATTAGAGTTGAAGAAGCTGGAATTTCAGAGAGAGAGTGAATTAGAGTTAAAGAAGCTGGAGTTTCAGGAAAGGGAGAAAGAGAAACAAATTGAATTACAAAAAGAGCAAATGCAAATTGAGAGAGAGGAGAAAGAGAAACAAATTGAATTACAAAAAGAGCAGATGCAGATTGATAGAGAAAAAGAAGAGAGAGAGAGGGAATTAGAGTTTAAGAAACTGGAATTTCAGGAAAGGGATAAAGAAAGACAATTACAATTTGAAAAAGAGGAGAGAGAGAGGGAAAGGGAGAAGGAAAAACAATTACAATATGAAATTAGAATGAAAGAAATGGAGCTGGCAAGTGAGAATCACCGTCATACTTCAAATCAAAATTTTGATTTAGCAAGGAATATTAGATTAGTGCCCTCTTTTAAAGAAAAAGAAGTAGATAAATATTTCATTCTTTTTGAAAAAGTTGCAGAAAATTTAAAGTGGCCAAGAGAGAATTGGACTCAGTTACTACAATGTGTACTTACTGGTAAGGCTAGTGAGATTTACACTTCACTGTCTGTTCAGCAAAGTGGTGATTATGACGTAGTTAAAGAATGCATTTTAAGAGGTTACGAGTTAGTTCCTGAAGCTTATAGGCAAAAATTTAGAAATTACAGAAAAGAAGCTGGACAAACTCATGTCGAATTTGCTAGACAAAAAGAACAGTTGTTTGATAGATGGTGTTTAGCCAAGAAAGTCGAGCAAGATTATCAAAATCTCAAGCAAATTATATTAATTGAAGAGTTCAAAAACTGTGTTCATAGTGATGTTAAAACGTATCTTGAGGAGCATCAGATTGAAACCTTGGAAAATGCTGCTCGAGCTGCTGACGAATATTCTTTGACACATAAAGTTCCTTTTGTTAACAAGACTTCTACTCAACAATTTAATGGCAGAAAAGTATTTCCACCTAATTTAAGCCCTTCTAAAACTCAAACTAACACAACTTTCAAAGATCAGACTTCAGAGAAGTTTGATTCTAGATCCTTGTCTCTTCCGACGTGTAACTTTTGCAAGAAAAAAGGACACGTTATTTCTGATTGCTACAAATTGAAAAATAGGCATCAGAATCAAGATAGACCTGTTCCAAATGCTCTTATTTCCAAGAGGTCAAGGTCACAGTCATGTATTGAAAGCAATACATTTGTTGGGTCTAATAAATCCCAGTCTGATTTTGATATGGAGAATTATGAACCATTCATATCGAAGGGTTCTATATCACTCTTGGGTGATTCGGCCAATCCCACCCCTATTAAAATTTTAAGGGACACGGGAGCTTCTCAGAGTCTTTTATTATCAGGTACTTTGCCTTTTTCTGAGAAGTCTTCTTCTAATGAAAGTGTTCTTGTTCAGGGAGTAGAGTGCGGCGTTGTTAATGTTCCTCTCCATTGTGTAAATTTGTCATCAGAATTAGTATCAGGACCTGTGACAATCAGAACGGTCTCGGTTTTACCTGTTGAGGGAACAGATTTATTGCTAGGCAACGACTTAGCTGGAGACAAGGTTGTGGTTAATCCACTTGTAACTGACAAGCCTAATTTGGATCAGAAAGTTGATCCAATTGAAAAAGAAATCCCTGATATACTTCAAGCTTGTACGGTTACTAGAGCTATGGTAAAGAAAGCTCTTGAGAATGAAGTTGAAAAGGGCAGTATTCCCTTATCTGACACCTGCGTGGGTCAGGTTTATGATGTTATAGAAGACAGCATTCCATCAACTGACGCTTGTAAAGGTCAGGTTTTTTATGAGGTCACTTTTACTCTTGGTTTAGATCAATCAGAAGGTATTGATCATAGTGATCCACTTTTGACAACTCATTCTCTTTATTCTAATCAGGGTGATGATCTTGAGAATCATGTTATAGAAGGCAGCATTCCTTCAACTGGCACTTGTATAGGTCAGGTTTTTGATGAGATCACTTTTACTCTTGGTTTAGATCAATCAGAAGGTATTGATCATAGTGATCCTCTTTTGAAAACTCATTCTCTTTATTCTAATCAGGGTGATGATTTTGAGAGTGATGTTACAGAAGGCAGTATTCCTTCAACTGGCACTTGTATAGGTCAGGTTTTTGATGAGATCACTCTTACTCTTGGTTTAGATCAATCAAAAGGTATTGATCATAGTGATCCTCTTTTAATAACTCATTCTCTTAATCAGGGTGATAAACGACAGTCACTTGTCGTTGAACAGGAAAAAGATCCTGAGATCTCCTGTTTGTTTCAAAGGGTCATAAATGAGACTGAAGTTACTGAAGTTCCTGTTTGTTATTTCATTAAAAATGGAATTCTTATGAGAAAATGGAGACCTTCCGAGGTACCTGCTGGTGATGAGTGGTCAGTGAACTATCAAATAGTAGTTCCAAAACCCTACAGACAGGAAATACTTAATCTGGCCCATGAAACTCCTTTGGTTGGTCATTTAGGGATTAATAAAACTTATCACAAGATCTTGACTCACTTCTATTGGACAAAAATCAAAATGATGTTGTCAAATACTGTAGATCTTGTCATACTTGTCAAATGTTAGTAAAACCCAATCAGAAGATACCTAAGGCTCATCTGCAACCTATTCCTGCATTTGACGAACCATTTAGTAGAATTATGGTAGATTGTGTAGATCCCTTATCTAAGACCAAGTCAAGTAATCAATTAAAGTTAAATATGAAACTATGGTTTGAAAGAACTACAAGGGAGAGAACTTTTGAGTCTGATAATGGAGCTGTGTTACTCTTGTTCATTCTTCTTACTTTACTTCAAATTAGATATTACGGCCCTTACAAAGTTAAGAAGAAAATGAAATAGTTAAATTATAGTATTAGTGCTCCTGGGATATAAATTAATTATAGGAGTACCAGTATATTGAAAGAGATAGCCATGTTAAATATGTAATTAATTTAGTTGTGCCTGTCCCACTTAGTGAAGAAATATCATCAGATTCTACTGACATTGGAGCGACAAATTGTTGGAATTCAGAAATTATAAAAAATCTAGACCAGAAACTTTCACAGTTGCAAGTGCAAGAAAGAAATTAACTGAAAGTTATTATTATATGAGCACTTATGTCCAGATAATCTTACAAGGACAAACAAAAATTTTCATGACGTTGAAATTGAAAATTCCAAACAGCATCCATGCTGGATGAGTCCACTCAAACAGGAATACTTGAAAAGGAAATTCAGTATTTGCTGAAGAATGATTTTATCAAGCCCAGTAAAAGTAATTGGAGTTCACTATGCATACTTGTTCCTAAACCAGATAGAAACTTTCCGTATGTGCATAGGAGGGTGAACAGAGTGACAAAAACAGATTCATTCCCATTAACAAGAATTGACTATTCTATTGATAAAATTGGGAATGCCAAGTATGTCACCAAAATTTGACCTTCTGAAAGGATTTTGGCAGATTCCACTATGGAAAGAGCAAAGGAAAACTCAACATTGCGACTCCAAATGGACTCGACCAAAAAGAAAGTCCATTTCAACGTCTTATAAAAATGTTCATCACTGGTCTAGAGATTTGTGATGTCATCATCTACAACGACACCTGGAAAGAACATCTAGCAACAATTCGATAATTCTTTAACAGACTCACTAATGTATGTTTGACAATTAATTTGTCTAAAAGTGAGTTCTGTTGTGATTGTGTGCCTTTCCTAGGACATTTTGTGGGACATGGACAAAGTTAAAAATTTGAGGCTATTTCTTGATAATATAATTGTAGACGCTCTTTCCCATGTATAATTTATTATATTGTGTAATTTGTACTAGTTCTTTTAATCTCAGATGTAAATTGGTTTGTGATAAAAAGAAAGTTTTATCATATAAACCTTTCTTTTTATTTTATGGGGGAAGGTGTTACGGCTATTGGATTTAATTTATTTATTTTTTAATTGTTAAATCCAAATTTATCTTTTAGGGTTTAATATCCATTAATTGGGAAATTATTCTAGAATGTTTAGGCTGATTTAGATTCTCTAATTGTAAACTTGTTTTGACCTTGGCTTGTTTGACCTAAATCCTGACCTTGCTTTAGACATTGTCAACAAGCCTCTAAAACTATTGGTCAATTTCAAGGACAACATTTTATTTTTAGTAATTTGTGGCTTATTTTAGTCTGGTTCATGGGATGGTAGCTTCCTTCCATGACTTTCCAGAATCACATGATTCCTCTTGTTTACGAGGGAATTACAATATATATAGCTGTGTTTTAGAAGCTAACTTTAGTAGAATTTTGGGCTTAAAGATATTAGTTGTGTGTATTTCATGTTTGAGTGTTAAATTTTATTATTTTATTCAGGACTTTGTGTCAATTCGTTGGAAAAGAAGAATTTTTCTATTTATCTGGAAAAGGACATATGTTTATGATTTTCATTTGGATGATAACAAAAAAAGAACAACGAAACAAGAACTGCATCACGTGACATTGTCAGCCATTTTGGATTACATTGTCAAGATTCGAACCTGGAACTATTAGAACATTTATTTATCAGGACTCTTACAATTCCATTAGTGGATTATTTTTGTGAATTCTATATTGGATTAATGTTGGATTTGATTCTCTAAAATTGTAAGTTTATTTATTTTATGAAAATAATTGTACATAATAAATTCATTGTTAAAGTTTTACAAGCTTGTTAGTTTTCACTCTTTCTGTGTTGCTGCTTATTCGAGCCTAAGCAAACGAAAAGCATTTTTCTCTGAGCCACAATAACCTTGATCTTTGCCATTTGACACCAATGTCAAAAGGTAAAGGTCAATGTCCAAAGGTTCTCTTCCTGAAGTTTAAGCAATCCAAAAACTTAAAATCATAGTAAATAGTCCATAACTCAAGTTGTTACTCAAAAAACAACTTTCCTTCTGTTTCAGTGGCCTTGACTGCTGACTATGTGACCCCAAAATCAATAGACCATACTGATTGTAACTTCAGATCTTTTGTAAAATTTTGTACGGTCTTCATGCCAAGATTTTTCAATCAAGATTTGTTAAAATCTATTAAGTTGCTTTGGAAAGATCAGTTGAGCTGTTTTTGAGAAATAGTTACAGTGTTTTTGTATTTGAAACATTGATTCCATTCACTCTCATTTGTGCTTCAAAGACCTCCAAAGTTTTAATCTGACCCCAGTTTTGATACCAAAGTTTGGTTTTAGCTCAGTCTGAGCCCATGCAGTTTTGACACCAAGGTGATTTTTTTTCTCTCAGTCTTGTACACCTAGGGGATACACTGATTTGAAATATTGATGAACGTATCTGGTGACAGATCAGCATCAAGTTGAAAAGTTCTATGTCAAGTTTGGTAAATTCTTATTTTAAGTTTTGTTTTAATTTTGGTAAAGCCACATTTGAAGACAGATAGGTGTAGTTTATATAAATTTAAATTGACTTCATGCATGTATCTTTCTATCACCAAATTCCTTTCAGTTATTTTTTTAAAGTTAGTTTCTTCTGTTATTTCAGCAATGGTGGCTTAATTTTATTAAAGGTGATGCAGCATAGTTCTTATGAATATGTTTAGCAACAGCAGCTGTGTTTTATGGCAGATTAACATTTTGATATGAATTTTACCATTGCCATGATGTAGTGGTAACATTCTAATTGTGATTTCTAATGGGATTTCTAATGGGATTTCTAAAGGGATTTCATTTAAAGCTTTTGATATGTTTAGCAAAAATGGTCATATCTGGATTTACAAATCAGCATCATGTTAATAAACTAGAAAGGTGTTCATGCCAGAAAGGTTTCCATCAAATTTGATCCATTTTATTCAGTAGTTTTGAAGCAAAGCTAGTTTTAAGAATTTTACAACTGTCATAATTACATACATCAAAGTCAGGCATGCCAAATTAACCAATAAATACAGCATTTTTGCAGTAGGCAGGCAATTCAATTGATGAAAATTATCAATAACATTGTGAGTAGTTAATTGTATTCTCTCCTCCACACAGTACATGCATACTTATTTATTGGAGAGGGACTTGATTAATATCTGGGTCAATATTATCACATAATAGCTGGTTATTGTTAAGAATGCCAAACATGAGAGATATAGATCACATAAAAGTTCAGGTATTTAAGTCCATGTTTTTGTCTTGCAAAGGTGAGATGTATGTGTAACTTTCCCAATGGCTGTAGTGGTGTGTCCATGACAACCGCATTATTAAAGCACTATGCTAAAGGTTGTCAAGTTTATGCATCTGCTAGATTATTAAGCATTAAGATTATATTATGTCAAATATCCATTTTCTTGTCCATCTACCATTTATGATCAGACTGGCACTCAAATTTCTTTATCCACACAATTTGTTAGGCACTTTAATGTCCCAGACAGATTTATAATTTATTATACAGAAAACAAAAATTAAAACACACTGGCTTGGCATAATTGCAAATAAATCTGAAAATCAAGATCATTGCAGGTTTAAAGAAATTATTAAAGACATGGGAATAATATGCATTAGAGAATGGTATCCTATATATCACACACAATTTGATATCCAACATTTTCCAGTCAACATATTTTTTCAAATAATATGTATTTGAGAATGGTATCATACATTTTGCACACAAGTTGTTATCCAACATTTTCCAGTCAACATATTTCAAATAATATGTATCTGAGAATGGTATCATATATATCGCACACAATTTGATATCCAACATTTTCCAGTCAACATATTTCAAATAATATGTATTTGAGAATGGTATCATATATATAACACACAATTTGATATCCAACATTTTCCAGTCAACATATTTCAAATAATATGTATTTGAGAATGGTATCATATATATTGCACACAATTTGATATCCAACATTTTCCAGTCAACATATTTCAAATAACTATGTCTTTCCTCTTAACAGTCCTGTTAACAGTTTTATTATCTGGGTCATATTTTAAAATCACAATGTCAGGCATTACAGATTTTTATATACTTGAACAAGTTTTACATAAATTTAAAAATTGTTCTTGATTATTACAACCTTATTTCTGCGCAATATATTACACTTCTATGTGGACAAACGTTAGTGAATGTATAGATAGAAAATGTATCAGTTACAAGTCTTCATTTACTATTAAGACTTCTCAAGATGGAAAAGTGTACCTACTATGTTCATAAATTATAATTAGTTTTTAAAAAAATAAGAATTTTAGAGATTTATTTCTTTAAAGATATGTGTAGCTATGATATTCATTGTAACTTTTGGATTATAGTCGATGGAACAAAATACTCTTTAAATGTCTTACATAGTTTTCTGACTTGTATCAATCACTATGTCTTACATAGTTTTCTGACTTGTGTCAGTCACTGTATATGTCTTACAGTTTTCTGACTTGTATCAGTCACTATATATGTCTTACATAGTTTTCTGACTTGTGTCAGTCACTGTATATGTCTTACATAGTTTTCTGACTTGTATCAGTCACTATATATGTCTTACATAGTTTTCTGACTTGTATTAGTCACTATATGTCTTACATAGTTTTCTTACTTGTATCAGTCACTGTATATGTCTTACAGTTTTCTGACTTGTATCAGTCACTATATATGTCTTACATAGTTTTCTGACTTGTATCAGTCACTATATGTCTTACATAGTTTTCTGACTTGTATCAGTCACTGTATATGTCTTACATAGTTTTCTGACTTGTATCAGTCACTATATGTCTTACATAGTTTTCTGACTTGTATCAGTCACTGTATATGTCTTACATAGTTTTCTGAGTTGTATCAGTCACTATATATGTCTTACATAGTTTTCTTACTTGTATCAGTCACTGTATATGTCTTACATAGTTTTCTGACTTGTATCAGTCACTATATATGTCTTACATAGTTTTCTGACTTGTATCAGTCACTGTATATGTCTTACATAGTTTTCTGACTTGTATCAGTCACTATATATGTCTTACATAGTTTTCTTACTTGTATCAGTCACAAAATAGGTCTTTATATTTTTACACAAGATGTGTATGACATTAAATGTTTACATCCATATTTTGCTTGCAGTCTAAAATAAAAACTTTATATTATCTAATTTTGATCAAAATATTAACAGAAAACATGACTACAGAGTGGTAAAAACAATTTGAAACAAGACATTAAGATATTAATATCATTGATTTTACTCATTATTAAATGTTTCAATCAAATCAGATCAGAAATAACCAATCTGGCCAATCAGAGTCTAGACCACCTGAATACAATGCATTGCATGGCTGCCTAAATATGATGCATAACTCTCCCATTATTTTTGGGAACTGAAATCTATATTATCAAGCTGGATCGAAATCAGATAAAATAAATGGCCTCCAGAGTCGTAACAAGCAAAGGAATACCAGGCAATGGACAATAGAAGGACACTGGACACAAGATAATGACATAGGCTCACTAGGTCTTAGGATGGATACAAAGCCATACCATAAACACACTAGGCCTTAAGATGGACACTGGACAAAAGGCTGTATGCCCGGATGACTTAAAAACTGAAATATAAACACTGGAAGCTAACAAAATCTTGGGACTCACCCAAGGTATCTAAATATTAAATTTGGTCTGCTTAATAATTTTCAATTATCTTGCTAACAAGAAGGTGACATACAGACAGCTAGCTATGTGACTGATAAGAAGGTGACATACAGACAGCTATGTGACTGATAAGAAGGTGACATACAGACAGCTCTGTGACTGATAAGAAGGCAACATACAGACAGCTCTGTGACTGATAAGAAGGTGACATACAAACAGCTATGTGACTGATAAGAAGGTGACATACAGACAGCTATGTGACTGATAAGAAGGTGACATGCAGACAGCTCTGTGACCGATAAGAAGGCGACATACAGACAGCTCTGTGACTGATAAGAAGGCAACATACAGACAGCTCTGTGACTGATAAGAAGGCGACATACAGACAGCTCTGTGACTGATAAGAAGGCAACATACAGACAGCTCTGTGACTGATAAGAAGGCAACATACAGACAGCTCTGTGACTGATAAGAAGGTGATATACAGCCAGCTATGTGGCTAACAAGAAGGTGATATACAGACAGCTATGTGACTGATAAGAAGGCAACATACAGACAGCTATGTGGCTAACAAGAAGGTGAGATACAGCCAGCTATGTGGCTAACAAGAAGGTGATATACAGACAGCTACTGTATGTGGTTAACAAGCCGGTGACATGCAGACAGCTATGTGGCTAACAAGAAGGTGATATACAGACAGCTATGTGGCTAACAAGAAAGTAACATACAAACAGCTATATGTGGCTAACAAGAAGGTAACATACAGACAGCAAAATGGTTCTGTATAATACTAATGTTTGTTTATGCATGCCACATAGAGAATGATAACCTTTGAGACACATGTTTGGTAAATACTGATTTAGAAGATATGTCACACAACACTGATGGAAAACACTGCAATTTAAAAAGTGATTCATATTTATTCCTTTTCACATGCAAGACGGCATAATGAAGTCCAAATCTGGATTATTGCAAGACAACATAATGAAGTCCAAATCTGGATTATTGCAAGACAACATAATGAAGTCCAAATCTGGATTATTGCAAGACAACATAATGAAGTCCAAATCTGGATTATTGCAAGACAGCAAAATGAAGTCCAAATCTGGATTATATACAGGGCTTTCTGCTTGAATTGCCTCTAATGACATGCAGGCCATTCCAAATCATTTTATTTGTTTTCAGTATTTATAGTACTACGATACACCTATGCAGTGTACAAAATGTATCTAAAACTCTTTTAAGCCCACAGAATCAGTAACCAAAAAATGCTACTTGTCCAATCCATAACCAACTCGTCCTACATTTTTTTATACAAGTAAACAAAATGCTATGGTAAATGCAAGGGAACATAATTATTTGCCCATAGTAAAGTTATCTAAGTAATGAAAGTTGGCAAAATAAAGAAAAACAGAATACAAGATGTTTACATGACAATTGATATAATGTTTTGAAAGATCAACATAACATGGTCACTATTGATTAACCAGATGATCCAGATGTATGTAAACTTTATGTAAATGCATCAAAATCTGAATTAGCCATTGATGACTTGGTCTGAATCATATAATTAAAATGAGGATTTTCATCCACTGACTTGTCATCAGTGACATTATCTGCATAATTATACACAGCTTCCAGAGATGAGGCTATAACATACAGCTTTAAGAAGTAAGGCTACAGCTTCCAGAGATGAAGCTATAACATACAGCTTCAAGAGATGAAGCTAAAACAAACAGCTTCCAGAGACAAGGCTAAAACAAACAGCTTCTAGAGATGAGGCTATAACACACAGCTTTAAGAGATGAGGCTATAACATACAGCTTCCAGAGATGAAGCTATAACATACAACTTTAAGAGATGAGGCTATAACATACAGCTTCCAGAGATGAGGCTATAACACACAGCTTCCAGAGATGAGGCTATAACATACAGCTTCCAGAGATGAGGCTATAATATACAGCTTCCAGAGATGAGGCTATAACATACAGCTTCTAGAGATGAGGCTATAACATACAGCTTATAGAGATGAGGCTATAACATACAGCTTCCAGAGATGAGGCTATAACATACAGCTTATAGAGATGAGGCTATAACATACAGCTTCCAGAGATGAGGCTATAACATACAGCTTCCAGAGATGAGGCTATAACATACAGCTTCCAGAGATGAGGCTATAACATACAGCTTCCAGAGATGAGGCTATAACATACAGCTTCCAGAGATGAGGCTATAACATACAGCTTCCAGAGATGAGGCTACAACATACAGCTTCCAGAGATGAGGCTATAACATACAGCTTCCAGAGATGAGGCTATAACATACAGCTTCCAGAGATGAGGCTATAACATACAGCTTCCAGAGAAGAGGCTATAACATACAGCTTCCAGAGATGAGGCTATAACATACAGCTTCCAGAGATGAGGCTATAACATACAGCTTCTAGAGATGAGGCTATAACATACAGCTTCAAGAGATGAGGCTATGACATACAGCTTTAAGAGATGAGGCTATAACGTAAAGCTTCCAGAGATGAGGCTATAACAAACAGCTTCCAGAGATGAGGCTATAACATACAGCTTCTAGAGATGAGGCTATAACGTAAAGCTTCCAGAGATGAGGCTATAAGTTACAGGTGCCCAAGAAATTAGGTCTGCTAACAGATGAGCTCCAACAGTATATTACTGTTTAATATGTTTGATGGGGGGGGGGGGGGTGTCATGTTGATCTACATAATTGGGGGTGGGGGTCATGTTGATCTACATAATTTGCAATAGATCTTATTGTCAAGAGGATCATTGATAATCCAGGGCAATTCTGTAATCCAACTAATATTAGAATATTGTTTATGATTGATTTGACCATATTCCCTTTAAAAAAAACAACAATTTCCTCAACTGTTTTTGGGAGTTTTAGCCATCTGGTGGCTTCCAGGTATCCAAATACCTTCTCATGTTGACTTTGGGAATTGAAAAAGTGGCAGACCTCATCACACATCACATAAGTACATAAGAGATTTTAGACAGAGTATATTTTGTACATATTTTACTCAGTTATTTGCATTTTCATTTCACCCAGCCAATCAGATTGCTATGCTCCAGATTCATGAATGATAATTAATTGCAATTCTCTGTTTGTTATACTTCACGTTTTCTATTAATTTTTTGAAAATTATCAAAAATAAAAATTATTGATTAAATTTAGTCAATTTCCATCTGGCCAGGCAGAGAGACTATATTTTGAACCAGTCAGCCATGAAATTAGATGAGATAAGACTCACCAGTTGGCAGCAATTTTGCATCTGTCAGCCAAGAAATTAGATGACATACTTGACACGTCAATTGTTGGCAATTTTGAACCAGTCAGCCATGAAATTAGATGATATAAGACTCGCAGGTTGGCAGCAATTTTGCACCAGTCAGCGATGGAATTAGATGACATAAGACACGTCAATTGGTGGCAATTTTGAACCAGTCAGCAATGAAATTAGATGACATAAGATTCGCAGGTTGGCAGCAATTTTGCACCAGTCAGCGATGGAATTAGAAGACATAAGACATGTCAATAGGTGGCAATTTCGAACCAGTCAGCCATGAAATGAGATGATTTAAGACTCCCAGGTTGGCAGCAATTTTGAACCAGTCAGCCATGAAATTAGACCTCAGAAGATGCATCACATGGTGGCAATTTTGAACCAGTCAACCATAAAATTAGATGACATAAGACTCCCAGGTTGCAGCAATTTTGAACCAGTCAACCATGAATTTAGATGACAAAATACTTGATGGTTGGCAGCAATTTTGCACCTATGTAAAAAGTGGCCATGTTAATGTTGTCATAAGGTCCATTCTGGCTACACATTTGTCATTCATTTCCTGGTAACAATATACCCTCAATTTTTTTTTTTTAAAGAGAATTCTGTATACCTTTAACTGAAATTTAGCATCTTTAACTTTTACATCTTAACTTTAATTTTAAATTTAACTTTAACTGAAATTTAGCATCTTTAACTTTTACATTTTCTGTTGTAGTCTTGCATGTTTCCATTTATTTGGAAGGAATGATCTTCCTAAAGGACATTTTGCAATTCTTTTCTCTAACATTTTTAGGACTTTACTTCCAGTCAGCACCATTTAGCAAATTTTGTACTAAACTGTCATTACAACACACACAAACACACACACACATGCATGTGCACATTCACACATACCTACCTACCTACCTACCTATGTATGTACATATGTGTGCACACACACACACACACACACACACACACACACACACACACACACACACACACACACACACACACACACACATCCAGAACTATCATGCTACTCATGGGAGCAATAAATAATGTGGCTTTTCACCGAGGTATTTTATACACATTATTTGTACTATTAAATAATGAACATTCCTGCCTCACAATAACACCCACCTTATAATGATGTGCTTATAATGCGAGGGATTACTTATATAATGTAAATAGGATATGTGCTTATCAATGTCACATTAGACCTATCATCTTCCAACTATTATTGAACTCTTTGACGATATCCAAATTTAAGCTCCAAGTCGTGCCAACCCACTGTAAATCTAATGATCTTGTGTTGTACAGCACATGCTTTTCATTGCCTATTAATTACATAGAGCAACAAATCTGACTACCCATCTGCCCATAAATAATGATAGATAGAGAAAATTTAAAGCTGGAATGGCATTTCTGGCTTAATATATAACATTAAAGTTGAAGACACTGCAGTCACTAATCTAGCAGATTTAAATGTGAACACCTTTTGCATATCTCTTACTGATGGCATGTGCATAGCTAAAACAATACATACAGCTTGCCATTTACATGAGAGATAAAAACTTAAATACCTGAACTTGTATGCAATCTACATCACTTTCTGATGTTTGGCAGAAGACAGACTCTTTACAGTGACCAGTTATCATCTGATAATAATGTCCCAGATATTAATCAAGTCCCTCTCCAATAGGTAAGTATTCATGTACTGTGTGGAGGGGAGAATACAATTAACTACTCACAATGTTATTGATCATTTTCATCAATTGAATTGCCTGCCTACTGCAAAATGCTGTGTTTATTGGTTTATTTGGCATGCCTGACTTTTTATGTATGTAATTATGACAGTTGTACAATTCATAAAATAGTCATAAGAGTGAAAGGGTACTGAAGGAACAATTAAATTAGATGTAATCAATTTTAGTGCTTAAAGGATATAAAATTTGTCACTGTACCTAGGAAGAATGTTCATCATTAATTCGGTCAAAATTACTTTTATTGTTTCGAAGAAAGTAATACCTTTCTGGTAGCCTAAGTGGTCTGAGCATCTGCATCAAATGCAGGAAGTCAAGGGTTCAAGTCCTACTAAAACCTTTAAAAAATGGTATATGCAGCTGCCTCGCTTGGCACTCAGAATTAAGAAGTTAGTGCTAGAACTGGTTGACCTGATAATATGACTGGGTGGGACATCATGCTACATGTCTGCAGCATGATGCCCCTGTGCTTAGTCATTACATTCATGTATGCATGCATGAATTTGTGCACACACACACACACACACACACACACACACACACACACACACACACACACATCCCAAAAATGCTATGTCTCAAATGCTCAGTATACTCTACAGCATATAAACATTTAAATCTATGTGTACTTCCTGTGATCATCTCATGTTCCTTTTCATTACTAATGACCTGCAAAGTTGAGATAGGGATTTTACCATGATTAGATGTGGCATTGGCTAAAGTTTCATCACAATATCTCTAAAAATGTTACAGCCTGGATAAAGAAACATCATTTACATCAATCCTTGTTGTGATCTTGATGTTGTGGGTATGTTGTTAAACACTGTCATGATATATAGCAAACTTCTTCAACAGATCTTATTTTTTATACATGGATTACACAATCTTCAATTAAGACCACCTGTAAAGCAAAGGAAGTCTCCTTGTAAAAACCTCATTACTTTCTGTCATCAGCAATAACATGATTTTTAAGATGGGTGCCATGGCAGACATACTGAAAAACAGACAGCTACAATTTTGAATTACAACCAACCAATAGAAGTCTTCTTCTGAAACCAGTGTTTGATACTGAGGTGAGCAGTGATAATAAGATTGTCAAGATCACATGGTGGAGAGGCCATACTGAATGTCCACTGTTAGGATTTAATAGTCATCGTAATGATTTCAAATTTTAAAAAACCCATGTAGGTTTGAGTTTCCATTCAAGAAGTCTTACTAATAACAAAGATTTAAAGATGGCTGGTAGCCATTTATTGTACATTAGACTGGCACTATTTTCATTTGGTACCAAACAAACGTCGTATGAGTGTTTTAACTAGAATCCAATGTTGATTAAACCCACCATTTGGAAGCAATAAAAAAAATTAAAGATGGTAACTGTGGTGGCTATATTGGATGTTTATTTTCAGGCCTTGGGATGAATGTGTATGTACAGTTTCATGGTATTCCTCCAAATAGGATTGATGATTACAAACTTTTGCTAATGGAAGAATGGCCGATGGATGACAGACAACAGGTCATGCCATGAACTTTTCTGATCTATGACCAGTAGAGCTAGAAGAAAAAATTCATGTACATTTTGGGTCTTTTTAAATCATAGTGACCAGCAGTGATAAAGCAAAAGGGATCAATCATTAATTTGGTGGGTATGTTTGTTCACTTAGCTGGAATAAATATTTTTTCTCTAATTTATTAAATGAAAAAATCTGTTACATCCAAAATATTAGTTCCAGAAATTTCTTCAGGTAAAATAAACAAGAGTTTCTCAACAGGTCTGACACTCTACTGGGAGAAAATAATTTCCTGGAATTCAAGACAAGACCATTTCTTTCTTTTAAATGCAGAGTGTTAAAACCATTCTATAATCTTTACAAAATGTTCAAATTAGTTGCTGTTGTAGACATATTGATGTCAGATTAGTACCACTTCAAGTAGAACTCACTGGAAGTTTTTTGCAGAAAATGCCATGTCACTATGACTATCCATTCAGGACAGCAATATTTTCATTGTGGTGTGTATCATGGGTACTGTTTTCATTTAGGACCAACTTGGGATTACAAGCCTGTTGGTAAAATTCCATACTGATATAACCATTTATTTGGGTAAAATTCCATACTGATATAACCATTTATTTGGATAAAATTCCATACTGATATAACCATTTATTTGGGTAAAATTCCATACTGATATAACCATTTATTTGGGTAAAATTCCATACTGATATAACCATTAATTTGGGTAAAATTCCATACTGATATAACCATTTATTTGGGTAAAATTCCATACTGATATAACCATTTATTTGGGTACAATTCCATACTGATATAACCATTTATTTGGGTACAATTCCATACTGATATAGCCATTTATTTGGGTAAAATTCCATACTGATATAACCATTAATTTGGGTAAAATTCCATACTGATATAACCATTTATTTGGGTAAAATTCCATACTGATATAACCATTAATTTGGGTAAAATTCCATACTGATATAACCATTTATTTGGGTAAAATTCCATACTGATATAATCATTTATTTGGGTAAAATTCTATACTGATATAACCATTTATTTGGGTAAAATTCCATACTGATATAACCATTTATTTGGGTAAAATTCCATACTGATATAACCATTTATTTGGGTAAAATTCGATACTGATATAACCATTTATTTGGGTAAAATTCCATACTGATATAGTCATTTATTTGGGTAAAATTTTATACTGATATAACCATTTATTTGGGTAAAATTCCATACTGATATAACCATTTATTTGGATAAAATTCCATACTGATATAACCATTTATTTGGGTACAATTCCATACTGATATAACCATTTATTTGGGTACAATTCCATACTGATATAACCATTTATTTGGGTACAATTCCATACTGATATAACCATTTATTTGGGTAATATTCCATACTGATATAACCATTTATTTGGATAAAATTCCATACTGATATAACCAATTATTTGGGTAAAATTCCATACTGATATAACCATTTATTTGGGTACAATTCCATACTGATATAACCATTTATTTGGGTAAAATTCCATACTGATATAACCATTTATTTGGGTACAATTCCATACTGATATAAACATTTATTTGGGTAAAATTCCATACTGATATAACTATTTATTTGGGTAAAATTCCATACTGATATAACCAATTATTTGGGTAAAATTCCATACTGATATAACCATTTATTTGGGTACAATTCCATACTGATATAACCATTTATTTGGGTACAATTCCATACTGATATAACCATTTATTTGGGTAAAATTCCATACTGATATAGCCATTTATTTGGGTAAAATTCTATACTGATATAACCATTTATTTGGGTAAAATTCCATACTGATATAATCATTTATTTGGGTAAAATTCCATACTGATATAACCATTTATTTGGGTAAAATTCCATACTGATATAACCATTTATTTGGGTAAAATTCCATACTGATATAACCATTTATTTGGGTACAATTCCATACTGATATAACCATTTATTTGGGTAAAATTCCATACTGATATAACCATTTATTTGGGTAAAATTCGATACTGATATAACCATTTATTTGGGTAAAATTCCATACTGATATAACCATTTATTTGGGTACAATTCCATACTGATATAAACATTTATTTGGGTAAAATTCCATACTGATATAACCATTTATTTGGGTAAAATTCGATACTGATATAACCATTTATTTGGGTAAAATTCCATACTGATATAACCATTTATTTGGGTAAAATTCCATACTGATATAACCATTTATTTGGGTACAATTCCATACTGATATAAACATTTATTTGGGTAAAATTCCATACTGATATAACCATTTATTTGGGTAAAATTCCATACTGATATAACCATTTATTTGGGTACAATTCCATACTGATATAACCATTTATTTGGGTAAAATTCCATACTGATATAATCATTTATTTGGGTAAAATTCCATACTGATATAACTATTTATTTGGGTAAAATTCCATACTGATATAACCAATTATTTGGGTAAAAGTCCATACTAATATAACCATTTATTTGGGTGGAGTCAAAATATCATATTCAAGATGGCTAACATGGTGATTATATTTCGGGTTAATTTGCATCATTTCTTTTTAGGACCATCATATATCAGAGGAGCTATTCTGACTGAAACCCAATTTTAGAATGGCTTTCCATTTTAAGTAGCCATAATATAATTTTCAAAATGGCAACTAAGGTGGCCATATTGAATATCAGATGGGCACCATTTTCTTTTAGGACCAATTAGATAGTTGCTGGTAAAAGCATGATGATGATATGATTATCCATCATTATGGCTTTATTGGAGATCAGGGCATAAACAACCAATTAGACATTATATGAAGTCTTTCACTGAAACCCCATGCTGATTAATCATTCATTCAGAAGAAAAAGTAATAGCAAGATTTTCAAGTGGCCATATTTAATTTCTGAACAGGACCATCTTCCTTTAGGACCAAAATCATAAAAAGTTTCTTAATAAAAATTCCATGTTGTTATAATCATCCATTTAATAAGTGTGGAGATTACAAGATTCTCAGCAGTGGCAATTTTACTGAATGTTTAAAACATAATTTTCATTTTGATCTAACTAGATATCATCAAAGCCCTACATTAATATGACTTTTTATTCATGGTGAGTATTAATAACAAGATTTTCATGGTGGATGATGTGGCGACCATATCAGATCAGCAAATTTTCATCTAGGAAAACCAAATTTCATAAGAGGATTTATGGTGAACAAGACTTTCCATATTTGAGGAGTTGGAATAACTAGATTTTCAAGATGGGTGCCATGGTGATATATTGGATGTCCAAGCAGTACCAGTTTCATTTAAGATCAACTAAACCATGAGATGAATCTGTATGTACAGTTTCATGATATTCATCCCAGTTGTTTAGAAGACAGGGTAATAACATATAGAAAACCTACAGCACTGAACAGCATCCTATGACTGGCAGAGATAAAAGAAAAACCTCAGCTGACCCCCCCACCCCCAACAAAGATTAAATGGTCAATTCCTTAAAGGTAAAAATTGTTTTATCTCTGATAAATGAAAAGATAAATAAATAAATAAAATCCTTAAAATATTGTTCAAATATACAAGATACTAGATTCACCCCAGTGATAAATTATCATAAAATTTCTAAACAAAGTTTGCATAAAATCTAACTCCTCACCGGGCAGAAGTCAATACACCTAACAAGAAGTCAATACACCTAACAAGAAGTCAGTACACCTAATAAGACGTCAATACACCTAACAAGAAGTCAATACACTTAACAAGAATGTGCTCTGATATCTAACACTGGCAATGTATGCACCCTGGTGAAGGTATACAGAAGACAGGTATACATTTGTCATATATGTAGATTTTGTTGAACAATTTCAATATTTCAATTTGCCAATACTTAATTACTGACAGAAATCATTCAACAATCATTTTATTTATTTCATAAGAACTTAAGACTATGAGAAAATCCTCCATACTTTGAAAAAATTTATGTCTGCTAGGAATCATCCTTTTGCAGACAAAATAAAATGGATCCTTTTGCCTCTAAAAAAAAAAAATAGGTATCTGCCCATTGTCCATGAATTCAGGTGAGAGAAATGGCATTTGTTTAGTCAAAACAATAAAAACAATAATACATAAACAATAATACATAAAAAATAATAAAACCAAAATAAACATTCACAGTACACACAGTTCCTTACTACACAGTCTACTATGAGCAGTCCCTCAATTTACATCATATTATGTGCAGTCCCTTAATTCACAGTATACTGTGTGAAGTCCTATAATTTATACTATACTACATGCAGCCCCTTATTCACAGTATACAGTATGTAGTCCCTTAATTTATACTACCAGTAAACTACATGCAGTCCTTTATTCACAGCATACAGTATGCAGTCCCTTAATTCACAGTACCGGTATACTGTGTGAAGTCCTATAATTTATACTATACTACATGCAGCCCCTTATTCACAGTATACAGTATGCAGTCCCTTAATTTATACTACCAGTAAACTACATGCAGTCCTTTATTCACAGCATACAGTATGCAGTCCCTTAATTCACAGTACCGGTATACTGTGTGAAGTCCTATAATTTATACTATACTACATGCAGCCCCTTATTCACAGTATACTGTATGCAGTTCCTTAATTCACAGTATATTTTTTGTCTGGAAATGATGTCACAAATACCCTCTACTTATCACTGTACCATCAGGTTAGGTACCCATGGTTCAAATACTGACTGAACAAAACAATACAAAATAATCCCACCACAATAAACAAATTCTCAGTAAACTACATGCATTCCCTCAATTCACAACATAGTACATTCAGTCCCTCAATTCACAACATAGTACATTCAGTCCCTCAATTCACAACATAGTACATTCAGTCCCTCAATTCACAACATAGTACATTCAGTCCCTCAATTCACAACATAGTACATTCAGTCCCTCAATCCAAAACATAGTACATTCAGTCCCTCAATTCACAAGATAGTACATTCAGTCCCTCAATTCACAACATAGTACATTCAGTCCCTCAATTCACAACATAGTACATGTACATTTAGTCCCTCAATTCACAACATAGTACATTCGGTCCCTCAATTCACAACATAGTACATTCGGTCCCTCAATTCACAACACAGTACATTCAGTCCCTCAATTCACAACATAGTATATTCAGTCCCTCAATTCACAACATTGTACATTCAGTCCCTCAGTTCACAACATAGTACATTCAGTCCCTCAGTTCACAAGATGCTACATGAAGTCCCATAATTCATAACATACTACATGAAGTCCTTTTATTTCACTTATGTGCTCTCCTTATTTCAGAATAAGGAGCCCTGAGTGGCCAAGTGGTCTAAAGTGCTCTCCATTATGGATCACTGCCATCTCACCTCTGTCTGCATGGGTTCAAGTCTCAGATTCTCAGATTTGGCCAATGTGGGTATGTGAGAAAACCAGTAGCTTCTCATGGATCGATGGTTATTTCCTCCACCATTAATACTGGCCGTCATGTATATCCTATCATGTGCTGAAAAATGCCATTAAACCTGACAACAACAATATTTCACAGTATACTGTGTGCAGTATCATCACTTACTTTTTCACACTGCATACTATCTCAAGGATCTAATACTGTAGCAGAACTGACTGTTTCCATATCATATTTTTCAGTCTGGAAATGATGTCACAAACATCCTTGATTTATCATGTTTTGATCACAGTACCATCAGGCTTTAAAAGAATGACAATATTGATGGCAAGGTGGCTGGATGTTTTCTTTTTATATGCATAGTTGTGTAGCTAGGATACAATGCACTTCATTGCTGACACAACAGCTATATGATGTTACATGCATTGCTGTTACAACAGCTATATGATGTTACATGCATTGCTGTCACAACAGCTATATGATGTTACATGCATTGCTGTCACAACAGCTATATGATGTTACATGCATTGCTGTCACAACAGCTATATGATTTTACATGCATTGCTGTCACAACAGCTATATGCTGTTACATGCATTGCTGTCACAACATCTATATGATGTTACATGCAATCTATTCAGTTTACGTTTGGACAGTGTTATTTTTTTTATGTACATTGTTATGATGGAAAACATTTCCTCAAGCAATGGATATAAATCTTGAATCTTTCATGTCTTTCTATAACAATATTCCAACTAGAAGTACATTTCATTAAGTTACTGCATCCCCCACCCCTTCCAGTTTTTACACTCATAGGGCAAGCTATATCTCACAAGCTAAAATCAAACTTCTGGCCATATAATGACGTCCTATGAGTTTGAAAATTTGTTGAAGTACTTACCGGTAGTCTTCAAGAATATACTAAGACATCTTCTTAATAAATTATGTAAACTACAATAGTGAGATAATATTGCTCTCAAACTGACATCCTTTTATAAAAAAAATGCATAAAATGTTGTTCTGTGACTTTGGAAACTGGATCAAGGTCATCAACACCTCACTATGGTTAAGGGACAATCTCAAGCTAAAAAGACTTGGTCAAATTTGGTCTGTTTTGATTCAATAGCTCATGACACATCCTGCTAACAGTCTTGACAATGGAACCAATCCTAACATTAACAAGATACACAAGTGGGCCACAAATCACTCACCAGCTACATAAAGTTATAGTTGAATATTTTCCTATAATCAGGCTTATGTAGAATTGTCAGAATGCAACCAACGTAAATATCTCTCAAAGACTACATCATGACAGTTTTATAAATATATGAATCTGATACAAATTCTTTTCAAAGCATAATATGCATTATAAGTCTCTGGTAAAATATTGATGCCATTAAAGGTCTTATAATTTTTAGGTTTACTGAAAACAATTTGTTTGATATACAGAGCAATAAAGCTTTCACACAAATAGAAATTAGATTTTTTATGGCCATGGTTTTTTAACTCATGGCAATTACATCTGCAAGTATTTCATGAGTAAAGTCAACAAATGAAATGTCATACACCAATGCACAATAATTTAATAATATATAAAATGACAAATGTTTCAGGAACTTTAACATTGCAATACTTTGAACTGTCAAGCTTAACTTGCTTCCAAATGTTTAAAGTGTTTAAAATATATTCTTTGCAAATAAATTTACAAACTTAGACAGTGTCTTTAAAAGAAAAGAAAAATTAGACAAAAAAGAATTACTTGCAAAGATATATTTATAATAGCACCAAGGAATTCTGATCCTTAATTTCTAAATGACACATGACATATGCTAGCCAGGAGCTGTCTAATTTTTGTAACATCATCTGACTAAATGTATCTTCAGTAGCCCACTTACGACACATCATTATATCTGAATCTAAAGACTGTCATTCTTCACTGATTTTATACAAATTTTATATCTGATTCTGTTATCTACTTAGAGTGTTACTTGTTATACTTCTATTTTATACTTTTTTTCAGTTATTAATTAATTACAAGTTATGAATTTGAATCCCTACGGTGCATTATTTTTCTAATTTCTTTGACTGCCCAACTGAAATGAATTCATCTTTTAATCAATTTTGTTTTGTTTTTCATTTAACTCTATAAACTCAAAATTTCTAAATAATAAATACCATGGCTTCCATTTTCCCTTATTTTTCTTTAGAGAGGCAAAAGAATCATTTTATAACAAAACAAATTATTCAAATAGCATATAAATTGAGAATTTCATGTATTTCTACCTGCACTAAACTTGTTCACAATAAAACTCACTGGCTATAAGCCTGTTTACTAAGTTTAATAAATAAAAGTCTTACAAATAGGCACTAATGTGCTGTCAATTAATCAGGTATAATATCAACTTATGATAATGTGCTGTCAATTAATCAGGTATAATATCAACTTATGAATACACTAACATGCTGTCAATTAATCAGGTATAATAACTTATGAATACACTAATGTGCTGTCAATTAATCAGGTATAATATCAACTTATGATAATGTGCTGTCAATTAATCAGGTATAATATCAACTTATGATAATGTGCTGTCAATTAATCAGGTATAATATCAACTTATGATAATGTGCTGTCAATTAATCAGGTATAATATCAACTTATGATAATGTGCTGTCAATTAATCAGGTATAATATCAACTTATGAATACACTAACATGCTGTCAATTAATCAGGTATAATAACTTATGAATACACTAATGTGCTGTCAATTAATCAGGTATAATATCAACTTATGATAATGTGCTGTCAATTAATCAGGTATAATATCAACTTATGATAATGTGCTGTCAATTAATCAGGTATAATATCAACTTATGATAATGTGCTGTCAATTAATCAGGTATAATATCAACTTATGATAATGTGCTGTCAATTAATCAGGTATAATATCAACTTATGAATACACTAACATGCTGTCAATTAATCAAGTATAATATCAACCTATATATACACTAACATGCTGTCAATTAATCAGGTATAATATCAACTTATGAATACACTAATGTGCTGTCAATTAATCAGGTATAATATCAACTTATGAATACACTAACATGCTGTCAATTAATCAGGTATAATATCAACTTATGAATACACTAATGTGCTGTCAATTAATCAGGTATAATATCAACTTATGAATACACTAACATGCTGTCAATTAATCAGGTATAATATCAACTTATGAATACACTAACATGCTGTCAATTAATCAGGTATAATATCAACTTATGAATACACTAACATGCTGTCAATTAATCAGGTATAATATCAACTTATGAATACACTAACATGCTGTCAATTAATCAGGTATAATATCAACTTATGAATATGCTCTTTCTCTTGATTTTACCCATCTGATGATTCAAGTTCATCTACAATGTTTACTCAGAATCTGATCAGATATAAATATTCTAGAGTGGTTACAAGTTGTCATACGCTAGATAACCTCATTCATATGTATGGACCTTGCTAATTATTTAACTCATGTGAGATCTTGATCAAATAATTCTATATTTCAAGTCTAAGCAAAATCAGATTAGTAATTTTCCTCCAAATATTCCAAGTCTGAATAAATTCAGAAATACAGAATCCATTGTGATAACAAAAAGCTAAATGAAACAGATGCAGATCATCTCATTAATATATGTGGATCTTGCTCAAAGTCATCCAAGATCTTGATGATATAAGCCAATGATCCAAGTTTTATAAAAATTGGATCATAAATATGGACTTCAGAATGGTAATAAGTAATTGTTGATGGAAGTACAACACAGCAAATGCTGCACCATACCAAAATGTCATTAGGCCTATGGATGAACTCTGGACACAAGGCCATTTCAAAAGAATGAATTGTGAAAGATGGCAACAGATAACTGAGCAAATCTTGTCATGGCTAGTGTAACATATAACAATTAACATTGATGAATTGGCTAGGTCCATAATAAATCACTAGCCTACAATGAATTTGATGCTCCTGCTGGGGGCATGGTTCATTTGCAATTGAAATAACAGTTCTAGACACAGACAAGTCCAGGTTAATGTGGGTTAAGTAGTGGAAAAATTACTGCCAATGTTGAAATAATGATGAGAAAAATTTGTGCCATTGGACATAAGAGTCATAAAATGAGATTTTCCAGAAAAAGTTATTAAGAAAGTGTAGAATTATAATGTGTTACTCAAACCTGGATAGGTGTGGCTTAATTAGTTAGATAAAGTTAATGCTGAATGGTTAAGCTAAATAAGGAGTGTGTGTTTAGTTGGTATACACTTCTGCTAACTCCAGGAAAAAATAGCAAGTATCCTTTTTCATTAAAATTATCGAGTGGATGGGTGTCTGGAAGTTTGAGGGACATGGAACTTAAAGTAACAGAGATTCTGCTGCTTAAAAGAGAAAGGCTTGAAAAGCAAAGGGTTTGTCTCTGTCTCATGCAATTGTTGTAACATGAGTTCATAATTATTTGTTTAATTTATTTGTTTTAAATTCATACTTCACTTTTCCTTTGAGTCATTCAGAATTTAATTGTTTGCATTGGTCTTGAATGTTATATGATCCTTTTATTCTAAGAATGTCATACATTATTTCCTTGATATGAATTTTATGAGAATTTTTCAAATTCATCTGTCTTAAAGAATACGAATCATGTAGGCATGGAATTGATATTATGTCAAGAAATGTTATGCCAATGAATTGCTAGTTAGTAAATATTGTAGTTAAGAAGTGTATTCCATTAATTCATTGGAACTGAGAGTGAATGGCATTAAGAGCACCTGCCAACTGACATTTAGTCTAGTTAGTGATTTAAAGCCCACAGTAGGAGTAGTATAATTTAATGTGTCTAGATGATCATTTAGGGATGCCAAGTAGTTGCTAGGGAGTAGTATGGTTTACTGAGTCTAGATGATCATTTAGGGATGCCAAGTAGTTGCTAGGGAGTAGTATGGTTTACTGTGTCTAGATGATCATTTAGGGATGCCAAGTAGTTGCTAGGGAGTAGTAAGGTTTACTGTGTCTAGATGATCATTTAGGGATGCCAAGTAGTTGCTAGGGATTAGTATGGTTTACTGTGTCTAGATGAACATTTAGGGATGCCAAGTAGTTGTTAGGGAGTAGTATTGTTTACTGTGTCTAGATGATCATTTAGGGATGCCAAGTAGTTGCTAGGGATTAGTATGGTTTACTGTGTCTAGATGATCATTTAGGGATGCCAAGTAGTTGCTAGGGAGTAGTATGGTTTACTGTGTCTAGATGATCATTTAGGGATGCCAAGTAGTTGCTAGGGAGTAGTATGGTTTACTGTGTCTAGATGATCATTTAGGGATGCCAAGTAGTTGCTAGGGAGAAGCATTAATCCCCTTGTTAAAAAGGTTGTGTGTATTAGCCTTTGTTTCTGTTGAATTGTGATAAGATGGCAGCTGATGTAACAAGAGTGGGGATTGTTGTTTGATCCCAGAAGTAAAAAACAAAACAAATATTCTTGTAATATAAAATAAATATAAATAACTCCATATATGCAACATACAATGGAAAAAGATAGCAGACAACCGAGCTATGGTTGATGACCTGAAAGTCACTGGAGAGAGAGAAGAGAGGGGAAGAAATATGGCAAATCTGACCTGTTACCAATATTGAAATTGAAAAAGGCAACCAGGTTAGATAGGCAAATGAGTTCAATCATTCACTTGATTTTATGATGAAATTTGTTTTATCAGTATAACAGACTGGCTAATTAGATTTGTTATACGTTTGATAATTTTATATATGCAATCAATGTGCCAGCAAGGAAACCAAAAAGTACAGAATCAACAATGACCAAAATCAACAGTTTCCAAAATGCAGGAGGTATAGTAACCTTGTCAGTTTGCACAACAGAGTGGGTGTTGTCAATAATTTCTTTTTTTACTGACAGAAATGAGTGCAAGTGGCTGCTGCATTTGTTTTGCATCTGCATGACATAACAAATTTTTTTGTCTAGTGACCTCCTCTCCCAGATCTCTTGGACTTGTGTTCTAGGTATGAATTTCCACTCATGAGGAAATGCACTGTTTCTTCTGTTTTGAAGAAAAGACCATAATGCCTTCCAAAATGAGGTGACAGCATGAAATTGGTAATATAAGATTTTTCAAAAACATTCATGAAATTGGTAATATAAGATTTTTCAAAAACATTCATGAAATGCAAAATAATGGGAATGGAGACCAGGATGGGACTCCTACATCTGATCCATTGGATTGGCTTAAACTGGCATAAAAAATTGAATATCAAAAACTTACAGGTAACAGATAGTCTGTTGGAAATATTATATTTTTATATCTTGTCCACAGATGAGAACTGCACAGTTGATAAGTCTATATCTGTCTGTAATCTGCAACCTGGAAGTGCACCCAATATGGCATTGAATACAAATGGCACGACCCCATCACTGGCAGACCCTCTAAAGATAAGAAGGCCATCAAGTTGATATGTCTGTCAATAATCTTTAACATCACATGCTTTGTATGCTTTGTATCGAAATATATTAATGCATGGCAGAGATGTATTATTTTATCACTTTACCCTAAGAACTAGGCACCTCTGTCAGCACATAGAATTCTTTTAAGGTGATTGAGAATGTGACCAAAACATATGAATTTGGGAAAAAATTGACAACTGAGAATGCATTTTTTAGGTTAAATTGCTAAAGCTGAATTCAGCACAACTCTGATATAGTTATGAATGGGACATGAGTTAACTATTGGCCCCAATGACATGTAAGAATAATGCCTGGCATCCCCTTACCAAGATTTGCTCTTCAACATTTTGCGATATAAGATATAAGAGATCTTCCCATCAAAGCATTCCACAGCTTTTAATAATTTTCCAAAATATTTTATGAAGAAAAATTATTGTTCTTATAATTTTTAGGATCCAGTGGTTAACATGCCAAACTCAGTCTGAAGGAGCAGGTTCACGCTGTGCAGACCAGGCTGATGACCATGGCATGCTGTGCAGACCAGGCTGATGACCATGGCATGCTGTGCAGACCAGGCTGATGACCATGGCATGCTGTGCAGACCAGGCTGATGACCATGGCATGCTGTGCAGACCAGGCTGATCACCATGTTGTGTCAGATATTTTACAACAATTACCATTGCAATTATCACACACTGATGTAAACAATAATCAATCAATTAACTACAGTGATACTCAATCATATAATACCAAACTTTACATGGATTCTCAATGCAAGTATAAAACAAGTATTCAACCATTAACACCCCTACCCCCTAACTTTCTCTTTACTCTATGTTAATCTCTATCCCCTCTTTATTTTCAGTGGTACCTTGGTTACTCAAGCAATGAAGCAAAGGCTTTTGAACCGGTTATGCAGGAGCTTATTGTATGGTGAGATTTCTAAAAATGAGGCTTGCTTATACCAGATTATAGATATGGTATACATTGTATTCAGATGATTGTTGCAGGTGTGAATTGAATCTAATACATTTTTAATGCTGAAATCATTTGGTACAGTATATGCTCCACAAATGGCTTTGTCAGCCCTCAAGTTGATTATTAATTGCATATTAGTGTACTATGAACCGTTGCATAGTCCATGTCAACAAAATTCACCAATTTGTTTATATGATAATAAACATGCATGATAATGTACTGTGAATAAAAGGTTTTATTTTATTTTCTACCCCTTTCTAATTTCTATGACTGTGGTGTACAACTTTACATAAAATGTGTAATTATTCTTCAATGGTTAAACCACAAAATCATGTCAAGGTATTATCTTGATTTACCTTTTATAAAACTGCTGCTTCACTTAGTTTTGAAGATCATTTGTTCCTTAACATGCTCATTAAGTTGTTCATTAACATGTTGATGAACTTGTTCCTTAACATGTTCATTACGTTGTTCCTTAACATGTTCACTAATTTGTTCATTAAACATGTTCATTAAATTGTTCATGAACATGTTCATTAACACATTCATTATATTGTTCATTAACATGTTCTTTAACTTGTTCATTAACATAATTGGAGATACACAAATTTGAATGCATATAATGAGACCTATCTTATCCTTCTCCTGTCTACAGTTCACCTTTCTATTACAGATGATTTGTACAGGTCAGATTAACTCCACACCTGGTGTGTATGTATTTGATATTCACCAATATATGGAAACAACTGCATTGTATAGAAAAAGATAATGCATATTTGGCAACATTTTAAAAATTAAAAAATTAAGTCTTAGAAGGCTCACAATATTCAAGTTACTGCAAAATGTGTCAATGCATGGAAGCATGTGTGATATCAAACAAAAATGCTTAGCAAACATCATCTTACATGTCAATCAAATCTGCTTGTGCCTGTCAATGCCATAAAAAATTCCAGGGACATAATTTTTTGCCTGTTATTTCAATTCCAATCTAATTGTTATATTACACACAACATTAACAAAACCAGTGTACTTACTGTCACATCTCACACAAAAAGTCATTTGGCATCAGCATGCCATCCAAAATTTATGAAAGCTAATTTGAGTTAACTCAATTCAAGCTCAATTCGATGTCTGATCATCACTTTACATGATTAGTGGCAGATGGATTGCATATTATTGGAAATTTACAACCAGTACAAAGTGCTTCATTACAGATCCAAAGTGTCTCATCTAGCACAATGTCACATAGTAAATGGATTTCTGAATAAATGGATTCTTGTTTGCATGGTTCCACAGCCATTGACTATTTCCTAAACTTATCTTTAACAAATAATGGAGTCAGTGATACTCAGACCGTTTTAACTGGACCCTGGTGAAATAGAAAAAATGCTATTTTGTGTTTTGAAACTCACTGTCACAAATATATATTTGACAAATTTATGATTATTATCTATTTTGAAATACAATATTTCTATTAAGAGTTACATAATGGCCATATCATGTCAATTCTAAAGTGAAGGCAGAAAAGATTTTCATTATTCTAGATATTCTTAAAGGTTTCAACAGTTTCAGATTTAACATCTACTACCACATACACCATATGTACTCGCTTATAAGTCTAGTCAAACTACAAACAACAAAAACAGATCCTGATCTGCTGTAGCATTATAACCTGATAATCAGGGTCTATGTTATTTGTTATACTGATTACTTGTAGCATTATAACCTGATAATCAGAGTCTATGTTATTTGTTCTACTGATTACTTGTAGCATTATAACCTGATAATCAGAGTCTATGTTATTTGTTCTACTGATTACTTGTAGCTTGATAACCTGATAATCGGGGTCTATGTTATTTGTTCTACTGATTACTTGTAGCATTATAACCTGATAATCGGGGTCTATGTTATTTGTTCTACTGATTACTTGTAGCTTGATAACCTGATAATCGGGGTCAATGTTGTTTGTTTTACTGATAATTGGGGTCAATGTTGTTTGTTTTACTGATAATTGGGGTCAATGTTGTTTGTTTTACTGATAATCGGGGTCAATGTTGTTTGTTTTACTGATAATTGGGGTCAATGTTGTTTGTTTTACTGATAATCGGGGTCAATGTTATTTGTTTTACTGATTACTTTTAGCAAGCGGCACAGACCCAGTTCTTCCAGCACATTATGAACTGCAGACCTGGGTCTGTGCACTTTGCATTTGGACTAGTTAGTGAAATAAATATGATACTCTTTCACAAGTTATGTACAACAGCAAACACCATACATGTTGTTTTGCCATCATAGTATGGGCAAACAGGTTAGGGTCTATGTTGTTGGTTGAAATGAAAATTCCTAAGAAACTGCACAGACCCAGATCTGCCAACAAATTCTGCAGCATCATATTTGGGTCTATGCAGTTTAAAGTTGGATCTAATTTATAAGCAAGTATATACTGTATATGTAAAAAATATTTCATAGTCTCCTATAAGAACTTATCCATCACTCCTTTTGCACAAATCTAAAATATAATTTTTTCCTACATGACTGGCCAAGGTCCGACTTTAAATCAGATTAGAATTTAATCCTTAAAATCCAGAGTGACAAATTGGACATAATTCACTCACTGGTACTTAAAAGATTTGTTCTATATGTTATTTAATGCATAATCATAACTTATTAAATATCATGGTAGTAGCACTATGCTTATATATATATATATATATATATATATATATATATATATATATATATATATATATATATATATATATATATATATATATTTACCCATGAGGTATAGCATCTGAGTTAATTTCAAAACAACCTTAAGCTGGATTTTTCTCTGGCCTTGCTTGACTTTTGTCAAACATCTACATTTGACTCAAGTTTTATTACAATTAGCCCCTTACATTGAAGACTGCAAATGAATCACACTTTTTGAAACTGTGCAAGGAGATAAATTTGAACTGAATACATACACAATACTGATTTTGAATGCTAGCATATATTTAATCAGGCAATAATAATAATACTAATACTAACAATACTACTACTACTACTACTACTACTACTACTACTACTACTAATAATAATAATAATAATAATAATAATAATAATAAAACTAATAAATTCATTATTCTGAAGTTTGGACTGTGCAAACTGGGAAACTTCATATTATCATGTTCATACAAAAGACCATCCTGTTGAATAATTTATTAGTGCAACCTCTGTTCACATGCCACCCACAGGACAGAACAAATTTTGACAAACATGGCTGATAGTAAAGATAGTGGATTATGAAAATGGAAAACTAGAATTATGAGTGAGATTACAAGATACCCTGGATGCCTTTGTAGCTGGAGTCTGTATCTTTAGAATAGATCAGAAAGTAGTAAAAACAAATGGAAAACTAGAATTATGAATGAGATTACAAGATACCCTGGATGCCTTTGTAGCTGGAGTCTGCATCTTTAGCATAGATCAGAAAGTAGGTCACACTAACCCATTTTGATATATGACACAGGTTAATCTACAGATTTACTTACTGTTATGTATACCTATTTTGTATTGTTTTTGGCTTTCCTCCATGCCTATTTTGTGTGACTGACTTTGGTCAGTGATCAAATTAAGAGTCTACCAGACTATTGACATTTATTTTGAAAACAACATAATAAATAATTAATATTTCTCTAACATGATATATTACATATTTAGATCATTGTTAATGGAGGTAAACATTTACTTGTATCTGAGTTTAGGACCTTAGTTTTTCATTTTTCCACATTTAAACCATCCATAAATCTTGGTGCTGCATGTGAAAAAGAATTAATATTATTGTGCAAAAAACATTTTTCTTCTTTCAGTTGGTGTTACCTCAAACTTTGGCCATTTGACCCTGATAATGTAAAGCTTCTTTCTTCGCCAAATTTAAAGTCATCCACAAAGTTTATTAACAGTAGAAGTTAGAACACTTGAATTATTAAAGGAATAGCAACAGCTGGATGAATGGACAATGCAACATAATGCATTCTGCATTATTGGGGGCATATGGAAAAGTATCTGGAAAAGTCTGAAAATAATTGTAACCAGTTTGTAATAAATCTAGAAAAGAATGTCAAGTGACCCAATTTTGGTGCACATTATATGCTCATCAGAAGATGCACACAATATGCAAGTTGGATTTCAATAGGTGCAGTTGTACAGGTACGGTATTTTCTGGCCTATAAGTTGATACTTTTTGACTTGAAAGTCAGGTCTTCATCTTATACTCCGAATTGACTTATATATTGATTGTGTCATTGGAAGTTTATATAAATTATGTTCGTAACCGCAGGTAATAAAATTAACTACAACATGGATGTACCTTCAATTATAAAAAAACAAGCATGGTCTGTTTATTCAGCTGTCTCAATTGATAACAGAATATAGCAGTGATTTGTTCAGAAGTAAAATCACTAGCATGTTAGCATTGGTAATGAAATTTCACGATTAATATGGAATATCATACCATTACTAGTGTAAAAAATGATATTGACCTGGCCTCATCTTATACTCTGAATCGACTTATATATGGACTTAGGATGGAAAATATACAAAATTGACGAATTTGACTTTTACTCCGAATCAACTTATAGGCCAGAAAATACGGTACTGTATATACTTTCCTGCAAATAGCACAAACCCAGATCTGCCTTTTCATAATGCACCAGCAGATCTGGATCTGTGCAGTTTGTTTGGAGCAGTCAGTAGACCCTAAACTGCAGTTGTATTATGCTAAGCTGAATCTTTGTTGTTTGCAGTTTGCTTCAACTGATAAGCAAATACATATGGTAGGATAAAATAGTCATAGTAGTTTCATTGGTTGTTACTATTGTTGTTTTATGGTTAAACACTATTTTTCAGCACAAGATGGATATACATGGTGTCCAGTATAACTGGTGGACGAAGAACCCTGGGAAGAACCACTGACCAAACAGAAACTACTGGCAAGATTTCTCACATTAGCCAAGTCTGAGACTTGAACCCAAGCAGACAGAGGTGAGATGGAGTGATCAAGAATAGTGAGTGCTTTAGACCACTCTGCCACTTGGGGCCTGAGTTCCATTGGTAGTGGTAGAGTGTCAGATTTTTAACCCAAGGTTCACCGGTTCAGTACCCATCCAGGCCAGACCAGGTCAGCTACCTTGGTGTGCCGTTCGGAATGGCACTTTCTTCCCATTTCCTCAATATGCTATAGTCAATAATGTTTTCAAAGTGCAATCAAAACCAATGAAAACAAAACAAGGATAGATAGGATGGACACAATTTTTTATAAAAATATCATAAATTTCCTAGAATATAGGACACAGTGACCCAATTCTGGTGTGTAGCACATCCTAAGATATACCTTAAAAACATGGTAGCAACTGGTTTAAGTGTGTTGCAATTAAATCCCAAATAAGAGTTTTAATCAATATTTATTCAATCCTGCAAAGCAGTTTAGAGTAAACCAATTTGGATGCATAACACATGGTCATACAAATATGCACTCACTGTGTAAGTTGGATGTTACTAGATATTAAACTTCAGGGACCAAGATAGGAAGACAAGTGTAAAGAAATAGTTAATAAATCCAGGTATCAGTAGGGGATAAGAAATTTTGAATGGAGCCTGTACATGATTTTTCCTCCAAATGTCAATAAATCCTTAAAATGCAGGTCACAGAAACCCAATTTTGGTGTGCAACACATTTTTTCATCCCAAAGATTCACCCACAATGCAATTTTTATAATATATGAATTATGCAAGTGATCAATGAGAACATTAAGAGCTTTGCTGTAAGGGTGTATACCAAGCATTATTGTTGCATGGGGGATAGCTTGATATGTAGATTGACAAAGTGCATGGACAAGTGGAGAAAACTGGATATTCAGAGTGACAAAGTGGGTGGACAATAGCAGGATAGCTTGACATGCAGAGTGAGAAAGTGCCTGGACAACTGGGGGATAGCTGGACATATAGACTAACATAATGCATGGACAAGCTAGACATAGATATCGATGAAGTGCCTGGACAAGGTAATAGCTAGACATACAGAATGAAGAATTGGGTGGACATGGGGATATTTAGACATACAGATTGATAAAGTGCCTGAACAAGGTTGGGGGGAGGGGTAGCTAGACTTTCAGACTGAAAAAGTGCATGGACAAATGGGGGATAGCTGGATAAGCAGATTGACAAAAAGCAAATCCTATACTGCTTACTTCTAAAAGTAACTGTTTAATTAGAGTTGGGAAAATCAGACACAAGCTGAATATAAAATTGGCTAGAGAACCTCATGCAAGTTTGCATTGTAGATGTTCTCAGATCATAGGCTTGTAATTGAATCTCTAAGCCTAAATCTAGCAGTCTCAGGAACCTGCCACATATAAGCAGAGACTTGAGAAGAAAATCTCATTGAAGACGACACAGATATAGTGTATGTCACCATGAGGACAACTACAATCTAATGTCACAGCTGTTTATTTGTATATCTTTCTGCTTATCATTCAGTCAACTAACCTACCTATTCATTTATTTAAGTCTACAAATAAATGGTCATTAGAAGAAAAAAATTCTTTGAGAAGATTCAGTTTGATGAATTCAAACACTCAAGAATGGCTTTCATGAAACCAATGAATAAGCATTATGTCCGGTATAAAAATCATCAACAATACCAGTAATAATCAATCGTCAATAAAATTCAATATAAAGATCTAAATATTTAATCAATAGTAGTTACAGTGATTTAAAATTAGGATAATGCAATAACATTAAAGATTTATATAGAAAAAAATGTTGGTAAACAAACCATTGAAATAATATCCACTTGAATGCATGAGAATTTTGATCCTATAACACACCACTAAGATTAAAGTCCTAACCTCCCAGAACATATTCCATGTCAGATGTACTATACAAATGTACTCTGGCAATGTGTACACAGAACATATGTCAACACTATATTATGGATTATTCCATTATGAAGGAGGTGTGACAGAAATACTGCAGAATAGATAGAGCCTCACTGCTGCTGCTGCACCATGTGTTACTTAACTGTAGGTTTCTCTGCTAATAAAATGTGATTATCTATTTCGTAGCTCACATCTACAAAGTATTCAGTTGTCTCCAGTGGCCATTAGAAACATTATGATAGTCTCCAATAGCCATTATAAACATTATGATAGTCTCCAATAGCCATTATAAACATTATATTAAACAAACTATAGTAGTCTCCAGTAACAATTATTAACAGTAGTCACAAATAACCATTATACACATATTGATAGTCTCCAGTTGCCATTAAAAAAAGTATAGTAGTCTTCTATAGACATTACAACATTTAATATCATGTAGAAAAAAAATTCTAACTAAAGTGACCATGAAAACAAATTGTTGACCCCTTCTGAAGTTAGTTTTGTTTGTTGCAATTTTTTTATTTTTACACTTTATATTAAAATTGTGAAATGTCCACGTACAACTGAATTGCCAACATTTTGCTGACAAGCCATTAAACCTAAATTACACACATCTATGACTATGCTTATACCTACCTACCTACCTACCTACCTACCTGCCTGCCTACCTGCCTACCTACCCCCCTCCACACTCACACACACATACATACATACATACATACATACATACATACATACATACATACATACATACATACCTACATACATACAGACAGACAGACAGACAGACATACATACATACATACATACATACATACATACATACATACATACATACATACATACATACATACATACATACATACATACATACATACATACACACGCATGCATGCATGGATGCATATGTGTGACAGGAGTCTGCCTTGGATATGATCGTGGGTTTTATCCCAGACCGAGTCATAACAAAGACTTACAAAAATAGTACTAACAGCTGCATGGTAAGAGGTTAGTGTTAGGACTGGTCAGCCTGTTGTCAGGACATGACAAGATGCCTCACTGCAGACATAGTAGCTATATGACTGAAAAATTGTTCAAGTTGTGTTAAAAATCCAAATCACACAAACACACTGTGACAGGACCTAAATGCAATGGCACAGCAAGAAACTTGGACCAACAAAAAACAGAAATTCTGGGCTTTCTTCCAATAAAAACAGTTGTTTGATGGGATTTTGGGGCCCACACTTAGTTTCAGCCCTCACCCCTACAGTATTGTTATGTCACTGCCTAAAGACATCAAATACAAATACAAAATGAAAAAATTAAATTCAATATATATGGAGAGGTACTGCAATGAGTTCATAAAAATCAGCGATGATTGGTATGAATCTTACAATGAAATATGTGTTTTGGTATGGACAAATGGACATGGGTATGAATCTTACCATGAAACATGTGTTTTGGTATGGACAAATGGACATGGGTATGAATCTTACCATGAAATATGTGTTTTGGTATGGACAAATGGACATGGGTATGAATCTTACCATGAAATATGCGTTTTGGTATGGACAAATGGACATTGTTATGAATCTTACCATGAAATATGTGTTTTGGTATGGACAAATGGACATGGGTATGAATCTTACCATGAAATATGTATTTTGGTATGGACAAATGGACATTGGTATGAATCTTACCATGAAACATGTGTTTTGGTATGGACAAATGGACATGGGTATGAATCTTACCATGAAACATGTATTTTGGTATGGACAAATGGACATTGTTATGAATCTTACCATGAAATATGTATTTTGGTATGGACAAATGGACATTGGTATGAATCTTACCATGAAACATGTATTTTGGTATGGACAAATGGACATTGGTATGAATCTTACCATGAAACATGTATTTTGGTATGGACAAATGGACATGGGTATGAATCTTACCATGAAATATGCGTTTTGGTATGGACAAATGGACATTGGTATGAATCTTACCATGAAATATGTGTTTTGGTATGGACAAATGGACATGGGTATGAATCTTACCATGAAATATGTGTTTTGGTATGGACAAATGGACATGGGTATGAATCTTACCATGAAACATGTATTTTGGTATGGACAAATGGACATTGTTATGAATCTTACCATGAAACATGTGTTTTGGTATGGACAAATGGACATGGGTATGAATCTTACCATGAAATATGTGTTTTGGTATGGACAAATGGACATGGGTATGAATCTTACCATGAAACATGTATTTTGGTATGGACAAATGGACATTGTTATGAATCTTACCATGAAACATGTGTTTTGGTATGGACAAATGGACATGGGTATGAATCTTACCATCAAATATGTGTTTTGGTATGGACAAATGGACATTGTTATGAATCTTACCATGAAACATGTGTTTTGGTATGGACAAATGGACATGGGTATGAATCTTACCATCAAATATGTGTTTTGGTATGGACAAATGGACATGGGTATGAATCTTACCATGAAACATGTATTTTGGTATGGACAAATGGACATTGGTATGAATCTTACCATGAAACATGTGTTTTGGTATGGACAAATGGACATGGGTATGAATCTTACCATGAAATATGTATTTTGGTATGGACAAATGGACATGGGTATGAATCTTACCATGAAACATGTGTTTTGGTATGGACAAATGGACATGGGTATGAATCTTACCATGAAACATGTGTTTTGGTATGGACAAATGGACATGGGTATGAATCTTACCATGAAACATGTATTTTGGTATGGACAAATGGACATGGGTATGAATCTTACCATGAAACATGTGTTTTGGTATGGACAAATGGACATGGGTATGAATCTTACCATGAAATATGTGTTTTGGTATGGACAAATGGACATGGGTATGAATCTTACCATGAAATATGTGTTTTGGTATGGACAAATGGACATGGGTATGAATCTTACCATGAAATATGTGTTTTGGTATGGACAAATGGACATGGGTATGAATCTTACCATGAAACATGTGTTTTGGTATGGACAAATGGACATTGGTATAAATCTTACCATGAAACATGTGTTTTGGTATGGACAAATGGACATGGGTATGAATCTTACCATGAAATATGCGTTTTGGTATGGACAAATGGACATGGGTATGAATCTTACCATGAAACATGTATTTTGGTATGGACAAATGGACATGGGTATGAATCTTACCATGAAATATGTATTTTGGTATGGACAAATGGACATGGGTATGAATCTTACCATGAAACATGTGTTTTGGTATGGACAAATGGACATGGGTATGAATCTTACCATGAAATATGTGTTTTGGACAAATGGACATGGGTATGAATCTTACCATGAAATATGTATTTTGGTATGGACAAATGGACATGGGTATGAATCTTACCATGAAACATGTGTTTTGGTATGGACAAATGGACATGGGTATGAATCTTACCATGAAACATGTGTTTTGGTATGGACAAATGGACATTGGTATGAATCTTACCATGAAATATGTATTTTGGTATGGACAAATGGACATTGGTATGAATCTTACCATGAAACATGTGTTTTGGTATGGACAAATGGACATGGGTATGAATCTTACCATGAAACATGTGTTTTGGTATGGACAAATGGACATTGGTATGAATCTTACCATGAAACATGTGTTTTGGTATGGACAAATGGACATGGGTATGAATCTTACCATGAAGCATGTGTTTTGGTATGGACAAATGGACATTGGTATGAATCTTACCATGAAACATGTGTTTTGGTATGGACAAATGGACATGGGTATGAATCTTACCATGAAACATGTATTTTGGTATGGACAAATGGACATGGGTATGAATCTTACCATGAAACATGTGTTTTGGTATGGACAAATGGACATTGGTATGAATCTTACCATGAAATATGTATTTTGGTATGGACAAATGGACATTGGTATGAATCTTACCATGAAATATGTATTTTGGTATGGACAAATGGACATTGGTATGAATCTTACCATGAAATATGTATTTTGGTATGGACAAATGGACATTGGTATGAATCTTACCATGAAATATGTATTTTGGTATGGACAGATGGACATGGGTATGAATCTTACCATGAAACATGTGTTTTGGTATGGACAAATGGACATGGGTATGAATCTTACCATGAAATATGTATTTTGGTATGGACAGATGGACATGGGTATGAATCTTACCATGAAACATGTGTTTTGGTATGGACAAATGGACATTGGTATGAATCTTACCATGAAATATGTGTTTTGGTATGGACAAATGGACATGGGTATGAATCTTACCATGAAATATGTATTTTGGTATGGACAAATGGACATGGGTATGAATCTTACCATGAAACATGTATTTTGGTATGGACAAATGGACATGGGTATGAATCTTACCATGAAACATGTATTTTGGTATGGACAGTTGGACATGGGTATGAATCTTACCATGAAATATGTGTTTTGGTATGGACAAATGGACATTGGTATGAATCTTACCATGAAATATGTATTTTGGTATGGACAGATGGACATGGGTATGAATCTTACCATGAAACATGTGTTTTGGTATGGACAAATGGACATTGGTATGAATCTTACCATGAAATATGTGTTTTGGTATGGACAAATGGACATGGGTATGAATCTTACCATGAAATATGTATTTTGGTATGGACAAATGGACATGGGTATGAATCTTACCATGAAACATGTATTTTGGTATGGACAAATGGACATGGGTATGAATCTTACCATGAAACATGTATTTTGGTATGGACAGATGGACATGGGTATGAATCTTACCATGAAATATGTGTTTTGGTATGGACAAATGGACATTGGTATGAATCTTACCATGAAACATGTGTTTTGGTATGGACAAATGGACATGGGTATGAATCTTACCATGAAATATGCGTTTTGGTATGGACAAATGGACATGGGTATGAATCTTACCATGAAATATGCGTTTTGGTATGGACAAATGGACATTGGTATGAATCTTACCATGAAACATGTATTTTGGTATGGACAAATGGACATGGGTATGAATCTTACCATGAAATATGCGTTTTGGTATGGACAAATGGACATGGGTATGAATCTTACCATGAAATATGCGTTTTGGTATGGACAAATGGACATTGGTATGAATCTTACCATGAAACATGTATTTTGGTATGGACAAATGGACATGGGTATGAATCTTACCATGAAACATGTGTTTTGGTATGGACAAATGGACATTGGTATGAATCTTACCATGAAACATGTGTTTTGGTATGGACAAATGGACATGGGTATGAATCTTACCATGAAATATGCGTTTTGGTATGGACAAATGGACATGGGTATGAATCTTACCATCAAATATGTGTTTTGGTATGGACAGATGGACATGGGTATGAATCTTACCATGAAACATGTGTTTTGGTATGGACAGATGGACATGGGTATGAATCTTACCATGAAACATGTGTTTTGGTATGGACAAATGGACATTGTTATGAATCTTACCATGAAATATGCATTTTGGTATGGACAAATGGACATTGGTATGAATCTTACCATGAAACATGTATTTTGGTATGGACAGATGGACATGGGTATGAATCTTACCATGAAATATGTGTTTTGGTATGGACAAATGGACATTGGTATGAATCTTACCATGAAACATGTGTTTTGGACAAATGGACATTGGTATTAATCTTACAATGAAACATGTGTTTTGGACAAATGGACATGGGTATGAATCTTACCATGAAATATGTGTTTTGGTATGGACAAATGGACATTGTTATGAATCTTACCATGAAACATGTGTTTTGGACAATTGGACGTTGTTATGAATCTTACCATGAAACATGTGTTTTGGTATGGACAAATGGACATTGTTATGAATCTTACCATGAAACATGTGTTTGCTGTGTCATAAAACACACAACCTAGAAAGTCAATTTTATTGTGTGAAAGTCACAGGGTCTCGTTACAAAGAAAATTAGGAGTATCCATCAATGAATTGAGAGTTGAGGGGGGGGGGGTCTAACCTAATCAAGGACTGAAGGGGTCTAACCTAATCAAGGACTGAGGGAGTCTAACCTAAATCAAGGACTGAGAGGCCTAACCTATTCAAGGGCTGAGGGGGTCTCTATTACCTGATAAAAGGCTGAGAGGGTCTAACCTAATCAAGGACTAAGGGATTTAACCTAGACCTCTCATCCTTCAATTAATGGACAGATACTTCTAATTTTCTTTGTAAGTGACAATTACAGGTTTGTAGTGAAAGCCAATAGTGCAAATATAATTCTTATATCTACTCTGATCAGACACTGCAGATGAGGCCTCACATTAAAGAAAATGCATCAGCACTAAATAACCTACTTATTTTGCTGGTTCATATTGAAAAATGCAAAAATTAATTTACAAATTAAGGAAGAAAATTCTTTCCAAATAAATGCAGAATTTAGTACAATAAGAAAGCATAAAGATATTAATATTCTGTATAAATATATATATATAAAATTACAAAATAGGTAACCCATGTAAATTGTTAAAACCAAAGAAGTTCCAGGAATTTTACATAAAACCAAATCTTTTTAAAAACTTATCAGTGCTGAAATATTATTCTTGAGCAGTTAAGATTTTTAAACTGGCCACTGTGGCTGCCAAATTGAATTTAAAACTGGCACTGTTTTCATTTAGGACAAACTTAAGACATCATTAAAAGAATTTTGAGAAGAATTAGTAAACAGATTAATAATATATTCATTTTGGTGAAAACCTTGTGTTGAAATGACTTTTCCTATAGGAGTAGTAACAATGACAATATTTCCAAGATGGCTCACAGTCATGGTGGCTATACTGGATGTCCGATTGACACCATTTCATTAGTACAAGCATTGCCATCATAAGAAGTCATATAAAAACCTAATGCAACTTTCCATTAACAGGTGTAATGACAAGATTTTTTTAGATGACCAATGTGGAGGTCATACTGGATGTCTAACTATACCCCTTTTCATTTTGAACCAACTAGACCAGCATCCCATGGCAGGTGTACCAATGTTGAAATGCCAGATTCTTTGAAAAGGCACATGACACATGTTGCAGTTTTGTATTGTAAAAGTAATAATTAAATTAAAGGGACAAATAGGACTTGGCATTTAGCACTCTATAACTGAGCAGACCTGGCAGTCAGTCAGCAGTCCTAAAAGTTTGCAGATACAGGAATTAAACCTTGGGATGAATATGCATGCAAAGTTTAATAATAATAATAATAATAATAATAATAATAATAATAATAATAATAATAATAATATAATAATAATAATAATAATAGTATAATAATAATAATTATAATAATAGTATTAATAATGTTTTATTTATAGAGGGTGACTCATTGTCCAGGATTATTCTCCCTTGAGGCTCTCTTAATGAGAGTATAACAATGCACATTATATGAAGATAGGAATAATTACTGTTTGTTTTAACATGTTTAGTATTAAAATACGAAATTCCATTATCTATTAGAAACACATGCATGCTCATATCTCTTCTTAATTACTCTAATATTTGCAGCCGATTTTACATGTAGTGGAAGCTTATTCCACAGAACTGTACCAGAGTATTGAAAACTCTTTTTGAATTGCTCTGTTCTTGGTTTTGGTACTAGAAGGTTTCCATGTGATATTGATCTCAACTGGTATTGTATTGAAAAAGGCCTGAATAAGTCCTGAAGATACTCTGGTGCAGTTCTATGTAGACATTTATATAAAAGAACTGCCTTGTGAAAATCTATCCTGTTATTTATTGTAAACCATTTGATTTCTGTAAACAATGCTTTTGAGGGATGATCAATAGATGCATCTAAAATTACAAGCGCTGCTCGTTATTGAAGTTTATAAATCCTGTCAAGCTCAGATTCAGCACAGTTTCCCATTACATTTGAGCAATATTCAGTTGTTGGAAGAATAAATGACTTGTATTATAGATTGTGCATTTCCATAGTTAAATATTTCTTGATTCTGCTAAGCAGGGCAATTTTGGATGACTGTTTTACAAAGCTTATCAATATGGTCATTCCATAATAAATTATTATTTATGGACACACCTACAAGCCTTTCATGATTGACATTTTCTAATGGATGATTTATTATTGCTAGAGACAACTTTCAGTTCCCTGACTTGTGTAGCTTTTGTGATGTCCCCAAAATCATACATTTTATTTTACCTTATTAATTAACATCCCATTTTGCAGAGCCAAATTTTGGATTTTAATAAAGTCTGAGTTGAATCTAGTTTGGACAACTTAAGTATCAGAACTAGATGTGTACAAGGTTGCATTGTCTGCAACCAGATATGTATTTGTGGATTCATTATTTAATGGTAGATCATTGATAATGATAAGGAAGAGGAGAGGGCCCAAAACTGAGCCTTGAGGGACCCCTGAATGAATAGTGCAAGTTTGAGAGCTAATATTGCCAATGCTTACTTGTTGAGACCTTTGGTTTAGGTATGATCTAAACCAGTTTAAAGAAGGATTATCAAACCTGTAACAGTTCAACTTTTGCAGCAGAATTTCATGATCAACAAAATTAAATGCTTTCTTGAAGTCCAGGTATGCAATCCCAGTCATATGTCCATTATCCATTTCCTTCAGCCAAAGATCAATTAATTTGGTAAGTTCTGTTTGGCACGAGTGGTACTTTCTAAATCCTGATTGTGCTTTATGAAATAGAGAGTATGTTTCAAATTTGTTTTAAAGACCTGAATGGCTAAATGCTTTTCAAATAATTTTGACAATACAGGTAGAATTGATGTTGGTAAGTAATTCCCTGGATCCTCCTTTTCTCCTTTCTTAAAGATAGGTATAACCTTTGCACATTTCAATGTTTCTGGAAAATTACCACTCATTATACTTAAGTTTGTGTTATGTGGTAGGCATAGCAATCCTTCAGGTAGTCTAGTAAAGATTACAAATATGTGCTAACAGATAAACATCAAATGACAGGTGATGGAGAATGGATGATGAGCAACAGGCCATCCCATAATTTATGACCAGTAAAGTTAATAGTTTTCTGCTTTTAAGTCACAATGACCCAGTGATTCTTTCTTATCTAATGTGTAAACATTCCACAAACGTTTTTGATGGCATTAGCCAATTTGGTTGTAATCCAATAATAAACAATGGCATTAGTCAATTTGGTTGTAATCCAATAAATAATGATTTGCAGAAAATTCTAATTGTCAAATTCATTCAAGCTCATGTCAAACACTGGAATGTCCCAAAGTAGAACAAGGGCCATAACTCATGTCAACATTGTAATGTCAATAAGTAAAACAAGGGTCATAACTCATGTCAGCACGAGAATGTCCATAATGGTGCAACACCAAACTAGTAGATCAAGAGCCATAACTCAAAGAAATATGCTGATCATCAGTCTCATGTGAGTTCTTGGTGAGATAAAGCTTCACAGTAAATTTGGTTGAAAATTAATAATAAATGTAGAAACGAGAGTGTTCACATGGCAGTGCATTAGAAGTGCCTATAATAAGATAATCAAGGGTCAAAACTCTTAAGCAAAATGTGAACAACTTGCTCATCATCAAAATCATCTGAACTCTTACTGAGATGAAGGTTCACAGAAAAGTTTGGTTAAAAGCTTACATGTTAAAGCTAGAGTGTTCCCAATGGTATGACTTTGCAAAGTTTGTACTAGGAAGAGCAAGGGCTCAAAGAAATATTTACAAAATGTGCTTGTCTTCACAGTCTTGGTGAGATGAAGTTTCAAGGAAACTCAAGAAGGCTAAAATTAAATAATAAAACTGAAACTAGTGTTTACAAGTTTGTGCATTAGCAATGACATACAAACACAAATCAGCACCATTTCCAGAAGAATTATCTACAGAATTTACTTATCATCAATCTCAACGATCTCATATCAGCTCTTGTATACATGAAGTGTTGCAGCAAATGTGCTTCAAACATTAAATATGAATACATAATCTTATCCAAGGCATCTCAACAGACAGTAGCATGGCTGGATATCAGTCCTATGCATCTCACCATATAACATGGCTGGATATCAGTCCTATGCATCTCACCATATAACATGGCTGGATATCAGTCCTATGCAACTCAACATATAACATGGCTGGATATCAGTCCTATGCAACTCAACATATAACATGGCTGGATATCAGTCCTATGCATCTCACCATATAACATGGCTGGATATCAGTCCTATGCATCTCACCATATAACATGGCTGGATATCAGTCCTATGCATCTCACCATATAACATGGCTGGATATCAGTCCTATGCAACTCAACATATAACATGGCTGGATATCAGTCCTATGCATCTCACCATATAACATGGCTGGATATCAGTCCTATGCAACTCAACATATAACATGGCTGGATATCAGTCCTATGCATCTCACCATATAACATGGCTGGATATATCAGTCCTATGCAACTCAACATATAACATGGCTTGATACCAGTCCTATGCAACTCAACATATAACATGGCTTGATATTAATGCTATGCCTCTCACTATAACATCTGGAGATAGAATGTGCATTACAACGAGTCATTTAAATAGAATGTTTTATTCCTGTTATGTTAAGTGATTTTGCTAATACCAGTTTTCTTAGCAATCCTGACCTTTGACCTGTGTATCCAAACGTTTAGGGTCTAAGCCATCCACAAACAAGATCATTGTTTGTGGCATAGGACACTCAAGTTATTTTTATTTTTGGAAACCATTTTCTTTCTTGGAGTCATTCTGAGCTTGACCTTTGACCTTTTAACCATAAAATCATTGCGAGTTTTCCTTGCCTAAAATGCAAGCCATTCACAATGATGGATGATACAGAACTCGAGCAGCTATCATCCAAAAGATAGTTTATTTTCTTAGAGTTGGTGTGACCTTGACCATGTATATTTAGACACAAAAATATGTATTTTCAGTTATCTTAAATGTAAGATATTTACACAAGTCTGGTCAAAGTATTTGTAATACAAGTGAAGTTTCTGTGTGGAAACAGCTTTCACTCGTTCATTCCTTATGATCTTCACCTTTGACATTTTGAGCCCAATTCAGATAGCGTTCTTTCTTGCCCCATATGCAAGATATTTTAAAGTTTGATTGATGGTGGAGAACTCCAACTATTGTGTAGAAGCAAAATATAGAATTGTTTGATGGATGACAGAACATAATAGTCATGTTTTATGACAGGCATGTACAAAACAGACAATACAGCAACAGCCGAGACTTGCTACCACTGGAATCATTATGTCAAACAGGATATACATTTGTTGGATTGATGAGACATGACTGTGGTTCCAGTTATATCAATGAGACTATACAGTTCAATTAAAATAATGCAAGAGATTTTCATCCACACTATACCTGAGATTTACTGCAGTCAGGTATATACAAATGAAACTGTACCAATCAATAAATCTTTGTCACTCACCCACACTCACACAGAAACAGAATTCATATTTCTATTTGACAGGTGTATGTTATAAACCGGCAACAGCTGGTTTCAGCATCATGCCATCTAAATCATCAATACATTTTTATCATGCCGTCTAAATCATCAATACACTTTTATCATGCCGTCTAAATCATCAATACACTTTTATCATGCCGTCTAAATCATCAATACACTTTTATCATGCCGTCTAAATCATCAATACACTTTTATCATGCCGTCTAAATCATCAATACACTTTTCCATACTGACACTAAACCAATATTTAGTCTGGGTAACATGATACCATGTGCTACACGCACGCACACACACACATGCACGCACGCACGCACACACACGCACGCACGCACGCACGCACGCACACACACACACACACAGAGTCCTGTGATTAAATCATCAGTGAGTTAAAATACAACTGTTCAGAGTGATTAAATACTTTGTCTAGTGGTTAGATGATTGAGTTAAATATTCAATAATCTCTTCAACACTGTAATACTCTATTAAGTATTTTTCTACATTTTAAATTTGTTTTGATTGGATAAATAATTAAAAACAAATATATTAATTATAATTTTAAAGAACAAAAGTTCACAACTTAAGAAGAAAAACCTTCTTTATGAAAAATGTGAGGACAACATACTCTTTAAAAAAAAATTATTGATGGTGTATATAGATTTAATGGTATGGAAATATAAATTAGTCGATATGGCAGGTATAAATTATCATTTTGGTAACATCATCTCAAGCAGTTGATTTTAATTATTTGATTCAATGATCACTCATTTACACATAAATCCCATGCTATTTGTTAAAAATACAATTAATATTATCCATCTCATTACCATTTAATCATACAATAATGGTGAGGTCATCTGTCATTAGGATCAGGCTATTTTTTAGATAAAGGTATTTTATTTATTTGTTTATAAGATTTCAGATTGAATAGTTAGACAATTTATTTACTGACATGCACCAGTTGCCAGGTGGATCCAGTTGCCACATGATGGATCCAGTGACTACAAGATAACTACATGGTTGTCAGATTGTCCTGCCTGTGATTGCTTAAATCAGTGGAACAAAGAAATGGTTAGAAGCCATGTGTATATGTTAGACACCATGGCTATAGTGGGTCATCTTCATAAGGGAGCTTTGTCTGCTAAGTTGAATAGAACATGCAAGAATCAACATCCATTTATAACTGAGACAGGATGTGGTCACCATTTCAATCAGTATTTAGTTTTTTATTTTCAAGCTGGGAACTTAGTAACTGCCCAAACATTGTGCTGGAAGGTTATAAGCAATACTTTTGGAAAACCACTTGTAATTTGAGGGAAAACTTAGGAAATTCTAAGAAAGACAAAGCTTCATAAAAGTCAGTAAGTTATTTGCTTGATTGTTGCAGAATATTACATTGTAATTGTAATTATGCACAGTATTTATACTTTATTACTAGAATCACTAGTATGTAGAATTAATTTAATTTACATGCACAGTTGATAAATGAGCTTTAATTATGTAAAGAATTATGAAGAGTGCTATCTTGTGGTCAGAATTATTACTGTAATTCACTTTTTGGTTTGTTCATAGTAAATTAGTGCATTCATGTGATATTCTAGAAATTTGCAACTGTTGAATTGAATTGTAACATTGGAAAATGGTTGCAGTGTGTAAATTTAGCTAGTTAATATGGATGTAAGGATATATCAGAGCATGGATATTTGAATATTTGTACACACTTTGTAGGAGTGTAATGTTCAGAAACATATCTCATTGTTGTGATATTGTTCAGTATAATGAGATTAAGATTAAGAATATTTACTGATGTGACACAATCTAGTATGATAAGTAGTTGATACCATGCTTTTATTATGGCATTATTTATCATACAAGAACATATGAATATTTCAGTGTGCATGAATGTGTGACTGAAGAATGTAATAGCCTTTATCTGATGAGTGATTATTGGTTAGTGTAAGATGAGATGGCTAAGGAAATATGCTAATGTCCTTGTGTTTTCACAGGAAGTTTTAGGGGACAGACTTCCGTTATAGTTTAGTCCCAGTTTTCAAGGAGGGAGACGTAATAAAGGTTAGTGGAGAAGCTGGTTGTGAATTGAAGGCTAGTCAGAAAAGGAGTCAAGGAGGAGAAAATGGAGAAGGAGCAGTCAAGGAGGAGAAGGAGTTTGGATGGAAGTCAGAAGGAGAGAAGGATTTGGTGGGATAGGAGAGATACAGATGAGTAGAAAACAAGGACAGATGGAAAAGCTATCTCAAACTATAAATCAAATGATGCAACAGGCTATCACTTGGTCGAGAGGAAGAAGAGTGATTGGGGAATTATTATCATTTGACTATTGAATTGTATTAAATTGTTATTCATTTGAATTTTACCTTTTGTGTACTCATTAATTTAACTTTTGGCATTGCTGATTGGGGCTCGGATCTAAGTTACTTCTCTCTCTATCACTAATTTCACTTCCTACAAAATTGAGCCTGGGTGAGACTTCTATAATAATTTAAATAAAATATTGGGAGCACCCTACCTCAACCAAAATAACACATCTACCACAGTAGCAGAATAACAAACCTTGCCACATGCCAGAGTGGGTGCTTTATCCGGGATCTGAATTAGACATAAATATTATCTTTACAACTTAAAGTATTATTATTTTGGAAGTATTAGTGAACAGTTGTGAGATATTTTCCATCCTGTGTATTTTTTAATTTTTATGATTTCTCAACTTGTGTATGTTATATTTTGATATTTGCATGCTTGGTAGGTTTCAATTGCAGTGATTGTGGACCAAATATTGGGCAAAATATCTTACCTTAGCTACGTTAGTTATCATCAACAGGTATGTATTGGGTTAGGAATATGTCACATCTGTTAGTTGTTTAGTAAGTTGATACAAGGTATTATTTACTATTAGTATCATCATAAAATGGCTACAGAAAGACAGATGGTAAAAGAGTATCATGGGCAAGAAGATCATGGGTATGAGGGAGATTGCCTAGCAGCATTCATAGAGGAGAGAAGGAAGGGCCATAAAAGAAGCTGAAAGATTGAAAGAGCTGGAGCTGGCTAAGATTGCAGTAGACAATGAGGCACATACAGAGCTGGTCAAATAGCAGTGACCACAAAAGAAAGAGAGCTCACTCATCCTCTCAAAAGTGAGAAATTAAAGGTAGAAGCTAGGACCACTGATAGGGATGGCTGTATTTCTGGAGGGAAAGTACGACTGATTATTGACCATTGAATGGTACATATAAGTATACCATTGTTCAATGAAAAGAGTCCATTAATAATTTTCTTGTGTAATTTGGGAAGTTCATGGGCAATTAACTTCTCAGCCTTGCAGATGATGCTGATTATTATGACATGCTCAAAAAGGCTCTCCTTTGCCATTATCAGCTGACTGCCAAAATGTACCATAAACTTTTTCAAGTCTCCACGAAAAAGACAATGGAAACCCACTTTCAATTCTACATTCATGTTCAATGGTTATTTCAGAAGTGGTTGAAGATGGTTGATGTTAAAAGATCAAATGATGGGCTACACAATGTCATACTCAAGGAGCATGTCCTGAGTACTTACTATCATGACTTGACAGTCTTTCTAGCATAGAAGAGAGAGATCACCAGGCACAATCAAAAAGTGGAGGTTCTAAGAGTGTAGACCAGCCCTGACCCATTGAGTTGCACCACGTGGATGCAGGAGAGCCAGCTGTCTGTAACCGTCAGGACAAGGGGAAGATCGGAGGGGTGTCTGCAGGTAAGGATGCCACCCTTAAACCAGGACAGGCCTCACCCACGAACACGGGCCCTGCAGGTCAGTAAGGGCCATAAACATGTTACAACTGCAAGCACCCAAGCATTAATCAAGGGACTGTCCTAAGTCGACAGATGAAAGTGACAGCAATAGAAGTTACATCAACACCATTTAGATGTGTTGTGATGGACTTGATTGCACTGATAAAACCCAACCCAGAAATCAGTATATTTTGACAGTCATATATTATGCAGGCCATCACAATTATTATCAGACATGGAGTGTGACCTCATGTTGACTGTGGTACAATGGGAAGAGGCAGAGACAATGCTGGCCAGTTATCTGGTGTGCTTACGGAAATACCTGGGAGAACATTACTTGTTAAGTTCAGGTTAAAGCTGAAAGGGAAGAGATCAAGCATATGATTACTCTTGGAGTAAGTGAGCCTGCCAACTCTCCATACAGCTCTCTGGTAGTCCTAGTGCAGAAGATGGATGGCATACATCACTTTTGCATCAACTTCTGGAAGCTGAATCAGGTGACAAAATTTCAGGTTGAAATGCTACCTGACCCAGAACATATTTTCGCTTCTGTTTTGAAACCAAAATATTTCTCGAAGTTGGATTTGTCCATGGGCTATTAGCAAATTCATGTAAGGAAAGGAGGAGAGAGCAACTCGGTTTCGCTACTCCTGTAGGGACCTACTTATGCTTGGTCATGCCATTCTAAATGCACCCAGTGTCTTCACTAGAATGATGCGGAAGTTGTTGTGTCATAACATCATGGATGATCTCTTACTAGCCACAGAGATGTGGGGTGAATACCTTATGCTGCAAGCTGATGTTTTGGAGTGGCTATGTCATGTGGGATTGATCACTTGCCAATTGTCACCTTGGGTTCCAGACATTAGACTATTTGGGACATACCTTGAGTCAAAGCACACTGTCCCCAAAAAGGTCGACGGTGGAGCAGCTGAGAAATGCCGCATGGTCCAACACAACATTTGAGGTAAGATCATTCCTGGGATTGCCGATTGGCCAGGTATTACTGGAGGCCAATTATAGTGTGGGTTCATTGTCTGATGTGAGCAAGAAATAAATAAAATAAATAAATAAAGTTATTTGGATGGATGCATGTGATCACACTTTCCAAACGCTTTAGGACACAGTTGTCCATATACCAAATCTGTCAAAAGATTTTGTGCTTCTCACCTACGCATGTGACACAGGACTGGGAGAAGTACTACTGTTAGAGAATGAGAGGACACTTTTTTCTTGTTGTGTACAGCAGTCAGAAATTGTCTGCTGCTGAGAAGAACTACTCCATATTAGAGAAGAAATTTAAATAAATTATTGGGAGCAGTACACCCGACCCATAATGACACACCTACCATAGTAACAACATAACAAACCTTGGCACAAGCCACAATGATTCTTTGCAATATTTTTCTTATACTTAAAATTATGTGTGATCCCGATATTGAACTTGGACCACTGAAGCAATTACAAATGATGAAAGAAAGTCTAATAGTTTCATTATTATTTAGCAAGTCTATTTTTTAGTTTTGTAATCAGGGTCACAAAATTTCATTCGAATTGCATAAACAATTATCATACCAAATAAGGTCAACCTGCTGGCAGATAAACACAATCACACAAATCTGCACAAGAATGGATTCAAATTCTTTTTTTTTTTTTACAGAAACAAAGTACTTTTGTATTGTGGATTAAGGAATTTTAAGGAATTTTACTAATGCAGTGTCTATAATTCAACAGGCAAGAAAAAGATTGCAGGGCTTGCTTTCGAAATATAAAATAAGCGTAGAAATGAGCTGATTTGACACTTCATCCCTCTACAATCTATTTACGTTATTTGCCATGTTTTTTTTACTATTGCATTTAAATCTGCATTACCTCCATTGTCCATATAATATTGAGGTAATAAATACCATAAATACTCGCTTATAAGTCGAGTCCAACTGATTCTGATCTGCCATAACATATAGCACCTGCACATCAGGGTCTATACTGCTTGTTCTAAGGATAGTGCAAGGGCAGATCTTGGTCTGTGCAGTTTGCAGTTGGACTCATCTTATAATCTGATGGCCTAATGTTTAGAGTGTCCACCGCAGAAACGAGAGGTCGTTGGTTCGATCCCTGGCCAACTCATACCAAAGACTTACAAAAATGGTACTAACAGCTACCTTGCTTGGCACTCAGCATTAAAAGGTTAGTGTTAGGACTGGTTGGACTTTTGTCAGGATAATGTGACTGGATGGGATATCATGTTACATGTCTGCGGCATGATGCCCCAGTGCTAGACATCACTATAAACTGCATCACTGCAGACATAATAGGGATATGACTGAAGAAATTGTTAAAGCTACGTTAAAAATCCCAATCCCAATCAATCAATAAATCAATCACTATAACTGAGTACACACAGATGCGTATATATGGTAGCTCATCTGATTATAAAGACAAAACATAAATCCTCGCAAAATTCGAACTTTCAGTGTGTGTGTGTGTGTGATTTTGATTTATAATGTAGCTTTAACAATTTTTCAGTCATATCGCTATGATGTCTGCAGTGTGGCAGTGTATAGTGTAGTAGTTTCCCAGGGATGGCTCTATGCACTGAGAGATATTGGTTTGGTCCATTAAATGTACAAAATTAGTGTCCAAAAGGTGTATAATAGGAACTGATTTAGTATGGTGTGTCCTTGTATTACGAATCAGGTAAAGATGAGCACTCAGGGTCCATAATTCCCCAAAAGAATGATCTGAAATGCTGGAAAAAAAACTCACATAGATCAATGGTTTTTCCCAGGTTCTTAATTAGCCAGGCTCATAATTAGCCAGGCTCTTAATTAGCCAGTTTATAACCTATCATGTGCTGAAAAAGGGCATTAAACCCACAACAAGAACAACAAAGCTGTAAAAGGGCATTAAACCCACAACAACAACAACAAAGCTGCATTAAAAATTTAGGTCAAACCCAACAATCTTAGGTGAAAGAATGCTGGGGAAAGTTGAGCACATTCTTACATGGTGATTCATAAGTGGGGTTTGTTCAGTGTGTATACTTAAGCAAGATATTTAAAACTTTTCTTCATGCATGGTGCCATATAAGCATGCCATTATAAATCTAAATTATCAGTTTCTACAGGGAATTGAAGCTTCAATAATAATGCCATGATACCATATGTGGAAACAATTACTAAAAGTTGTTCAAAATCTCGTTAGCAAATCCAACTGTTACTGTCACATTCACCATAAAATGCAAACCAATAAACTGGCAGACAATATTTTTGAAATCAACCTCCAGTATTAGCAAGCAGGACCGTAATGTACTCAAAATTAGCCTCTAGTATTTAATGAATAGACTGTAATATACTCAGAATCAGCCTCTAGTATTTAATGAGCAGGACTGTAATGTACTCAGAATCAGCCTCTAGTATTTAATGAATAGACTGTAATGTACTCAGAATCAGTCTCTAGTATTTAATGAGCAGGACTGTAATGTACTCAAAATCAGCCTCCAGTATTTAATGAGCAGAACTGTAATGTACTCAATATCAGTCTCCAGTATTTAATGAGCAGGACTGTAATGTACTCAAAATCAGCCTCTAGTATTTAATGAGCAGAACTGTAATGTACTCAATATCAGTCTCCAGTATTTAATATAAACAAAAGAACAGGACTATAAACTCAAGTATTAAGGAGCAGGACTGTAATATATTCAAAATCCACCTTCAGTATTTAATGAGTAGAATTATAATGTGCTCAAAAATCAGCCTCCAATATTTAATACCAGCCAATGAACAGGTATATACTGTCCTCCTAATCAACCTCTAGTGTTTAATATGAATATAATTCATTTTAACTCTCCCACACACCCCGAAAACAGCAAATATAACAAAATCAGCTTCCAATCAATGTACATTCAGTGCTAAATAATAGCATTTCCAAATACCTGTGAGTTTGCATTATAAGCAAAAAGTCTTTTAAATATTGCAATTTTAATATGACATTGTCAAAATATTGCAATTTTAATATGACATTGTCAAAATATTGCAACTTTAATATGACATTGTCAAAATATTGCAATTTTAATATGACATTGTCAAAATATTGCAATTTTAATATGACATTGTCAAAATATTGCAATTTTAATATGACATTGTCAAAATATTGCAATTTTAATGACATTGTCAAAATATTGCAAACAGTGCATCACCTGTTTAAGAATCTGTTTAGGACTTTGCAAAAGAAAAGCCCAAGAAAGGAAGTATTTTGACAATTTAATATTTAATAATTTGTTTAGCAGATCCAGGATTACCAATAGAAAGAGTTACATACAGACAGACAAAGACAAATATGAAAAGAAAGATTGATGTAAATGTATGAATTATGGACTTACAACTCCCTGTCCACATTCTGGATACACTATATTTTGGGTCCTGAATTGACCTGGGGTAACCTTTTATAAATAGGAGTAGTTCATTTTGTGATGCATACTATGTCATATCCTGTTACACAGTACCATATTAGCATGCAATGCAAACATTTGCTGAAAAATAACCCATTTAGGACTTGATCCAACTAGCCTGTTTCAAAAACCTTTTCAATTTAAAGAGTGTGAAATATTTCTCATTTTTCAATAGACATAATTTTGGTACTGTGAACCATTGAGTGCAAGCACAAAAGAAGCACAGTTTATTCAAAAGAAATTTGTATTAAAAGTATACCACCCGTCTCTTTTAATGGTTCATTTATCTTGCCCTGCCAGCTGAATTAAACCAACAATATTCATAGATGAATAGAAGGCACTCTTTTCTAACACAATTACAATAAGACATGTAACAGTATGATTATTTCAAATGTCTCATTTTCTCATTTGCTATATTTCTAATTTTTACTAAAAGTATTTTACTTCACTGGAAATTAGCTAATTATATTGTATTATATATATATATTTTAGCTAATTACATACCATCATCTAATTTAACATATTTTATCTTATTATGATGTGGTTTTGAATAATACACAACAATTATTACATAATTTTAATTTTGTTTGCAATGTACCCCAGTAGAACAAAACCTCACAGTTTGTAAGTGAAAATTTTGACTTGCAGCACGTTTTGTCATGGCCAGAGTGACATGTAACAATTAATTTTGATGTATGGGCTAGGCTGCAAACAATCATCAGCCTGCAATGATTAACTTTTCTTGGTGGGGGCATGATTTAATTGTAATGGCTCTTGTATTGAATTCAACCTTTTGCTAAAAATAGACCATCAGTGGTATCGGTTACCGCCGTAACGTTTTCAGATAAAGCAGATGGATGCTTAGAAACATATTGTAATTCACGACATTATAAATTATACAGACAAAAAAAAGTTGTTTTTTTTCTCTTCCCCCATTATATATTGTTTTTCTATAATATGTGAGTGTGTACAGCAATAATTTTGTACATTTTTTTTCTTTGTCATACTTTTCAAATCTACATTGAGTAAAGCTGTTTTATATATATATAGATGTGTGTGTGTGTGTGTCCCAACTGAATGTGTTGAAACTAGTATTCATTTATGTCTACACCGCTCCCTCGATAACTCGCGCACAACGGGGTCCAAAAACATCGGCCGCACTATAAGCGAGGGCGCGAGTTACCGAGGGACCTATAAAAAAAAACTAATAAAGTGATGGGAGATCGACAGAGGCGAAAGGGGGGGGGGGGTGCATTGTTAAATACTCGTTTTATAATCGTGCTGAAAATAACTATGAATAAATATTTCTTTATAAAGGTGTTCGTTTTTCTTTATAAATTACCTTTAATTTCTTGAAAAAATATCTTGAAAAGATCGTAAAAACAAACATTATTCCACGAGGTATCAATATTCTTAACATGTGTATCGCTAAACACATTGTGTATTACGTCACTGCTTTGTGTGTTGATTTGGATACATTCTAGCTTTATTGTTTGTTCAAAATGAATCAAGATTTATTTTATCAAAAAAGATAACATTCATATCGAAAAACGATAACGTCGAAACTTGTGTTGATCTAAACCATAAAATTCTGCTATCACTAAATAGATACATAGATAGATTGATTAGATAGATAGATAGAGTAAAATGTAAAAAAAAAAAATTACAAAGATAAACCATTACCAACCATGAATTTAATGGGTCTAAATTTTACGTCAGACATGTAAAAAAAAATATATATAAAAAAAATATTTAAATCATCCGATACCATAGACCAGCCTCATCGCAATTATAAACTCGGTCGTCTGTATATCCATCACGGGTCAGTATCTCTCGGAGTTGGTTGGGATAACTAGATGAGGCCGCCTGATTTGCTGAGCGCATCTCTACCGACAAAGAATTTTGTTTTATTCCATGTCGGCGCTGGAATCTCCAAAGCCATCCATGGCTTGCCATGAAATTTGATTCAGTATCCATAGTTTTTGCCATTTTCTCTGCCTGGACCTTGAGAATTGCTCTCGAAATCTGAACACTTTGTTCACGTTGTTGTGTGAACCAGGTGTACACAGCATCATCTAATTCTGTGTCGTTTGCAGTGCGTGCCCGTTTCCGTTTAAATCCATCATCAGAATCAAGTTCATGCAAATAATCCCGAAATTTCTGCTCATCCTTGAGCCAACCTCTGAGTGTCGACTAGGCAAGTTTAAGTTCACTACAAACTTTTGATCTTGATTCACCATTACGAACCCTCTCTATGACAGTAAGCTTTTCATTCACCGAGTACGCCTTTCGCTTGATTCCCTTGCTCTCCATGATCCCGTTTACAAATGATTAGGATAAATTACTGATTAATATATACTTTAATGACAATAAGTACATACTATTTGAAACTATGTTCGATTTGTCCAACTAATTTGATTGATGTTGAGACACGATATTGACCACAAGAGTTTATGCATGTAGGATTTGCATTCCATTGAACTTTTGTATTGTACGTCTTTTACCTGATTTGATACAAAAGACCGCCTTATAAAACAAAGCAGGTCTATTTTAATTGAGTTTTACAATGCAACAAACACTTCCCCAAGTCGTCGATCAAAACGAAGCCGGCATTTAATTAGGTTCTCACAGATGTGCTCGCGGGCATCGATGTGACGGTCAATTGACTCTTTTCATGTTTGAATAGAAGAGAACATGCAACGATTATACTGCTTACATTGCAACACAATGAAAAGATTAAAACACTAATTTCCCCTATACATATACAGTATTATTATTTACAGTGAACTGAGAAAATATTTTTCCTGATAAAATCTAACAAGATATGCGATTCCTTATTAAAACCTAAAAATTTCACGATGTTGATTCTAACTTTTCGGGCACTAACCGTCATTTTCGACGATAAAACGGGCGATATATCAAGGTTTCATTCACCAGTTCTGATCACGATTTTCTTCATTTTTAAAAAAATATTTTCTTTAAAAAAACGGGATCCACGCCGGACACTGCGTTATAAGCGGGTTCGCGAGTTATCAGGGCGCGAGTTATCGAGGGAGCGGTGTACTTTGTTTCTTTACAGTTAGTTTTTGTGTACAATATGTGTATTATTGTACGGGTCATCATTAGAGACAGCAGTTTTTGTATTGCTGTTTCTATCAATTCTATCAGGTTGCTTGGCATTACATATAGAGATCATGTCATGAATGAGGAAGTTGGAAACAGAATTAAGCAAGCCATTGGGCCCTATGAAGAGCTATTGACCATTGTGAAAAAGCGTAAAATGAAATGGTATGGACATGTCACACGATCAACAGGGCTTGCTAAGACAATCATGCAAGGTACTGTGCAGGAAGGGCGAAGGAGAGGAAGACAGAGGAAAAGATGGGAGGATAACATCTCAGAGTGGACAGGACTGAAGCTGAGTGACACAGTGAGAGTATCAGAGAACAGATTGGAATGGAGGAAGATGGTTGTCAGGTCATCAGTGGTGCCCCAACGGTCGGCAAGACTAAGGAATAGATAGATAGATAGATAGATAGATAGATAGATAGATAGATAGATAGATAGATAGATAGATAGATAGATAGATACATAGATACATAGATAGATAGATAGATAGACAGACAGATAGATAGATAGATAGATAGATAGATAGATAGATAGATAGATAGATAGATAGATAGATAGATAGATATATTCTATCAATACTTGCACACAATTATACCTACCAACAAAATGTAATTGTATATATATTTTAATTAAGGACATGTATTATCCATGGAGTATACATAAGTTTGTAAAACAGACATTGAAGTAAACATGTAAATTTTCTCTCATTTTTTCTTAACTTTGTTACTGATTAACACATCAGAATCAGAAAAGGTTAATACAATCACTAATGCATAATGCAAAAAAAAATGAAAAAGACATTGATACATATGTTAAAATTTATGGAACATATATGCAACATTTCTAGATTCTACATGCATAATATCGCATAATGCCAGTTCACCTTGTCCAAATGGCTATTTTTAGAAATACTGCTCATGTCATTACACAGTGCAAAGTACAAGTGTCATTAAGACGAAGCAAATGAGCTGACATAGGAAGCAAATGAGCTTGCATAGGAAGCAAATGAGCTGACATAGGAAGCAAATGAGCTGACATAGGAAGCAAATGAGCTGACATAGGAAGCAAATGAGCTGACATAGGAAGCAAATGAGCTGACATAGGAAGCAAATGAGCTGACATAGGAAGCAAATGAGCTGACATAGGAAGCAAATGAGCTGACATAGGAAGCAAATGAGCTGACATAGGAAGCAAATGAGCTGACATAGGAAGCAAATGAGCTGACATAGGAAGCAAATGAGCTGACATAGGAAGCAAATGAGCTGACATAGGAAGCAAATGAGCTGACATAGGAAGCAAATGAGCTGACATAGGAAGCAAATGAGCTGACATAGGAAGCAAATGAGCTGACATAGGGTTTGGGGTAAAATAATGGAAATTGACAAAGCTGGGACAAACTAGAGACAATTTTGGCCATTTGAAATAAGTAGCTATAATGAGTATAATGAGTAGCCATAATGAGTAGCTATACTGAGTAGCCATAATTAGTAGCTATGAGTAGCCATTATGAGTAGCCATAATGAGCAACTATACTGAGTAGTCATAATGAGTAGTCATAATGAATAGCTATAATGAGTAGCTATAGTGAGTAGCTATAATGAGTAGCTATAATGAGTAGCCATAATGAGAAGCCATAATGAGTAGCTATAATGAGTATAATGAGTAGCCATAATTAATAGCTATAATGAGCAGCTATGCTGAGTAGCCATTATGAGTAGCTATGAGTAGCCATAATGAGTAGCTATTTTGAATAGCTAAAATGAGTAGCTATAATGAGTAGCCATAATGAGTAGCTATAATGAGTAGCTATAATGAGTAGCCATAAAGAGTAGCTATAATGAGTATAATGAGTAACATAATGAGTAGCTATAATGATTAGCTATAATGAGTAGCTATAATGAGTAGCCATAATGAGTAGCTAAAATGAGTGACTATAATGAGCAGCTATACTAAGTAGCCTTAATGAGTAGCTATAATGAGTAGCTATGATTAGCCATAATTAGTAGCCATAATGAATAGCTATAATGAGTAGCTATAATGAGTAGCTATAATGAGTAGCCATAATGAGTAGCTATAATGAGCAAATATAATGAATAGATATAATTAGTAGCTATAATGAGTAGCTATAATGAGTAGGCATAATGAATAGCTATAATAAGTAGCCATAATGCCATAATGAGTAGCTATAATGAATAGCTATAATGAGTAGCCATAATGAGTAGCTATAATGAGTAGCTATAATGAGTAGCCATAATGAGTAGCTATAATGAGTATAATGAGTAGCCATAATGAGTAGCTATAATGAGTACAATGAGTTGCCATCATGAGTAGCTTTAATGAGTAGCCATAATGAGTAGCTATAATGAGTAGCCATAATGAGTAGCTAAAATGAGTGGCTATAATGAGTAGCCATAATGAGAAGCTATAGTGAGTAGCTATAATGAGTAGCCATAATGAGTAGCTATAATGAGTATAATGAGTAGCCATAATGAGCAGCTATACTGAGTAGCCAATATGAGTAGCTATGAGTAACCATAATGAGTAGCCATTTTGAATAGCTAAAATGAGTAGCTATAATGAGTAGTTATAATGAGTAGCCATAATGAGTAGCTGTAATGAGTAGCTATAATGAGTAGCCATAATGAGTAGCTATAATGAGTATAATGAGTAACCATAATGAGTAGCTATAATGAGTAGCTATAATGAGTAGCCATAATGAGTAGCTAAAATGAGTGACTATAATGAGCAGCTATACTGAGTAGCCTTAATGAGTTGCTATAATGAGAATATGTGTAGCCATAATGAATAGCTATAATGAGTAGCTATAATGAGTAGCTATAATGATTAGCCATAATGAGTAGCTATAATGAGTAACTATAGTGAATATATATAATGAGTAGCTATAATGAGTAGCTATAATGAGTAAATATAATGAATATATATAATTAGTAGCTATAATGAGTAGATATAATTAGTAGCTATAATGAATAGCCATAATGAGTAGCTATAATGAGTAGCTATAATGAGTAGCTATAATGAGTAGCTATAATGAGTAGGCATAATGAATAGCTACAATAAGTAGCCATAATGCCATAATGAGTAGCTATAATGAATAACTATAATGAGTAGCCATACTGAGTAGCTATAATGAGTATAATGAGTTGTCGTAATGAGTAGCTTTAATGAGTAGCCTTAATGAGTTGCTATAATGAGTAGCTATGAGTAGCCATAATGAATAGCTATAATGAGTAGCTATAATGAGTAGCTATAATGATTAGCCATAATGAGTAGCTATAATGAGTAACTATAGTGAATATATATAATGAGTAGCTATAATGAGTAGCTATAATGAGTAAATATAATGAATATATATAATTAGTAGCTATAATGAGTAGATATAATGAGTAGCTATAATGAATAGCCATAATGAGTAGCTATAATGAGTAGCTATAATGAGTAGCTATAATGAGTAGCTATAATGAATAGGCATAATGAATAGCTACAATAAGTAGCCATAATGCCATAATGAGTAGCTATAATGAATAACTATAATGAGTAGCCATACTGAGTAGCTATAATGAGTATAATGAGTTGTCGTAATGAGTAGCTTTAATGAGTAGCATAATGAGTAGCTATAATGAGTAGCCATAATGAGTAGCTAAAATGAGTGGCTATAATGAGTAGCCATAATGAGTAGCTAAAATGAGTAGCTATAATGAGTAGCCATAATGAGTAGCTAAAATGAGTGACTATAATGAGCAGCTATACTGAGTAGCCTTAATGAGTTGCTATAATGAGTAGCTATGAGTAGCCATAATGAGTAGCCATAATAAATAGCTATAATGAGTAGCTATAATGAGTAGCTATAATGATTAGCCATAATGAGTAGCTATAATGAGTAACTATAGTGAATATATATAATGAGTAGCTATAATGAGTAGCTATAATGAGTAAATATAATGAATAGATATAATTAGTAGCTATAATGAGTAGATATAATGAGTAGCTATAATGAGTAGCCATAATGAGTAGCTATAATGAGTAGCTATAATGAGTAGCTATAATGAGTAGGCATAATGAATAGCTACAATAAGTAGCCATAATGCCATAATGAGTAGCTATAATGAATAACTATAATGAGTGGCCATACTGAGTAGCTATAATGAGTATAATGAGTTGTCGTAATGAGTAGCTATAATGAGTTTAATGAGTAGCCATAATGAGTAGCCATAATGAGTAGCTATAATGAGTAGCCATAATGAGTAGCTACAAATGGTAGCCATAATGAGTAGCTATAATGACTAACTATAATGAGTAGCCATAATGAGTAGCCATAATAATTAAGACTGGGGATCTTTAAGATGAGTGCAGCTACTGATGGAAGCTAGTTTATTATTGCCAAAATAACAGGTGATTCAAACACATGTGGACTCCCTAGTTATACAAGTGTCAAGAAAGAGAGAAGTATATCCAAGATAAGCCAATGATGTGGTAATCAGATTGGTTCTGGGTTCTCTCTTCTCTAGAATTCCAGAATGTTCTGTTTGATGGGAGATTGGCACTTTGAGATTTGTCAAGGACACTGGAAGAGGTAAGTAGGGAAATAGTGACAGATAATGTAATACTGCTATTAAATCCAAAATCAATATTTCAAACAACTTTAAATTAATAGAAGGACAAATTATGATGAAAATAGAAAATATTGAGCTTTGACCTTGAAGATAGGACTTCCAATGTGATATGTCCTTGACACACCTAAAGATGATGTACAAGTAAACTATGTTTCTCTTGAATGACTCTAATATTTACAAAATGGAAGAGAAAGCAAGATGTAAATCATAAAATATCAATGATATTGACCTTGAAAACAGGACCCCATTTTGGTACATGACACACCATCTGGTGACGATGTGTAAGACTAGACCAAGTTTCATCCCCTAATCTAGAGTCAGAAGGAAAGACAGAATTCCATTTGAAATCTGGAAAAGTTTCAGAAATTGCTGAAACTGGAAATATGCACTGGAATTATTGATGCAGCTAAGCCAAGGTTTAAAGATCTTTCATTGCAAAAAGCCCATGTATGATTTGATTTTGATTTTGGAGTTTTCAGGTTTTTCATTGGTTTTCAATGTCACTTTTAATACAAGACTCATTATATCATGTTTAGGAAATGGGAGCTAAGAGTTACTCTTAAGAATATGTGAAGGTAGTTGACCCAGTCTATCCAAGTCAAGTATCCAATACACATGGATTATGAGTCCAATGGTCTACCGACTGAGCAACTGTGTCTCCCTTGGTTTTACCACTCTTATTTAAACAGGCATGATGCTGTAAATGAAAAATAACAAAAGATTCAGGTACCCAGGTATATCTTTTTATGTTATGTTCTAAAACAAATATTTGAAAAATCTAATGAAAATTTACATAGCTCACAGTTCCATATGTTACATATCATTAGTGTTTAGGAAGAGCATGTAATGCAGTCACACCCAAGGAACATATTTCAAACTCTTCATGACACAGAATTGTTAACTATACAACTAATTTTAAAACTTAAAAACATTCTCGAATGCTGACATCTGCTCTAGTGTCAAAACAAACAGCTTATCTGGTATAAACTTATGGACTGGTTCTTGGTCAATTTTTGTAATTTTAGATTTCATTTTTTGGAAAGCTCCTGACATACTAAGGGTTTATGGGGAAAAATAAATTTTTTAACACATTTGTAATCAGGTGATCTTCCTCTAACACATGTAAAATCTAAATCTTTATATTAGTTTTTTTTTTACATATTTCTTTCATGTAGTTGAAATATTCCATCCATCAAATGAATGAGCCTAACTCAAAGAATGCAAGCTTGAAGACACAGACTGAGGATGTAGCAAGTTACAGGCTGATTGGATTAAAGTTTTCCCTGGCATTGTAGATGTATCAAAATTACCCTAACCCTGGCATTGTAGATGTATCAAAATTAGGATCTTCCCATGCTGTTTATAAGATATGCAGAAAAGACATTAAAGTGGAGGCAGATGGCAAATGTAATCTGGACAAAACTGCATGACACAAATTTTGAAATGAAGAACGAAGCATCCATCAAAAGCTTCTTTCCTCAGCCAAAGCAGGAAATGATAGTGTTATAAGTAAAAAGAATGAAAAAAAGTTTCAGAAATGTAAATAATTTTGTAAATATGTGTAGCAATACTATTTTAAGTATTTTTTAATTTAGTTTACAATTTGTTTAGTAGCAGATATTTTACAAACTTTAAGCATCTGTAAATATAATCTTTTATCTTGTCATACTACATGTTTACCTTTCTCTAAAAGGGTTTATCATCCTAAAATTGTTTAAGAAAAAAATTGGCACCCCGACAAAAGAGCACACAACAAAAAAGTGCCGACAAAACAGTGCTGACAAATGAGCGCAACACAAAAGAGCTCAATACCAAAAGATATCCGATGAAAGAGCACAAGAAAAAATAGCACAAATAATTTTAGTAATTAAAAATCTTAAATGCTTAAAATGAAGTGTATTACAATTTAAATTAAAAATCACTTCTGCATAAATTAGGTAAATGTATAACTAAATTATAATCATTACTTAAAATGACTCAAAAGGAATAAATAGCACTATCTTCCCCTTCTGTAACTCGATTGTTTCCATGTAAATTTTTGTACAATTATTATACTGTAATTTTATGAATGTTGTTAAACTGCAGAACATGGTGAACTTAAATAGGAATTTGTAACTATATATACACGTCCAACAAATTCTTTGATCACTAGTCTGTTTGTACCAATGTATATAGATCAAAGCTACCATTGTTTGAAAACTTCTCTATATAACTATTTGATCTCTTATACTTGATAATATAGATGCAAACATATTTCTTTTGCTCAATAATGTTTTCTTTATTTTTTAATTAAAACTTCTACCATTTGAAAATTTCTCTACTTGGTCTCTACTCTACTTGTTAGTATAATTTAATCGGTGCTCTTTTGTCTGTGCTCTTTTAGTATTGAGCTCTTGTCTTGCACTCATTTGTCAAGCTCTCTTTTGTCGGCATGTTTTTGTTGTGCACTCTTTCGTCGGGTCACCAAAAAAATTGTATTAGCTGTAATTTTTGGGTAATGCTGTTTACAACAGAACCTGCATTGTACTGATGTTTCATTAAACATTATATATACATGCACAAATATATACATTGATTCTGAACAGCAAATACAAATTTAACTTCATTTTGTTTTTGTGAAGCATAACATATAGACTATAGTGGCCTAATTCTACATTGAGGGAGAAGTAGTCCTCAAGATGCAGTCCCTCAACAGGTTTAAACTGAGATAGGATAGTATTTGCACAGCATGAAAAACCCTATGTGGTCATAAGCTAAATTTCAAATGCCAGTAAAATATGAAATGTAGGTCACAGTAACCTTCCTTTAAGCATAGGTATGGTACTAATATAGATGTATACAATAATTTTGTTCATGATTCAAGTTTGAACAGTGTAAATATGGTGAATGATATTTCACATATGTAAGAAAAGAATAATATAGCTTACTGTATAAACATCACTGCAAGCAAGTACAATTATTGATAATGCTAACTCATGCCAGCTAAGAGGTATAACACATATTCACTATCCTATGGTTCAGCATCACATAGTGACAATTTCTGCTCACTAATTTAGCCAGTCTGACACAGATTTCATTCTAATAATGGACTTTCTCACTAGGAGGCATCAAAATCAATTAGGGATCATTTGAAGTACATTTTATGGTGCATTAAATGTGCCCATTAACTTCTAATAGCATGGAATCAGTATTCTTATTGCTAAACGTGCCAATAAAAGTCTACTCCAAGTTTTTATATATATATATATATATATATATATATATATATATATATATATGTGTGTGTGTGTGTGTGTGTGTGTGTGTGTGTGTGTGTCATTTTACCTCTATATCTTCAAACTCAGTACACATGTTAATAGTCTTTGCATGCTTAGGATAGATAATCAAGGGCAGATGGATTGTCAAGGGCAGATGGATTGTCAAGGGCAGATGGATTGTCAAGGGCATATGGATTGTCAAGGACAGATAGATGGTCAAAGGCAGATAAATGGTCACTGGCAGATAGATGGTCAAGAGCAGATGGATGGACAAGGGCAGATGTATAGTCAAATACATGGGCAGGTGGACAGCCAGGAGCAGATGGATGGTCAAGGCAGAAACTTCATTATCTATCTATCTTGCATTTATGGGAAACAGACATTTTTCTGGCAAATGATTTGTCACTAATTAAATCACAGACATGTGGTGAATTGGATTCAAATCCACTGTTTGCTAGTCTCCAGACATTTTCATATTAGTATGTCTGATAGGACTCACTTTTTGACAGAGCATGTAATGCTGAAATTGGACACTGATTTTCTGCCAGACGAGCAGAAACTCATAATCAGACAAAATAGATAACTGAATTAATTGAAACCCATTACAGAGGTATTGACTTAATTTTGTATGCTGAAATAGGTGTGGAATGACCATGTGTCAACAGCTAACTGTAACCTCTACCAGGGCCTGATATTTGTAGAAGAAAAAAAACATTATTACCTCATTAACAAAATATTTCAGAATATGGCTGATCAGTTATAAAGATATAAACTCCAGTATTTCTATCAAAATTATTCTTGCGTGGGGTGTCAGAATTCCAAAAGAGTCATACTTTGATCGTGTGACTTACAAGCTGGGTGTAAGAAAGTCATATAATGACTGACAGTACCCACACAACTGGGTAAAACAAAATGGCAGAATCCTTTAATTCAAAAGTTTAAATGCCAGTATTTAATTTATGATGCAAGCAAAATTATATTGCATTGTAAAGAGCGGTGAGTTACTGTATGCTTTATAATTTTGGGAAATTAAAGAAGACTAAATTTAACAATGTTGATTCATTGCTTCAGGTTGAGACTTTTGTCTAAGGGAGATAACAATCATGATGCATGTATACAATGTCTGCATGGCCGTCCATGGCATGTAAAAGATTCTTATTTGCCAAGAAATAATTTTATGTAAGGTTTATCAGGTAATAATCTGATCCAGAGCTCTCTAACATCAACATTAATTAGAAAGAAAGAGAACTTTTATTAGATACACCAATTTTCATGCTATGCTACAGCTGGCAGGGATGAATGTCTCTACACAACTGCTACTACACCAAAACACTCAGTATGAAAAGAGAACCCCAGCGTCTAAATAGTTCAACCAACCTGGCCACAATATAAACTTTTTTCTTAATAGATAAAAGAAATCATTCAATCTGATTCAGAGGTCTCAAGTAGGTAGAGGACATTACATGATACATATATTATATACTCAACAAGCAGTTGATCTCTGTTTAAATGGGAGTCCAGGCATGCCTGACTTTAAGAGGTTGTTGTTGTTGTTGTTGTAGGATTTAATGCGATTTTTCAGCACAAGATAGGTGGAGGAAGAACCCATGAAACCCCATAAAGAACCACCAACCCATGAGAAGCTACTGCCAAGCTTTCTCATGTACCCACATTGGCCGAACGCAAGACTTGAATCTGAGCTTTCAGACAATGAATGGTAATAAGTTATAAACTGGAGATTACACATGTGTTTTCTCTCCCAACACTAAAAATCTACTGGCAAAGAAATATTAATATTTGAGAGAAGTCAGTAGCCTGAAAAACCCAGCCACAAGAAAACTTATGAAAATCTGATAAGTAGAAAACTTAAAATTCACCGCGAATGTTATCAGTTGTCACCAGTAAGGAAACTAAAACTGCTTGCAAATGATACAAAAGATTTTAGGAGTTAACGATGAGATATAAAACTCTTCCTTTTTCATTTAATTAACAGTACACATATTAATTAATATGGTAACATTTCTTGTTAGAGTATGATTAATATTCAGAATTTTGTTTTATTATAAGACAAAGAACAAATGTTATGGCCAAATAGCAGTAGTTTTATTTTCAATCCCTTCAAGACACATACAACTGATCTTAAGAAATAATCCACTGATTTAGAAGTCAATATAAAAAAATTGTAAATCTGCTGGTTTGATGTTCTGGTTCTGTTACATGCCTGAATAAATGACAATGCAAGATGTTGTGTAGATTAAAAAATCAAACTATGCTAATGTGTCATAAAAAAAAGTTTGACTTCAAGGGGAGCTGTTTTTCAGAAGAGAATGTGGACAAGTACTACAATCAGGGTCTCTAACCACCCCCCCACCAAAATGCTACAATTTCAATATATACCTAAGCAACACTGAAAAAAAAAAACATCTTACAATGACAATATTTCCAAGATGGCTCACAGTCATGGTGGCTATACTGGATGTCCGATTGACACCATTTCATTAGTACAAGCATTGCCATCATAAGAAGTCATATAAAAACCTAATGCAACTTTCCATTAACAGGTGTAATGACAAGATTTTTTTAGATGACCAATGTGGAGGTCATACTGGATGTCTAACTATACCCCTTTTCATTTTGAACCAACTAGACCAGCATCCCATGGCAGGTGTACCAATGTTGGAATGCCAGATTCTTTGAAAAGGCACATGACACATGTTGCAGTTTTGTATTGTAAAAGTAATAATTAAATTAAAGGGACAAATAGGACTTGGCATTTAGCACTCTATAACTGAGCAGACCTGGCAGTCAGTCAGCAGTCCTAAAAGTTCGCTGATACAGGAATTAAACCTTGGGATGAATATGCATACAAAGTTTAATAATAATAATAATAATAATAATAATAATAATAATAATAATAATAATAATAATAATAATAATAATAATAAATAATAATAATAATAATAATAATAATAATAACATGGGTCAGTTGTCCATTCATGTGAACCTCCAGGATTAGATGGTTTTTCTTCTGAGATGATGGGTATCTCCCAACACTCATTGAAATGTCCCATGTGTGCAAAATTATGATTGAAAATTTGTCCACACCTTACTTCTAGTGTAGTGAGGTGATAATAATACATGTACTGCCTGTGACAACATGACCTTGAATAGACTTCAGCATGGCATGATGAATAAGCTGGTAATTTCAAACAGCATAAAACATTTAACATCCTGTCCTGTTGGCAGGGTTGGTTGGCTTCAGACTGTTTGACAATATGGATTATAATAAGTGTGATCAGAAGTAATGTAGAAAGGATTAAAGAGATTAATTGATTATGGTTGTATTAGTAAAGAGCTTAATTAAATTGACTTTTATATGAACCTTATCTAAAAAACTTATCAATAAGGTTCCTTCATACCCCTGTGTGCAAACAATTCACAAAAGTTTTGTAGTTGCAGGTGGTGGACAACTTAAATTATTGTGCAGCAACAAAGCTGGTAACAGACAGAAAAACAACAGCATAACATAACATGCTCTGTCTAATGGCAGGCAAAACAAACTCCTGGTAGAAAACATGGATTTTAAATTAACAAAGTCAACAATATAACTGGTCAGCCATGAATCAGCACACACAATCAAGTTGTTTGATTGGAAAATACATTCCACTAATGATACTTTTTACTCACTGTTTAAGAATAGGGAATATACTGCTCCCAAGCAGATAGATCTACAAATCAGGGAATATAAACTCTGATAAATGATGTTGAAGCCTTAGAATAAAACTCAATCATGATTTCATTCATATCACACTTAAAATTAAATTTGGATGAAACTGTGCAGAAACTAAACTGGGTGGATCTGATAATCAGGGGCCACAACTCCACTATATGGAATCAGGGGCTACAACTCCTCTAAATGTAATCATTGCCACACTCCACTAAACAGTATCAGAGAAAGCTACAAATTCAACACAGCCATGACCTCATCAATATCAAATTGCATGTAAACCAATGTTATTGTTTGTGTGCATTTCACAGATTCATTACACTGATGTCCAGTATAATGTTGTTCTGTCGTATGCATGGTGAGTAGAGTGTGAGTTACGTGCATGAAACATGTCAAACATGCAACCACAGATTACATCAACAAGTTCCATGATCCATTATTCATTTATCCCATGACTCGGCAGGAGTCAACTTCAACTTCTGAATGCAGTATATTACTCATACTTTGCAAATTGAATCAAAGAAAATGACTATTGCCCAAATGACTATTGCACATCAAAATACTTCATGGTGCTGGTAGTTTTTAATTACATTGTGACAGTTTTATAATAATACAATGCTGTATTATTTTGTGAATTGTTTTTGTACAATAGATCCATTTATGTTTAATTATTTATATATATCATGTGTATATGTTGTAGGTCTTCTTCATATTTGTGGACTTCATGTTCTTCACTGTCTTCATCTTTTTCTTCATCATCTTCATTTAGTCATCATCAAGTCTGATTAAAGTACAAGAACCCACGGAGATGTAACATTGTTATTTCTCTTGTATACCTGCTATACCTATTACATGCATATAACATTTGGCTAAAATCTAAACATAATTAAGAAGTTAATGTGTGGAGAAGAAGGTGAGAAATATGGCAATAAGTGGTGTTACTCTGGGAAATGCTGACAGAAGGCTGACATTAGAAATCAGCCAAGGTCTCACCAGTATCAGCTCCAATCCAAACTATACTAGAACTATTGATTCATTGGAATTAACCCCTCACTATACATTGTCCTCCATTATAAAGTCCTGAAACTGAAGAACTTTTATAATAATAATAATAATAATAATAATAATAATAATAATAATAATAATAATAATAATAATAATAATAAACAACTTTTGTTGGTAAACCAGTTATGTTTAGTTTGGTTATGTATTTTATGTCAAAGATATCTTTGGTTTGGTTATGTATTTTATGTGAAAGCAAAGATAATTTGGCTTGATTATGTATTTTATGTCAAAGCAAAGATAATTTGGTTTGATTATGTATTTTATGTCAAAGCAAAGATAATTTGGTTTGGTTATGTATTTTATGTCAAAGATAATTTGGTTTGGTTATGTATTTTATGTTAAAGCAAAGATAAATAATTTGGTTTGGTTAGGTGTTTTATGGCAAAGATATACAAGTTGGTTATTTAGTTTTATTTGGGAAGCATTGCATAGACATCAGTTTTGGGTTATCAGTATTACATATAGATATATGAAAGGACTAATTTTAAGTTTTGTTTAAAGTTATGAGATTTTATATTGATTCACAGTGTTTGGCTAGGATATCATTGATTATCACCTGTGTATTGATTTGAAAAATCTGCCTGTTTCAATTTCTGAATCCAATCTGACACCTGTCTATTGATAATATGCAAAAAGTACAAAACAACTTTCACAAACACTAAGCAATTGGCATAAAAAGTCTCTCATAATAAGATGTGTGTGAATCCAGTTGGAATTAACACAAAACATTGTCTTCTATCCCAAGTAATTGGTCTTGATCAGTTAATATCAAGATCAAGGAAGTTAATGCCTGCAGAATATTGTTTTCCTTTGTAATATTAAGTAGCATATGTCATCAGCCACCCCCCACCAAAGAAATATGAAGTATCAATGAATTTTATGAAAATTCTATAATGCCAAATAATCTCAATCCATTTCATCAATATGGATTTTATGTAAAATTCTATAATGCCAAATAATCTCAATTGATTTCATGTTTCTCTACCAAGGAAAGACAGAATAACTGAATATTTTATGCAGCATAAAAATTTCAGCGTATTACTGTGGTGGTGGGGTGGTTGATCCTGGATCAACAGAGTGAGGCTTTCACTCCTTCTCCCCCTTCTGCTAGTCTGGTTCAACTTCTTCTGCTGGATTATTTTGAATGAAACCCCTGGATCAAAGAAACTGTCATTTGGCCAAAGGCTTAACAACTAAGACCAAGGAAATCAGACTAGGATAGAACAACACTATACAAAAGATCCTCTCAACCAACATGGTACATGATGATCATACATACAATATCAAATATCTATTACAATAAAGTTTGAACTTGGACAAGTGGCATACCTTCTATACTCGCTTACAAGTCATATCCAACAGCAAACTGCACAAATGCAGATCTGCCATAGCACAAATCCAGATCTGCCATAGCACAAATCCAGATCTGCCATAGCACAAATGCAGATCTGCCATAGCACAAATCCAGATCTGCCATAGCACAAATCCAGATCTGCCATAGCACAAATTCAGATCTGGCATAGCACAAATCCAGATCTGCCATAGCACAAATCCAGATCTGGCATAGCACAAATCCAGATCTGCCATAGCACAAATGCAGCATCGGATCTGGGTCTATTGAGATTGTTAGGTGAAATCAGTAGAACATAGGACCTGATCTGGGTCTGTTGAGATTGTTAGGTGAAATCAGTAGAACATAGGACCTGATCTGGGTCTATTGAGATTGTTAGGTGAAATCAGTAGAACATAGGACCTGATCTGCAGGTGAATATGCTATGGAAATCAGGATCTTTGTTGTTTACTTTTAGATTAGATTTATAAGAGTATATAAGGTATAGTTGATGATGTGCACATGTTACAGCTTATTGTAAATTGTTAAATTAAAAGATTGGGGCTACATTTCTGCGAAAATCGTTGTCTAGAAAACTGACAAATTTTTTAAATTGAGCTGGTGTGTAGAAAACAATGACAAAATTGTGAAAACTGAGTTCAGGACTATAAGATGAATGCAATTACAGTTGGTATTTAAACCCACACCACAGTGAAGTTGACCCTGTACATTAGAATGCGATTTTGTGGTCACAAAGCTATAAACATTTATTTACTCACTTATAGGCTGAGTCAAACAACAATTATATTAATCTGCCACAGATCAGGGTCTATGCTGTCTGAATATTCCTAAGAAACTGCACAGACCCAGACTTGCTGGTGCATTATGTGGTGGCAGATCTAGGTCTGTGCAGTTTGACTCATTTTTGTATATCTGGCCCCCGAGTGGCCTAAAGCGCTCTCTGTTATAGATCACTGCCATCTCACTTCTGTCTGTGGGGGTTCGAGTCTCAGATTCGGCATATGTGGGTTTTCCCAGGTTCTTCCACCATTAATACTGGCCACCATGTACTGGTATAGCCTATCATGAGCTGAAAAATGGCTTTAAACCCCATAACAACAGCAACAACAATGTAGCCCTGAAAAGACTGAATTCACGTTAAATTCTTTGTAAAACTTACTGTAGTATGTAAACAAAGGTATTGCCTAATTAACTAGTCATAATAGGTTTCTTTAATTTAGACTGATCTTTGTAATTAACCTTTGGCCTTTAATTTAGAGTTACCTTTATAATTTTTTATTCATACACATCTGCATGTATTTGATTGTCTCTTATTTAGTTTGACTTCATGTTATGCTTCTTATCTGCTCCTTTTCAAATATTCCACCTTTTAATCGTGGTTTTTCTATTACTACTGTGGTCTCAAATATGCTTGCAGCCTTGGACTTTTTCTTGTCAAAGAGAGCTCATATAAATCATACATAGGATAATAACAGTAAGATTTAAGAGTTTAGTAAAATAAAATCTTTTGTGAGCTTATCCTAACTGTAAGTGAAAAAACAATGCTTTATTGATGGAATTTAATCCACTAGTAGACTTCAGTTTCAAATACTCATTACTAAATCGATTACTCTTTTGGTGCAGAATTGAGAACAAATAATTTAATTACAATTATGGATCCAGAAAATGTCATAGCTCTAGGTGGTTTTCTGCGTGGAAAATGACAATCAGAACCTGGAACTCCCCTAAATAATTATGAAGAATGCTGACAATCAATCTAAGTCAAGGCCTACTCAACATCAGGCTGACAATAAATATTGCTGAAATCCAAAAATAAATAAATGGCAGTTATGGATCAGAAATAAAAATGGGTGGGATTTGATAATCCAAAAACATAACACTCATAAGCAATGCAGAATGCTGACAATTATAGCAAGTAAGTTCCATTCATCTCAGCCCAGGCCTCACCAATAGCAAGTAAGCCACATTCATACAGCTTGAAGGCCTCACCAATAGCAAGTAAGCTACATTCATCTCAGCCAAGGCCTCACCAATAGCAAGTAAGCTATATTCATCTCAGCCAAGGCCTCACCAATAGCAAATAAGCTACCTTCATCTCAGCCAAGGCCTCATCATTAGCAAGTAAACTATATACATCTCAACCATGGTCTCATCAATAGCAAGTAAGCTATATAAATCTCAACCATTATCTCATCAATGGCAGGTAGGCTACATTCATTTCAGCCAGGCCTCATCAATGGCAAGTAGGTTTCATTCATCTCAGCTAAGGCCTCATCAATAGCAAGTAAGGTTTATTGATCTCAGTGAAGACCTCACCAATAACAAGCAAGCTTCATCCATCTCAGCTAAGGACTCATCTGCACAGAAGTTGTCACCATGGATGTGTCTATACTTATAAATATAGTTTTGCTCATGAGCATTCACAAATTTAAAGTTATTGAATTTTTAATATCAGGATGTTTTCATTTTAAGGTTTATGGAGATGATTTAGTATCTTGAGACCTTCATTGTGTATCTAGGAGCTGTGATATAGGTGCAGAAGTTGAATATGCCCTTCAAGAGAGGGAAATAGATAAAGAAGATTTGTTAAAAAGTTCAAGGCTCAGCAGAGTTATCTGCAAACAAATTATTTAATATTGAAAGCAAATGAACAAACTGTATCCTTGATCCACTTCACTATACATCTAAGGATGAGCTTTTCATTACATACCTGTATGATACTAGTAACATATATATATATATATATATATATATATATATATATATATATATATATATATATATATATATATATACCTGTATGATACTAGTAACATATATATATATATATATACATGTATGATACTAGTAACATATATATATATATATATATATATATATATATATATATATATATATATATATATATATATATATATATATATATATATATATATATATATATATATATATATGATACTAGTATCATATATATGGAATATATTAGAATGTGTGCATAGTATTTGATAGTAATAACTGTGTAGTTCATATTAACATAACAAATCAAATGAGTTTTTTTTTAGGTCAAAACTAAATTCTCATTTATACTGCAGTACCAAGGTGTAAAGTTATAAATATACTTTGTTGAAGTGAATGTTTTGGAGTTAAGCCTTTATTCAAACAGATTTCAATCTCCATAAACTGTACCAAAACAAAAGTAAATACTCCATTTACCTTGCAGGATTAATATAGTCCCCTCTTATATTTAACTTTCTTTGATACTCTCAAAGAAACCAAATGAAAGGCTACACTTGGCTCTGATACAAAGCAAACCAAATGAAAGGCTACACTTGGCTCTGATACAAAGCAAACCAAATGAAAGGCTACACTTGGCTCTGACACAAAGCAAACCAAATGAAAGGCTACACTTGGCTCTGATACAAAGCAAACCAAATGAAAGGCTACACTTGGCTCTGACACAAAGCAAACCAAATGAAAGGCTACACTTGGCTCTGATACAAAGCAAACCAAATGAAAGGCTACACTTGGCTCTGACACAAAGCAAACCAAATGAAAGGCTACACTTGGCTCCGACACAAAGCAAACCAAATGAAAGGCTACACTTGGCTCTGATACAAAGCAAACCAAATGAAAGGCTACACTTGGCTCTGACACAAAGCAAACCAAATGAAAGGCTACACTTGGCTCTGACACAAAGCAAACCAAATGAAAGGCTACACTTGGCTCTGACACAAAGCAAACCAAATGAAAGGCTACACTTGGCTCTGACACAAAGCAATTGATATGTTTTAAAAGTAGGTTATATACTCTAAATGACCCATGTACATCTAAGTGTTAATCATTTTGAAAGTGTGTGTGTGTGTGTGTGTGTGTGTGTGTGTGTGTGTGTGTGTGTGTGTCCATTCTGCCTTCCAATATAATTACTGCCAACACAATAACTGTGTAGCCCTTTTGATTCATTCACTTTGATAATAAATAAACATACTATTATCATCAAAGTGAAGTTCTCCATACAATGGGGATATTAAACATGAACTCTTCTTATAAAAGAATCTTTTTGTGATAGCAGCATTTGGAGTACACTGTATGTATTGTAGCTTACCTCAATAAGTATTCCAAAGGCGGCTAAAAATTATTTTATATTTAGTAATCATGAGAAGCAAATTTTATTTCTGAAAGGACTATATAAACATGACACTACAAGGAATATACTAGATGACCAAGGGATTACTATATAAACATGACACTACATGGAATATACTAGATGACCAAGGGATTACTATATAAACATGACACTATATGGAATATACTAGATGACCAAGGGATTACTATATAAACATGACACTATATGGAATATACTAGATGACCAAGGGATTACTATATAAACATGACACTACATGGAATATACTAGATGATCAAGGGATTACTATATAAACATGACACTACATGGAATATACTAGATGACCAAGGGATTACTATATAAACATGACACTATATGGAATATACTAGATGACCAAGGGATTACTATATAAACATGACACTATATGGAATATACTAGATGACCAAGGGATTACTATATAAACATGACACTACATGGAATATACTAGATGACCAAGGGATTACTATATAAACATGACACTACATGGAATATACTAGATGACCAAGGGATTACTATATAAACATGACACTACATGGAATATACTAGATGACCAAGGGATTACTATATAAACATGACACTACATGGAATATACTAGATGACCAAGGGATTACTATATAAACATGACACTATATGGAATATACTAGATGACCAAGGGATTACTATATAAACATGACACTATATGGAATATACTAGATGACCAAGGGATTACTATATAAACATGACACTACATGGAATATACTAGATGACCAAGGGATTACTATATAAACATGACACTACATGGAATATACTAGATGACCAAGGGATTACTATATAAACATGACACTACATGGAATCTACTAGATGACCAAGGGATTACTATATAAACATGACACTACATGGATTCTACTAGATGACCAATGGATTACTATATAAACATGACACTACATGGAATATACTAGATGACCAAGGGATTACTATATAAACATGTCACTACATGGAATATACTAGATGACCAAGGGATTACTATATAAACATGACACTACATGGAATATACTAGATGACCAAGGGATTACCATATAAACATGACACTACATGGAATCTACTAGATGACCAAGGGATTACTATATAAACATGATACTACATGGAATATACTAGATGACCAAGGGATTACTATATAAACATGACACTACATGGAATCTACTAGATGACCAAGGGATTACTATATAAACATGACACTACATGGATTCTACTAGATGACCAATGGATTACTATATAAACATGACACTACATGGAATATACTAGATGACCAAGGGATTACTATATAAACATGTCACTACATGGAATATACTAGATGACCAAGGGATTACTATATAAACATGACACTACATGGAATATACTAGATGACCAAGGGATTACCATATAAACATGACACTACATGGAATCTACTAGATGACCAAGGGATTACTATATAAACATGACACTACATGGAATCTACTAGATGACGAAGGGATTACTATATAAACATGACACTACATGGATTCTACTAGATGACCAAGGGATTCCTATAAAAACATGACACTACATTGATTCTACTAGATGACCAAGGGATTACTATATAAACATGACACTACATGGAATATACTAGATGACCAAGGGATTACTATATAAACATAACACTACATGGAATATACTAGATGACCAAGGGATTACTATATAAACATGACACTACATGGATTCTACTAGATAACCAATGGATTACTATATAAACATGACACTACATGGAATATACTAGATGACCAAGGGATTACTATATAAACATGACACTACATGGAATATACTAGATGACCAAGGGATTACTATATAAACATGACACTACATGGATTCTACTCGAGGACCAAGGGATTACTATATAAACATGACACTACATGGATTCTACTCGAGGACCAAGGGATGACTTAATAAACATGATACTACATTGAATATAATTGAGGACCAAAGGATTACTATATAACATAATACATTGAATATAATTGAGATAAAGGATTACTATATAACATAACACTACATTGAAAATAATTGAGGACAAAAGGATTACTATATAACATAACACTACATTGAAAATGATTGAGGACCAAAGGATTACTATATAACATAACACTACATTGAAAATACTTCTCAGGATCAAATATTGCAACTTAGGATCACTTGTATACCATCTGGTTAATTTCAGATTATACTGGAGAATTACAAAAACAGATGTACCCAAAGAATGAAGCATAACTTAACATTGCACTCTATATAAAGAACACCTCAGCTGGTCTAAACAAATGTATTAAGATCTGATTTATAAGCAAGCATATACATTTAGTGTCCCAATGTCATAGCAAGCATATACATTTAGTGTCCCAATGTCATAGCAAGCATATACATTTAGTGTCCATATGTCATAGCAAGCATATACATTTAGTGTCCCAATGTCATAGCAAGCATATACATTGAGTGTCCCAATGTCATAGCAAGCATATACATTTAGTGTCCCAATGTCATAGCAAGCATATACATTTAGTGTTCCAATGTCATAGCAACATATGACTGTTGAAACTTGGGGCAGGTGTACAATTTTGAAAAGCTTGTATGATGCAGTTGATATCTTTGTACCAATGAGGTCCCAGGTTTGATCATAGCTGGTTCATGGATTACGGCACTCAGATAACACCAATTGTGATGAATGAATTAATCATCTAGTTTATTTTCTTTTACTTTTCCATTGTGAGGGTATATACATAATCATCTAGTTTATTTTCTTTTACTTTTCCTTTCTGATGGTACATACATAATTGGGTGGTAGTCAGTATTTCTTAAGTTTAATTTGCCCAAGAATCTAAAAGCAGTGACCTATTTAAGGTGGCACAAAGTTATTTCCCTGAAACAAACTGTATTTAAAGAGTTTTTTTCAAAAATAACTATTAGTCACATTAAGAAATAAACTGATTGCAAAGGATTGTTCAATAATTCTCAATAAGAAAAAAATTATCAAATAAATAAAAAAAGAGATCATGTGTACATATTGATAAACCTACTGCAGGACTTGAGGCTAGAAAGGCTTATTACAGTGACAAGCTTTCAATAGAAGAGATCAAGTGGTCATATTGAAAACTTACTATATGACTGATGGCAAAACCCCTCCGGTGGCCTAGTGGTTAGAGCGTCCACCGCAGAAGCGGGAGGTCGTGGGTTCGATCCCCGGCCGAGTCATACCAAAGACTTACAAAAATGGTACTAACAGCTGCCTCGCTTGACATTCAGCATTAAGAGGTTAGTGTTAGGACTGGTCGGCCTGGTGTCAGGATAATGTGACTGGGCGGGACATCATGCTACATGTCTGCGGCATGATACCCCAGTGGTAGACATCACTATAAACTGCCTCACTGCAGACATCGTAGCGATATGACTGAAAAATTTTAAAGCTGCGTTAAAAATCCTAATCAAAGAAACAAACAAACAAACAAAACTTGATGGCAAGAAATGCTCTTTAGAGTGACAGGCTAACATGAGCATTGGAAGGAAATGAAAAAGGAAAACAACACATTGGTCAAATTAAAGAAAACAAGTAATGTAAGTACAGTGCTAATTCAGTAAGTAAAACCAAATACTGTGTGTGTGTGTGTGTGTATGTGTGATAATTTAACATAGCTTTAACAACTGGTCAGTCATATCACTATGATGTCTGCAGTGTGGCAGTTTATAGTGATGCCTAGCACTGTAGCATCATGTCTCATAATGTTCAACCCTGTCACATTATCCTGACACCAGGCTGACCAGTCCTAACACTAACCTCTTAATGCTGAGTGTCAAGCATGACAGTTATTAGTACCATTTTTGTAAGTCTTTGGGATGACTTGGCAGGGGAGCGAACCCACGATCTCCTGCATCCAATGCAGATGCTCTAACCACCAGGCCACTAGAGCGGTCTCCAAAATACTCTTTTGGTTTGACTGGGATAAAAGCAAACTCCTTCTAGTACAGAAGTCCCCTGACAGGGGTATGACAGAAGACCCCCACCCCTAATTTAAATTTCTTGAAATAAAAAACTGAAATATGGTTTTCACAGTTTAAATTATTTGCTATGAATCACAGCAATTTTAAGAAAGAATCACTTTGAATGTTTGATTAAAATAAGAAAATACTTGTCAAATTCTTTCAAAGTAATATAACTGTTAAATATAATTATTTACTACATGCTTGGTATTTTTAATTATATAATTCTACACTTGGGAATGTTTAAACAATTAACTGTTTACAATTGCAGTGATGCAAGATGAAGTGAGTAATAGACTTCATTTCAGAAAAAGGTGTAATGAACCAGAACTGCACCATGAACTGCAATTGAATGTGCAAGTAACAGAAGGTATTATGTGGGAGTACTATTGTTCAAACCCATCAATAGGAAAACAGTATTATGCAATATACTTTTAAAAAATGTAATGTATACACACCTACATTGATAAAATCAAATGTACTGTATTAATGACATATACTTTAAAGCTGTTTATATGAAAAATAGTAACAATCATAACAGTGATAAGTTATTTCCATATCAAATGATGGGGAATCTGCTTACAAATCCTTCCAGCTGTTGCAGTCATGGATTTCATTACTAATAACATGGGTGGATTAAATCCATACCATTAAGGATATATGTACACCAAGAAGACAGTATTAGCACAAAACTCATTGTTGCTCTGCCAACATGAAGACTACTTTAGCTGTATTTTATGTTTAAATTTTGTTTATTTGTACCACTGCAAGTATAATAAAATACTTTTATCAAATCTTTACACTCATTTTGCACATATCTAACATCGTTTTGTATGTATTACTATGTGCTGTTATGATTAGTAACCTAGTATGAGATTGACATATGTGTTCAATAAATCTGATTATTCTGTTTGATATTGATGAAAAAATACACAAGATGTAAAAAAAAAATATAAATACATTTTATTAAACTGTTTTTATAGTTAAATAGATTCCAAACTGCACACAATACATTTTTTATTAAAGGGTGCAAGGGAGACCTGTAGGTACATCATGGTAAGTATAGTTACAATAAATACATACATAAAATCTCAATCAAATACACGAACAATTCCATCAAAATGAAGAATGAAATGTACAATACTGTAAATATTAAAGATCAAGGGGATTTGTCATGTCCCCATCATGGCTTTTGTATTAGAGGTTTTTCGTACCACTATCAAGGGAGGGGCTTTTTGTCCTATTGAGTTTTTGTCCTTGGGGACAGATAAAAGTCACAAACAGCTTGGAAATATAAATGAATTGTACAAGCAAAAGAAGGTGAGATTCACCATTTATATTCAGCATCATTGGCCAATCATTCATTAATATATGCAATTTATATATGTAATCAAATTCATTGAGTCAGACATATCCTTATATGTTGGTACACCAAACAGTATGTAACTATTACAAATTATCAACGATGAATTGTGACCATAATGAAGAATTCATTGTTTGCTTTTAATGTGTATCCAGCATGATTGGGTATTCAAACAGCTACCAGTGTATCCAGCATGATTGGGTATTCAAACACCTACCTGTGTATCCAACATGATTGGGTATTCAAACAGCAACCAGTGTATCCAACATAATTGGGTATTCAAACAGCTACCTGTGTATCCAATATGATTGGGTATTCAAACAGCAACCACTGTATCCAACATGATTGGGTATTCAAACAGCTACCTGTGTATCCAACATGATTGGGTATTCAAACAGCTACCAGTGTATCCAACATGATTGGGTATTCAAACAGCTACCAGTGTATCCAACATGATTGGGTATTCAAACAGCTACCTGTGTATCCAACATGATTGGGTATTCAAACAGCTACCAGTGTATCCAGCATGATTGGGTATTCAAACAGCTACCAGTGTATCCAACATGATTGGGTATTCAAACAGCTACCAGTGTATCCAACATGATTGGATATTAAAACAGCTACCACTGTATCCAATGTGATTGGGTATTAAAACAGCTACCAGTGTATCCAACATGATTGGGTATTCAAACAGCTACCAGTGTATCCAACATGATTGGATATTAAAACAGCTACCAGTGTATCAAACATGATTGGGTATTAAAACAGCTACCAGTGTATCCAACATGATTGGATATTAAAACAGCTACCACTGTATCCAACATGATTGGGTATTCAAACAATTACCAGTAAGTATCCATTTGACTATTACAAATTCTCAACCTGGTATAATTTATGGTAAAGAATACTATCTTGATGAAAACTTCACTAATTCATGTAAAACAAAACTATCAATAGGGAATTCAAACATCTACCAGTTTGTATCCAGCATCATCAGATATCAGGTAGTCAAACATCTAGCAGTATGTATCAAACATCATCAGGTATTCAAACAGCTACCTTAGAGTATCCAGCATTAACAGGTATTCAAACAGCTACAATTGTATCAGTCATGATCAAGTATTGGTATTCACACAGCTACCAGTGTATCTATCATGATCAGGGACTCAAACAGCTATCAGTGTATTGATCATGATCATGTATTCAAACAGCTACCAGTGTATCCATCATGATCAGATATTCAAACAGCTATCAATGTGTATCCAGCATGAACAGGTATTTAAAAAGCTATCAGAGTGCATCCAGCATGAACAGGTATTCCAATAGCTACCATTGTATGTCATGATCAGGTATTCACACAGCTACCATTGTATCCATCATGATCAGGTATTCAAACAGCTACCATTGTATCCATCATGATCATGTATTCCAACAGTTACCAGTGTGTCTCCAATGTCATTAGATATTTAAACAGCTATCAGTATGTATCAAGCATGATAAGGTATTCAAACAGCTACAAATGTGTATCTGAGCTACTACCAGAGATTATCAAACATCATCAGATATTCAAACAATTACCAGTGTATCCAACATGATCAGGTATTGGTATTCACACAGCTACCAGTGTATCCATCATGATCAGATATTGGTATTCACACAGCTACCAGTGTATCCATCATGATCAGATATTCAAACAGCTACCAGAGTATCCATCATGATCATGTATTCAAACAGCTACCAGTGTGTCTCCAACAGCATTAGATATTTAAACAGCTATCAGTATGTATCAAGAATGATAAGGTATTCAAACAGCTACCAGTGTGTATTCGAGCTACTACCAGAGATTATCAAACATCATCAGGTATTCAAACAATTACCAGTGTATCCAACATGATTATGTATTCAAACAGCTACCAGTGTGTATCCAACATGATCAGGTATTCAAACAACTAGCAGTGTGTATCGAAACATTATTGGGTATTCAACCTGCTACCAGTTGGTATCCAACATCATCGGATATTTAAACAGTTACCAGTGTGTATCCAACATGAACAGGTATTCAAATAGCTACCATTGTATGCATCATGAGCATGTATTGGTATTCACACAGCTACCTGTTTATCCAACATGATTGGGTATTGGTATGCAAACAGCTATCAGTGTGCATAAAGGATGATCAGGTATTCAAACAGTTACCAGTGTGCATAAAGGATGATCAGGTAATATCATCCAATATTTAAACAGTTTCCAGTGTGCATCCAACATGATCAGGTAATCAATTTGATTTCCATTTTCCAATAATTAATCTCATTATTTAAAATTGTTGAGTCAATGGGTATTTCAAAATTAATGTTTGAAAATCAACAATGTTCACAATAAAACTATATTAATATATAGTCCAATGCAAAACAGTTGCTGTTATACACATTTGGGTCATAATTTCAAATCCAATAGTACCAGATGATGAAGATATGAAGACACATTACTGATTCTTGTGTCCTAGAAGAGACTTGCTTTTACATAAATTTATAAATTGTTCCTCCAATATAAAAATTAGAATATTCAAATCATATTTCAGCACAGTGTAGTGTGCCTCTCTGTAAACAATCTTTGCTGAATGTACCAAAAGAAAACTAGTTACAAGGTATAATCATAGTCTGCATTTTCTATTATGCCCTCCAAGATGGAACAGTACCTCTAACATGTTTGTAAACTATACTGTAATCAGTTTTGAAAAGTAACAAGTATGTATTTGTAATAATGACAAGACTATTAATTCAATGTCAGTTACTACTGGAGTATAAGGTATGCTCTCTGTACGGATGTAACTGTGGGGAGGCTGGGAGGGTAATTGTATAGTAGAATTAGGTAAGTATTATTGAAGAAAGAGTTTACTAGAAAGTATTGGTTTCTTCTTCAAATACGTTACCAAACGATAAAACCTTAGAAGAATATGTAAGAGGAGAGAGATAACCCCATTGCCTCGATACGACTATCACTGGTTCCCTTAGGTATGTGAAACGGCTTCTAAATAACCCGACTGGAAAACAGACTCCATATAACCAGGGAGCAGATTCGAAAACGTTTCCTTGGCGCAAATCCAGCAGAAGCTGCATCTTTATGAAGCTGCCGAACGACCTGGAAAGGTTACCTTTTGCTTCAAGGGTGAAAGTTCCTCCAGATCGAATTGAGCCTTTCAGGGTGAGAAATTTCTGATAAAAACTGGAGAAGTTTACTCAGATCTCAGATGACCATCTCATTTGAGAGATTCTCCACCACATGTTTTGAGAACTGTCTGTTCTTAAAACGAAGATCCAGATGCGCAAATTCAGCAGCTCTGGATTGGGATAAAACACCTGTCATCGTATTTGCTAAAAGCAGATGTTTTGAAATTCTGTTGCTAGAATGATGAAGTTGGTTCAAGATTCCCATTTGATTGCTGTCATCAGGATAAGATACTCCGGTTCTTTTGATTCTTATATCGCCTTCAGAACCCGAGCCTTTCTATAAATGTATTCATTAGGCCGTTCCGATATATAGAAAGATAATCGATTATTCAAGCCTTTTTGATCCGGGATTGGTGCGACAAAAGTTTGAATATTTGGTATTCCACTTTGTCGCCAATAAGTACATCATAGGTCGATCCAATGGATCATCTATGATGTGAAAACTGAGCGATGAAGGGAGCATTCCGTTTGTATTAGGTCTTCCTTGCAGGATAATGGTCTGCCAATACATTAGCCAGCCTATGTTTTGTCAAACTGAAACGTGAATTTGTCTTGGGGACGCCACTTTAGAAAATCCCAAACAAGATATGAAGACTTAGTTATATTTTGTTGTTTGAGATAAGTCACCACATTGGAATTGTCGGACAGAATAAGAACTCTCTTCCATTTAGATTCTCCACCCACCAATAAAAAAAGTTTTCAAAATGGTTTTATTCTCGAGAATGTTGATGTAACTAATGATACTGACGGAGCCACATTCTTATGGCATCCTGTTGGTCCACTCTAATCGCATTGTCTCTACAATGTACGGTATTAGAGCCTGTTGCTGTATTTCATCGCGAATCCAGAAGCGTAAAGAAATTGACTGAATACACTTAGGTAAAAAAGTAAGTAATATGTGTTGCGTTGTAGTTGAAATAACTATGGGCAAACGCTTAGGAGGTGAGCAGAACCTGATACCGGGTCCCCTAAGAAATCATTTGTCGGGTCTATATGTCGTCATGGTAAGTCTTCCCCATTCGGCTACGAAAGATTGGAGCCTTCTAACTTTTGTAATCTGTGATAAGGGGGTAGGACGAATTAAGACAGTCTCGTGGAAAGATAACGAAAACAATCGATCTCCTTTGACTGTTTCACTTAGTTCGGGAGAACTGTGGTTTTCGAAGGTTGTACATTCGGTTGGACTGATTCCCATTTTGATCAGAATTATATGGCCATGAAGGAACACGGTCACCTAGGCTGGCATGACGTCCATTTCTTGAATTTAAGATGAGGTACGGGATATGGATCCATGTATATGGTCCGTAATTCCGATATGTGAGACTCTGACTGAGGCTGCTCTTTCTTTTCATGTCACTCCCCAGTAAATTATGTGGTTTCGAACTCTTGTGTGTAATCTGATATTTTCGTCCCTCGTGTCGAAAGAATTTCTGCCGATTGACTTATGTCCATAATATGCAAGCCCGACATGAATTCAAAGAATGACATACAGATAAAACTACACGTCTAGTGGTTGTCAGAATGGTCTCGCTCCTTGTCTAAATCTGTAAGACAAAATAGAGTAGACACTATAGGTATGTAATGTAGTGAGTGCCCTGCTTTACGAACGTATTAGTGTATATCCCGAGTTACCCACTATGATAAATACCGGTAAAAGGACACACATGGCATGTACATGTATAGAACTAGAGCATTACATTTCATATTTACAAAGTTGTCGTTAAATAATCAAGTCTAGTAACAACTTGCACACAAGAAAGAAAATTTGTGACTGCATATACAGGTAAAAATCACTGAAGAGTCCCTTATCGTAATTACATGCAAGAGCTGGATGCTATTTTGTAAACCATGTATTAGAAAATTTACTTGTACTTATCTTACTACGCGGAAGCGATACAGTAATATTACAAACAAAAGCTAACCATACAAAAGGAACTGAAGCGTCACTATTGGTGTTTACGAAGTAGAAGTTACATTATCCATTATGAGACAATGCTATCTATAGGAAAGGCCCAATCACGTTTTATAAAGTAAAAGAAGTAGAGCGTCAGTATACACCAATGAGTTAGACTCTAAGACATGATAATATAGAAAATTAACCACATTTATCTTGACTCAACGGAAATTATACATCAATACTAAATGAATTTATATATCACTCACCAGACATGTATGTGTACATGCGGTTATAGTAATGTGAGAGAACAACATGCGACCCGTGCATGCGTGTACCAAAACTAATAATGCAGACAGTTAGCGTTAGGAAAATATGTCTTTGGCAATAGATAGAACTGAAAAAGATGGAAATTTATATAGATGGAGTTTACTTCCCTTCGAAGATCCAACTCCTCCAACATGGTTTGAGGTAGAAAACAACCAAACGGTTGGCATGTATTTTGTGAGGCATCTCTGTAGAGAGTGTGTCGAATTCACGGGATTTGGAGTCCAATCCCGTTATCAATGGAGAGATCACTCTATCTAAATGCACCTTAGTGTGCAGATACATATTTATCTACATGTATAACGTTTTAATCTGGAAGGGCTGGATTTGCTGGGTAGTCAGTGATTAGACGTATATCTAGTTTCTGTAGAACTATGCTATGCATTTACATTCTTGGATTATAGATAGATGGAATACATTTTCAATATAAAGGTCTTCTATGATTTTATTCTTAACAATACCGGACAGAGTTTATTGTTATAAACTAATTCGTATATCTGAACATAAACTATTTATGATCTTTTGTGTTTAAAATCATTTTCTATTTATATTTTAATTTAGATGCATGGCCAATGCAGTCTGAAATAAAGAATTCTTGTATTATGGTTTCGTCGCCTTTTTCTAAGTGGTGATGTAATGATCTTACGTATATTATAATTTAGTTTCCCTACTTAGACTGCCGCTTCGTATGTTAAAATTATATGCGTTGTCTCAGTTTTGAATTACAAATTATTTTAGCTCAAGTTTTGTTATATTACTAATTTGTATAGCTTGTTATATTGTAGTTCCATCCTTTGTCCTAAAATTAGTTATTTAATCTATTTAAATGTTTATTGCAGTGGAATGAAGTTTCCATTATACCCAAATTAGTAATTATCAAAAGTTCTATCAATTGATTACTTCACTTTCATCTTTTGACCCCAAAATCAATGGGCTTCTTCCTATCCAAAAGGCAAGTCATTGACAAACGTTGGTAAATGAAGTACATGGTTGAGGTCCAAAAGTTAGATCAAGAAACATTTTTTTGCTTTCAGTCAGTGACCTTGACATTTGACCCCACGTCAGTAGGATTCTTCTTTATTGCATGTGCAAGCTATCCACATCATTTGGCTTAGGTCCATAATGTAGAACTAATGTTATTGTAAGAAGAAAAAAAACAATTTATTCTGTCAGTTCTAGTGACATTTAACCTTTGGCCTCAAAACAATACGTGACCTTGAAATTTGATCTAAAAATCATTAATCCATCTGCATGCCATCCATAAAAAGTGGTGATAATGTATGACGAAGAAATGATTTTATTGCGTAAAAAAGAACAAAGTCATATAAAGACAGCCAAAAGGACAGACAGTATCTTAGCCAAAATGTGATCCAAATGAATGGCAGACACATAAAAATGAAATATCTAATGTCTTAACAAACTCAACCAATCAGACGCAAGAGGTTCTCGTTAACATCTTGAGTAATCACGAGACATTGCTGTGTATAGAAAGTACCGTGTGCTCTCACAATTCATTGGGCACATAAACGAAGTAGAGTATTCATTTCATAAAAAGCCACGTCTAGATATTATGTGAATATTAAGCATAAAAGTAAACAAATTTACCTGGACAAATATTAAAATTATACATTTGAAATCATATCTATTGATTTTGCTGTTGGCCAGCTAGAAAGTGTGAGCGAAGATATTAAGAAATACATGTTTCCAAAAACAGATGCACCCACATGAATCCATATTCAGTTGGAAAGAAGGATCATTCTATATTGACTTTATAGTTCATAGTCAATGAATAGACAAGGTCAGCAACAATGACCTTAAACATCAAAGTTATTTGATGTCATTAAATAGTTGGTTCCTTCCTTAAGTATTCAAATATTGCTAAAAAAAATCAATGTCGTAAATGGAAATAGGCAGAACGAGCAGCATATATAAAACTAAATAAACACACACAGATAGAACCGGACATACAGACAGACAGACAGAACGACACAGATAGATAGATAGATAGGTATATATATATATATATATATATATATATATATATATATATATATATATATATATATATATTATATATATATATATATATATAGACAGAAAGAAAAAAGAAAGAAAAAAATGAATCCTTTATAGTGTTCATGTGCTCAGCCATCACAAACTCCATATTAATGTGCTGACGTCGTTCTTAATAAGTGTTGTCGATGATCTCAGTGATATAAACTTATGTTCCAAGTTTGATCACAATTTTTTTATTACAAAAAAAAAGCCTCAAGAGAAAACGTCGGCAAATTCCGCCTGCAGGCTTGATCAATGACAACGGTTCTAACTGTTAAAATAGATCATGGAGTGTGGCTTTAAAAATGACTTATTGCGTCTGCGGCCTGTAGGAAGTTGCCCATGTCTGCTGTGTTCACAAGCAAGATTTGATGGACCAGTCCCGGATTACCCATTAGGCAGAGTAGGCAACTGCCTATGGACCCCACGACTTTTATGGGCCCCATCAGGGGCCCCCATGAGACCGTGACCGTGGGTCTGGGGCCCCAAAAGTTTGACTGCCTATGGGCCTCCACGGTGCTTAATCCGGCGCTGTGATGGACATACAACGGCTGACGGACACATGTCATATCACAGTTTAATCGGCCAAAAATCGAGGTGAGTTTATAAACGTATCCAGTTACAGCAAAACGTGATCATTAAATTTGTACAGAGACATGATAATATTTACCTACGGGATTTCCTACCAACTAGTTTTCATTTATTTACTGTAAATCACAAAATATTAATCAGTAGAACAAATATGGCAAAAATCAGGTAGGCTAGGTAATTTTATGAGGACTTTTATGTCCAAGCCATACAAAATATGTTTACTTCTATTTGCAATGATCATCATATTTAACCCACACTCATTGCCAATTATTAACTAGTTATAATGCGTTTACAAAATAGAAACATCCTCAGTTTCTCTAATCAGGAACAACATGAACTTGATTATGGACATGGTCAAGTCCAAAGTATAATTATATATAGCAAATTATGAATTTAAAACTAATAAACAATGCAAACTAAATAACCATCATACATGTTATGCATTAATGTCACTGTAATTTCTAACATAAAATCATTGTGTGCTATATATATTCAAGCCAACATATTTTGGAACATAAAAATAATGTTTTATCCAAGCATATTATTCCTAATATTAACACGAAATGCACAACAGTATGCTCAGAAAAGATTCTTCTTTCTGATATACACAAACTCATAGAACATTCTTTGTCTTATGTCAAAAAACGACGATGACCACTGGGGGACGAGGGTGGGGGAGCGAACCAAATGCTGAATAATTCAGACTGTATTGAAATAATTCATATTGAAATAAATCAGCAAAACACAGTTGTGCCATCTTTTAAATAATCATCAGGGTTCGACATGCGGTCAAGTTTAGATAACTGAGACTGTATTGTGCTCATTTTAATTATCCCATGGGTTTAGAATGCAGTCCGGTTCTGATAACGGACATAACTGTATTGTACCCATCCTTGTAATTATTTCCAGAATTTAGCACGCAGACAAGTCCCCTGGGTTTATCATGCAGTCGAACTCAGATAATTGCGACTGTATTGTGCATCTATTGTTCATAATCCGTGGGATTCAATATGCAATCAAAGTCCGATAAATGATACTATATTATCGTTTCAATAAACCACAGGGTTTAGCATACAGCTAATATTAGACTCCAATCTGTGTGATATAAATATATGATCACCATCCAGTAAATGAGGCCTTAAGGTAACCAGCGGTGTCATTTAATACATAGATATCTCATAAAATGCAAGCCAAGCCAACAATACATATGACAATTATGTAACATGAGCATGCTAGTTCCTTGCGTTCAGTTTTTCTATAGATAATAAAACCTAATTTAAATCCTTGAACATGTAAAATTATTGTGTAAAATACACATTTTTCCTGCAATTATTTGAATAACTATTTACACTTTTCACCCCACCCCTACTCATTTGAACCTTTATCAAGAGGCAGATGTGGGCATTATATCAATCATGTATGGAATACGAAGAAAAACAAATGGTTTAAAGGCAAGAATATAGTATCTACAAGGCAAGTTCAAATGTAACTGGGGCTGTAAAACACCCAAGTCAGGGTAATTTTAATGAAATAGGTGGAAATTAGTGGCATTTGATTACTATTGCCATATTTCAATATTGTATCTGATAAAATATTAAGCGTGACAATTTTATTGTCGAAACTCGATTTTGTTTTTGTTTTTTTCTATGAAAGCTAAATAATTAATGCAAACAAGTAAGCTTTAGAAAATTAATTTCATTTGTTTTACATCATTTGTAGCACAGGATAAATGGCGGCCAGTTTATCTGGTGGAAGAAGAGCTTAAGAAATCACACAAAACGAACCACTAATCCATGGCAAACTACTGTCAAAGTCTCGGACACAGACAGCTGTAAGATGTGTGAGTGATCTGCTTTAGACCACTCGGCCACTTAGTTTGTTGAGACCTCTTAGCCTAATCGTACCATGTTTTGTTGAGACCTCTTAACCTCATCGTACCATGTTTTGTTGAGACCTCTTAACCTCATCGTACCATGTTTTGTTGAGACCTCTTAATCTCATTGTACCATGTTTTGTTGACACCTCTTAGCCTCATCGTACCATGTTTTGCTGGTTTAGACACAAATGTGACACCATGTGCTCCGAAAGGTATTCTATTTTATATGCTTTAGTTCCCTCTCTTTTCTTTTTGTTTTTGTATATAAGAATAATACATATAGTATATATATATAATTATGTCAGGGTTAATCTTTGTTCTGTTCTGTCAAAATGATTAGAGTGTGTTTTTTCACATGAGTCCGGAATGGAATTTTCTCCCTTCCATTTGGCTAGATATGGCACTGAGACAGGTTTCCGTATTCCTCTCTTTGTTTAGAACTTAGGATAATACTTCTCTTTCTTTTGACAGATGTCTTTGCTTGAGCCAGGTTTGTCCTTGTGAAATTTGTGCGTGTGTGTGTGTGTGTGTGTGTGTGTGTGTGTGTGAGAGAGAGAGGCATTATATAGGTCACGGTTTAAAAGGTTTCTTGCACCTTATGTAAGCATATGTATAAAATTTTGAAAAGTAAAGCTTTTTAAAGATATAAGTAAAATATCCCTGAATCAAAAGATAACAAATAAAATATCTATTTGCGTGTATGTTTGTTTTATGCGTGTGTGTATGTAATTTTTTTTAGTTGTTTATTTTGTACACCGTAGCGTATATATATATATATATATATATATATATATATATATATATATATATATATATATATATATATATATATATATATATATATATATAAAGTATCAATAATATTTGTTATATCCTACTGATATTGTTTATATTTTATTTATCGAATTTTCAGACAATACTGGTTATTTTTCTAAATGATGTTAACTTATTATAACTAAATTTTCCAAGACAGACATAAACGTAACCTTGGGACAAAATGTTGAACTTACAAGATTATATACTGAGTCTGAAATCCATTTCGAAAACTTGTGTTCATGGAGAAATCAGGATGGAATAATTTTATATGAACAATACGTTTGGTAATTGTTGATACAGGACAAGTTAAGTTGTTGAGTAGAAACCATTTGTTTCTGTTAGTCATGGTGACTTTATCTATTGACATTTGAAGCCCAAAATGAGCAGGAATCTTGCTTAACCAAAGTGCAAGTTAAATGCAAGTTTGGAAATTACAGATAGTGAAGTTATTTGAGTTATTGAATATAATTGTTTCTTTCAGTCACTTTGACCTTTGATCTTATGATCCTGAAAATGGTCAGGTTCATCCTACACCAAATGCAAGCTATCCACAAAGTTTAGTAACTGTAGACTGTCTTCTTTTATCGACTGTGACCTTGAGTTTCAATTTTCAGGATTATTCTTTATATGATGTGAAAGCCATCCACATCGTGTTTAACTGTTGCTAGCGGACAACTTAAGTTACTGTAAAGAAATATATATATATATATATATATATATATATATATATATATATATATATATATATATATATATATATATATATATATATATAATGGCTGAATTTTAAATTAAATAGGATACAGCAGTATTTTTGTAAAAAAATTACTCAATATATTTTAGTTTAAAATTACTTCCAATAGAATTTAATGAAAAATTACGTTTAATATAATTTAGAGAAAATATTTTAATCTTTTTACTTTTACAAAATAGTTCTGTCCTAATAATATCATCCGGGTCTTTTGAACCGAGTCCTCGATGCTCGATGGAGAGAAAAAAATTACTTTCATAAAGCAAGGTAAAAGGTTAAAGATTAAGAATGCAATGATTAAACCAGTGTTGAGACTGTCGGTAAAATTACAAAAAATACAATAAAAATAATGCAAGACATTTAATAAAGTTTAAAAAATATAAAAGAAAAATACTGCAAATACTCAGTAAAAAACAATGAAAAGTACGATTGCAAACTATTTTGCAAAATTTAAAAAATACAATTAAAAGAACGCTTCACATCATTTAATAAAATAAAAAAATACAATGAAAAGATCATTGAGAGCATTTCACGACATCAAATAAAATTAAAAAAATACAATGAAAAGATCACTGAGAGCATTTCACGACATCAAATAAAATTAAAAAATACAATGAAAAGATCATTGAGAACACTTCACGACATCAAATAAAATTAAAAAATACAATGAAAAGATCATTGAGAGCATTTCACGACATTAAATAAAATTAAAAAATACAATGAAAAGATCATTGAGAACACTTCACGACATCAAATAAAATTAAAAAATACAATGAAAAGATCATTGAGAGCATTTCACGACATCAAATAAAATTAAAAAATACAATGAAAAGATCATTGAGAGCATTTCACGACATCAAATAAAATTAAAAAATACAATGAAAAGATCATTGAGAGCATTTCACGACATCAAGTAAAATTAAAAAATACAATGAAAAGATCATTGAGAGCATTTCACGACATCAAATAAAATTAAAAAATACAATGAAAAGATCATTGAGATCATTTCACGACATCAAATAAAATTAAAAAATACAATGAAAAGATCATTGAGATCATTTCACGACATCAAATAAAATTAAAAAATACAATGAAAAGATCATTGAGAGCATTTCACGACATCAAAAAAAAATTAAAAAATACAATGAAAAGATCATTGAGAACACTTCACGACATCAAATAAAATTAAAAAATACAATGAAAAGATCATTGAGAACACTTCACGACATCAAATAAAATTAAAAAATACAATGAAAAGATCATTGAGAGCATTTCAAGACATCAAATAAAATTAAAAAATACAATGAAAAGGTCATTGAGAGCATTTCACGACATCAAAAAAAATTAAAAAATACAATTAAAAGAACGCTTCACATCATTTAATAAAATTAAAAAATACAATGAAAAGATCATTGAGAGCATTTCACGACATCAAATAAAATTAAAAAATACAATTAAAAGAACGCTTCACATCATTTAATAAAATTAAAAAATACAATGAAAAGGTCATTGAGAGCATTTCACGACATCAAAAAAAGTTAAAAAATACAAATATAAAAGATCATTGAGAGCACTTCACGACATCAAATAAAATTAAAAAATACAATAAAAAGATCATTGAGAGCATTTCACGACATCAAATAAAATTAAAAAATACAAATATAAAAGATCATTGAGAGCACTTCACGACATCAAATAAAATTAAAAAATATAATGAAAAGATCATTGAGAGCATTTCACAACATCAAATAAAATAAAAAAATACAATGAAAAGATCATTGAGATCATTTCACGACATCAAATAAAATTGAAAGAATACAATGAAAAGATCATTGAGAACATTTCACGACATCAAATAAAATTAAAAAATACAATGAAAAGATCATTGAGAGCACTTCACGACATCAAATAAAATTAAAAAATACAATGAAAAGATCATTGAGAGCATTTCACGACATCAAATAAAATTAAAAAATACAATGAAAAAATCATTGAGAGCACTTCACGACATCAAATAAAATTAAAAAATACAATGAAAAGATCATTGAGAGCATTTCACGACATCAAATAAAATTAAAAAATACAATGAAAAGATCATTGAGAACACTTCACGACATCAAATAAAATTAAAAAATACAATGAAAAGATCATTGAGAGCATTTCACGACATCAAATAAAATTAAAAAATACAATGAAAAGATCATTGAGAACATTTCACGACATCAAAAAAAATTAAAAAATACAAATATAAAAGATCATTGAGAGCACTTCACGACATCAAATAAAATTGAAAGAATACAATGAAAAGATCATTGAGAACACTTCACGACATCAAATAAAATTAAAAAATACAATGAAAAGATCATTGAGAGCACTTCACGACATCAAATAAAATTGAAAGAATACAATGAAAAGATCATTGAGAGCATTTCACGACATCAAATAAAATTAAAAAATACAATGAAAAGATCATTGAGAGCATTTCACGACATCAAATAAAATTAAAAAATACAATGAAAAGATCATTGAGAGCATTTCACGACATCAAATAAAATTGAAAGAATACAATGACCAAAAGGTTTTAAGATATTTCAATAAAATTCTACGACTAGTCCTGTCAGACACTTATCGCCATAACAAGAGGATTCTAGACGTGTATGTTATTTAATAACTGGAAAGAAACACTAACATGTTTTGTTTATTATCTTACTGTGTATTTGTGTTGTGAGCAGGAGTGGTTTGAGTATCCTTAAGTGCTAAAAACGAGGATCACGTGGACATTGCGGGATTGATACGTATTCTACCTGGATTAACAAGTTGGGGTGTATAATATGTATTAGGACATGGTTGAAAACGTTCTGTGCGCTGCTGAGTATACTGGGGACACACATCGTGGTCTCACTCGTTTGGCCAAATATTCCTCGAGATTATGGTCATCTCGGCATAACCTTTTGAGTTTGTGATTTTATGGGTTTATGGGTTTTGTAACAATGGAAGAGGTAAACCATCAATACGACTATATAATTCGGCTAGTCCAGGGTAAGCATGGGTTAGAAGTTGAAGGAAAACCCTAAGAAACTCGGAATCAAAGCAGAAGACGCCACAATATCCGTGAGTAGTTGTGCTAATGATTGCTTAGTGAATGAGAGGTAATCTGCGATACGGACAACTTGAAGTAAAGAATTTAGGTAATTATATAATATAGTGCCTTTGTCAATTGACAAAAATAAATGTCTAGCTACAGTTATGTCAAATTCAAACATATGGAGAAAAAATCCGTCCACCTCTGAAGCGCGTGTAACACTGCTAAAAGGTCAACCACTTTTTCGATTACAGGGGATCGCAGAACAATATTCTTGTTTCTACCAAACATGTATGTGATTGACTCTTCTATCCTTCAACTGTTGCCTCAGCCGATCCTTTTCAAAAAGTGCTTTTGAAAATTAACCAGTAATTGTCTCCCACCGCACGATCTATTCGGGGGTATGTCCAGTGTTACAGTGCTAGTTTCGACAAAGGCACAACATATATAATTTGTGACCTAATTATTTTCTTACTCAGAAGTCCATTAATACAAAGACATAGTTATCCAAAACAGAATAAGCACGCCCGTTCTGTGTCATTAATGACGCGTGTTCTTTGTCGGTATTAAATAAATACTCGGGAAAAACATTTATCGTCTTTATTGATTAGAACTAAAAACAAGGACATAGATGTTTATTTGCGGTAAACTAGTATATGGTGGTAAAGAAGGATGTGTTTGAGGATAACATTCTGAAATACTTCCGTGTGAGCGTATAGTTTGAAGTCAGTAAAGAAATATTCAAGGGATTGTCAAAGATGTGTTATCCTAGATGGCTGCTAGATGAATATAATTGGAAAATTGCTGTAAAAGGGATACATTTATTTAGTGAAGTTGAGCAACTTTTGTAGATTTGTCATAACAAGTAGTGATATACCCATTATATGTCATAGACATCGTAACGACTGCGCCATGACACGGAATGATCATAATACAAAACGACAATCTTTAAGAAAGCGATGTTGATTTTAACATTCGAGTATTATTTGGTTCATGAGGTAAACTAATATTTAATTTGATGAGATGTCTAGAATATGTGGTACGACGCGGTTTGTCATGAAACGAAATTTACAAGTCCGAAGGACATTATCCTTTATCATCCAGAAATAGACTATTACTACAGTCAGGCTGAGACAAGGGTCTAAGCGTGGGACGGATATTACAATGTAAAATGTCCTTACCGGTACAATGATTTAAAGTTGATAACGCTAGTGTTGTGTAAAGTTGATGGTCATCAGATACAAGGATTATGTCTGTTAAATCAAGTAATTGTGTAACGTGTGTTGATGTTGTGTTAAATGGGACAGGGAATGATTGAATTCAATACATCACGAGGGGTCGCTGCTAGGACAAAATTACTATATAGGTGGCGATCTTTACGCGTTGCTATAAATGACCCAAACTAATAAAAGTGACGTGGATCTTTCGGCGTTATTGAATACCCATATAATCGGTAGATATAATGATCTCGATTTGATTGATTGATTCATCTAAAACATGATTTGGAATCAGTATAGCAGGTAATTTGCTTGCTGCCAATTTCGCTGTTGCTATCTGTAATGTCTTTAATGTATGCCTAATTTGCTGAGATTCCAGCATTTGAGCAGCAATGACTTCTTCCAATTTCTGATATTGTTGACGTATATTTTATTCAGTGTCAAACATCATTTTCTCTAACAGCAGAAGCGTTCTCGAGTTTCAATCAAGGAGGAAAACATACCTCCATGTCGAGCAAGAGCACCTATAATTTTCCTAATGAGGCAACGTCTCCCATTGTAGCCAGACCAAATAGGTGTTTGCCTCTTTCACCAATGAAGTGCGAATTTGCTCTTTTTGACACATTTGAAGGTTGAAAAACACCTCGCGGTATTAACTCATTAATTAATTAGATTGTTGTTGTTAAACTGTGCATTTATTGTAAGACTTATTGCATTTCATTGCTGAAGAATGGAATTTTTGTAGCTATATTTTACATTTTTAACACAATACTCTATAAGTTAGACTGAACTGTTCTCTTTAATCTGTATTTGAAACGCGTGGATCCGCCTATCGGCTAAACGATATACTGGTCGGAGAGACTGTAAGATAACTCCATAGTTCAATCTTTGCTCATCCACTAAAGACATGGATTCAGAGTCACGAGAAGCAGTCCTACGACCCAAATTCACATTCAACCCAATCTCAGACCTTTGTGATATTTGCCGGCAAAAGAAGAAAAAAGAAATAGAAGGCATGAGGACTTGATGGAATGGCGACATGGACTAGAATTATATCTCCCATTTACGAAGGAATTTCCTTCTGAAGTTTGTACTGATTCAATGACAAAATATTCGACCTAGTCTTTTGCGACGAGTATTCGATTGTTTGCGTGTCCTGTGAAATACTTCTTTTAATCCTGGAGAAACATTCGCCATTGGTGGCCATGATAGCTTGGATACATCGGTCCACTATTCCAATTAATGTTTCTTCTCAGAAATTCATTTGTATTTAAAAGGTATATCAACTATAAAGTGTTCATAGATTTCAAAAATGCTTTTGACAGAGTGTGGCATGAGTCATCGTGGGATACAATGAAGACGTACAATTTGGGTCAAAAGTTGACCAATACCATCACGCAGCTGCACGCCAACGCTACCAGTGCAGTAATTGCTCAAGGGTATGTGGGGGACTGGTTCAAGACAACAGTTGTAGTACGTCAAGGCTGTCTCCGTCACCCACGCTTTTCAACATCTACTTAGAGCGCATCATGAGCAAAGCCCTGGAAAACCACAGTGAGACAGTCAGCATTATAGGGCGTAACATCACCAACCTCCGCTTTGCAGACAGCATTGATGGGCTGGAAGGCAGTAAAGACGTGCTTGCCCCCTTAGTGAAGAACCGGGATGAAACATCGTCCATATTTGACATGGAGATAAGAGCTGAGAAGACAAAGCTGATGACAAATAGTGGCAAACAAATATCAGCCAAGATTAAAGTCAGAGGACAGGAACTGGAAACAGTAGGCCAGTTCAAATATCTTGGTTCCATTATCACTAAAGAGAGGTCAGAAATAGAAATATGGTCACGAGCAGCACAAACAACGGCAGCTATGTCAAATCTAAGACCCATTTGGAGAGACAAAACTATCTGTCTGAAAACTAAAATCAGACTATTGAGAGCACTAGTCATCTCAAACTTTTTGTATTCATGTGAGGGCATAGACCCTGACAGCAGAGTTAGAACGAAGAATTCAGGCACTTGAAATGAGATGCTACAGAACCGTCCTTGCCATCTCTTACATGGACCACATAACAAATGAAGAAGTGCGTAACACCATCAGGCACAAAGTAGGCCATTATGAAGACCTCCTCACCACTTTAAAAAAGAGAAAGCTGAAATGGTAGGGCCATGTCACTAGAGCCAACAGTCTATCCACAACAGTCACGCATGTCAGCATCCTGGGTGATAGAATGAGAGGTAGGCAGATGAAACACGTGGACTGACAACCACTTCTGTCGATGGAGGAGTGGACATCATCTTTTTAACCGAAGTTTTGAGTTCTTCTCGTTGGGGAGTGGGGGAAGTGGTCAACAAAGAAGCTGCAATCTTACTAGAAATGGTAGTTACGGTGGATGTTTGAATGGACAAGAGGAACAGAGAGGGTGAACAGATCATTATTTGAAATGTTTATTTTATGAAATAAATATTCATAACATAATGAATAATACAACGTACAAAACCTATTAAACTCGGCTTCTATGTTGACCGGGAGTTTTCCAGTTTGGTAGGGATGTATTAGTTACTATATTTTTGTAATCGTTGCGAATTTGTATATGTGTGTAGTTTATATAATTTGACACATTTAGTGAGGTTTCACCCTCTCTTTATGTTTCACTAGTTAAATCCACTTCGCATCCAAAGATTGTATCAAGACCTATACGATATCCTGTTCTGGGATCCTGCAAATTTATCGTGATAAATCCTTGTGGAGCAGATTGTGCTTTTGAAAAGAAGGTTTTAAACTTAATCATGTTCATATACCCACGACACCAAATCTGATGAATATTTCGCAACGTATGCGTATCTACTCCATTAAATACAACTAAAATATTAGTTATCTCTGATAACTTTAAGTATTTTTGTGTATTGCTGAGTAACATAAATTGCATCCATGTTTTTGTGTCTGTCTCGGGAAAATGTCGGAGCTGGATTTGATTGTTTGTCAAGCATTTCATCATCATAAACTACGAGATTATTTATAAAACCGTCAAGTGCATCAACACTCGATGTCTCATCAGTATCGGTGATAAAAACAATATTATCGTTACCGTCCTCGTCTAAGCACTTCGTAAAATCTCTGGTCATCAAATGACGGAGCTACTAAATACAACTTGTCCCATTTGAGCTATCTCATTATTAATTAAGTAATGTTTGAGTCTTAACACAAATCTAAATAATGCAATAGCTGTGAAATTTGTGCATGTATATTTGTCGTTTCTTTGTTCTTATACAAACTCTCCAGTTCTTGGAGGTTTATCTTTTAATACGTAATATTTCGTATGTCTCTTTTCGTAATAAATCAACATTGTATTTAATTTCGCAGCATGGTGTACAGATATCTATTTTGCCACGTAAACCCTTTCCACAACCCAAGCACGGTCTAGGCCCAATAGATTCTTTTCTGCATAAATAATTATGAAAACCGCAGTATTTACCATAACACCTTTTATTACAAGATTCTAACGATCCTTGTAAAACCCATTTACGTTCGTTTATTCCTGTTTGAATTGGCATTAAAAGAAAAAACAATTATTTTTGTAAATTTAATTATAAGTTCTGCAGAAATATAATTATATACAAGGACATTAAATAATTATTTATGTGATATTGTATGCGGAAGTATTCCATCGGAATGTTCACTTTACGCTGAAGAAGAATCTGATATTGATGACAAAAAATCTTATTAATGTCGATAAAATCAGCGTTGATAAAGTCGGTGAGGAATTTTGTGTTGGTTTAGAAGATTATCCTGGTTTTTAGTACCCAACTTCGTTATTTGAGGAGGAAATATTAAGATATATCGCTAAAAACAATTATTTTACGTTCAGGGATTATATTTCCTTCATGAATATAGACTCACTTTAGAAATCTGTTTATGTCAAAAGTAAAACCGATGTAATACAAGCTTTGAGATCGAAGAAGTGATAAAATATGTACTTAAGGAATTAATGTTTCAACATGTTGATAAATTTTACATATTTGCATCAGATAATGATTTTGAATACGTTGCTGATGAATTTAACAAAGAATGTTCAGTAACTGAGATTATACCAGAATTTAGACTAAGATATACAAGTTTTGATATTGATTCGCATTTCATGTGGAGAATTGTTCACAAAAATTACGATGATAAATTAGGTACATTTACATGTACTGATGAAAAATTGGACACATAAAATAATGATTATTTTGCAAACCTATGTGCCGCAGGTCTATCTTTAGGATACAAATAATTCTTATCATATTATGTGTAAATCTACACTTGTTTCACTTAAACAACAAAAGGAACTAACTAAAAAAGCTAAAAATGATAATCCAGAACGGCTCGTTCATTCACAGGTCGGACTTCACAGCATAAAAATAGCAAATACAAAGTCATATAAACGATGAAAAATAACGAGAAATTAAAGATGTATTTCACATAAAAATATTTATGCGGCTTAATTACTTGTATGTCCAAATCGTATTCAGCATAAGAAAATTAAATATGATGAGAAGGAAGATGATACGTTCGATAATTATATTTCAAACGATATAGCATAAGAAGATCTGAAAAAACTATCCACCGAATTAACTGGAAAACCCGGATGAATGTTTAGGTATAATTTCATGCAGTGGTAATTCGTATAATGTGCAACGAAAACCAGGTCATTATTGCAATATCTGTGAGCGACGCCATGGAGTCGCTATCACTGGATCATTTGAAATTAAATATAATAATTGTATCGTGATTGTAAATCTAGACCGTTATGTTGTAATTTGCCCAAGTTCAATGAACGGTCGGTGTATAATAATTAATCGCGGCGAAAAATCACTCAATGAAGAGATAAAGAAAATAATTTCAGGAGAAATTAATAATAATTCAGAGGTGTCACAAAGTGTTGATAAATTACCCGAACATCAAAAAGATTTGTATTATATAAAATTCCAGCTAAAAGATAACGGCAAACAAACTTATTCTGGAGAATTTACAATGAAAACACCGGATTATAAATATAAATCAATTCTGCTCATGAAGGTGGTTCGGGATGTTTAGTAATTCGTTATTTTGGTTTTATCTATGGATCTGTATGTGGAATGTATAAATCTGAAGGTGCCTGGAAATCTAAACCAGATGATCAATCTAAGCTTACATTTACGAAACAAATAAGAGAAGATTATAAAATCGAATCTTAATGAACATCACCTGAAATAGTTAAACATTGCAGTAAACGCAGAGTTATCGTGCAAGTTGAATCATTACACAGAATAAAGAGGCGCTTCGGATATATAGATAATTTATGAATGGCACGGAATTCGACGACAAATATTCAGAAACGTACAATCGTATAAGAAATATTAGAGTAAATTTTTCAATATGCATCTAGTGGCGTTTTTGATGCCGATGTTAGCATTGATGATCTGAATATATTCACATTATACATGTCAAACATGAAATTTGTTCTCAATGATTATAAGCCTGGTCATGATAAAAAATTTATCGTTGGAAATTCTCATAAAGATAATTTGCTGAATTTATTAAATTAAATAAAACAAACATCTGCACGTGGCGAGAAAATCGTTACATTTACACATTATAAAGCCAAGACATATTTATCATTCCGTAGAGGGTCTTGCAAAAATAATACTAAAGCGAGGATTTTGTTCGAGATAATATCATGCCGATACAGATCCAGAACAGAAGCGAATAGACCTTGCAGATATAAATAATGCGTATAATGATGTTGATATTGTTATTTATCATCATACACTCAAAGCTGGTGTCAGCATAACTGATACGAGATTTACTACAATGTTTGCATTGTCGTACGAATTAGGATCAGTCGAAGCAACAAAACAAGCATTACATCAATTTAGGTGTGGTAATGAAATTTATTATTCAACCGCAACAAAATCATATCGAGGTAAACTTCAACTGAGTTGTGCAGATATCTGAAAATTAATAATCGATCATAAAAAATAAAAGTTAACCAGGGCTACGAATTATGATGGGTTATCCATTTAATGTGGTACATTATAAATATTGTCGAGGACAATAATTATAAGAAATTCTTTCCCCCCTCCAGGAGATTAATTTCAAAGATGAAATATACTGGTTATGAAATACAATAAACTCAACAAGATGATTACGATACTTGGTTGTCGAAAAAAAAACAATAATTTTTTTTCTTCATCAGGCATTGTTGTCGAGTTTTTGAAGACCAGCATTAGTGATCGAATAAAACGCGAACAACTCTAAATTGATAAATCTGCTGTTGAAACAATATACAAAACTTAGAACGGCAATACAATGATCGACAAAATTGAAGAAGATGGCGAATTAAAACAGCGACAAAATATTACAAATATAATCCAGATCTGGAAGGAAAGTTAGCACCATAGGCAGCCATGTACAATGTTTATCAATGTAACGTTGGAACGAAATCGTACATGTACAATGTTTATCAATGTAACGTTGGAAAGAAATCGTACATGTACAATGTTTATCAATGTAACGTTGGAACGAAATCGTACATGTACAATGTTTATCAATGTAACGTTGGAAAGAAATCGTACATGTACAATGTTTATCAATGTAACGTTGGAACGAAATCGTACATGTACAATGTTTATCAATGTAACGTTGGAACGAAATCGTACATGTACAATGTTTATCAATGTAACGTTGGAAAGAAATCGTACATGTACAATGTTTATCAATGTAACGTTGGAAAGAAATCGTACATGTACAATGTTTATCAATGTAACGTTGGAAAGAAATCGTACATGTACAATGTTTATCAATGTAACGTTGGAACGAAATCGTACATGTACAATGTTTATCAATGTAAAGTTGGAAAGAAATCGTACATGTACAATGTTTATCAATGTAACGTTGGAACGAAATCGTACATGTACAATGTTTATCAATGTAACGTTGGAACGAAATCGTACATGTACAATGTTTATCAATGTAACGTTGGAACGAAATCGTACATGTACAATGTTTATCAATGTAACGTTGGAAAGAAATCGTACATGTACAATGTTTATCAATGTAACGTTGGAACGAAATCGTACATGTACAATGTTTATCAATGTAACGTTGGAAAGAAATCGTACATGTACAATGTTTATCAATGTAACGTTGGAACGAAATCGTACATGTACAATGTTTATCAATGTAACGTTGGAACGAAATCGTACATGTACAATGTTTATCAATGTAACGTTGGAACGAAATCGTACATGTACAATGTTTATCAATGTAACGTTGGAAAGAAATCGTACATGTACAATGTTTATCAATGCAACGTTGGAAAGAAATCGTACATGTACAATGTTTATCAATGTAACGTTGGAACGAAATCGTACATGTACAATGTTTATCAATGTAACGTTGGAAAGAAATCGTACATGTACAATGTTTATCAATGTAACGTTGGAACGAAATCGTACATGTACAATGTTTATCAATGTAACGTTGGAAAGAAATCGTACATGTACAATGTTTATCAATGTAACGTTGGAAAGAAATCGTACATGTACAATGTTTATCAATGTAACGTTGGAAAGAAATCGTACATGTACAATGTTTATCAATGTAACGTTGGAAAGAAATCGTACATGGACAATGTTTATCAATGTAACGTTGGAAAGAAATCGTACATGTACAATGTTTATCAATGTAACGTTGGAAAGAAATCGTACATGTACAATGTTTATCAATGTAGCGTTGGAACGAAATCGTACATGTACAATGTTTATCAATGTAACGTTGGAAAGAAATCGTACATGTACAATGTTTATCAATGTAACGTTGGAAAGAAATCGTACATGTACAATGTTTATCAATGTAACGTTGGAAACTTACAACCAGATGAAATTGAAATACTGTACAAAAATCCAATCAACTAAAAAAAAAACATGCTCAGCAGGTTATGGTCGACAAGTTCAATAACGCCGGTGTGATAGATATCAAAATATTTCGATCAGACAAAGTAAGTCCTCGTAAAAAACTTAATACGATAGGAGATTACCTGCCAATGTTGAATGTGTCCGATATAGCTCAAGATAAAGATATCAGCCAAAACTCAGAGAAGATCTTAAAAGTCGTGTACAAGCATTGCAACTCGATAAAGATCAGCTGGTTAAATATAACAATCTAATCATGAACTGGTCAAACATATTACCTGAGATAAGAATTAAGTTAATGAAATTAACGACACAAAATATCATAGAATAAATCAAAATGATTTACAAACGATTCGGAGCGATTTGAACGTCTAATAATAAACATATTGATAAACTTACCTAACATATTTGGCAGACTTTATTGATAATTAGGACTGACGAAGTATGAAAACAGACTGTCAAGGATTTTACGGCATAGATGATTTTACGGTAACGGATAATCATTCCTTAATATTAAAATTGCATAATTTAAGTGTCAACAATCGGTTCAGTATGTTTGATAAAGAAAATAGGATGGGATAAACATATACAACACATTGTTAATTGTTATTTTAAAAATCTTTAATTATCATTCTGATATATCTATCGTCAGTGGATCTTTGGGACAATTATCTGTGTATAATATTAATATTGTCCCGTTTATTTAATCAATCTTAGATATATATCATAATATTTTTTTGGCGAGGAAAGTTCACAAATATCGACCTTGATAATCAAGGAATATTAATAATTTTCCCGTTTCCCTAGTCACAAAATTAAGTAAGATATTTTAAATGAAGAAATTTCTCTGCATCAAATAAAATATCAATATAATGATAAAACAAAATTAAATATAAGATTTAATTATAATGATTGAAAATATTTGTACGAGCTAAATTCCTGTCGCAGGGTGTAAATTTACTTATATGAAGATACATTATTATCTATCAATACTAAAAGTTCATAATACAGTTTATCCTGGATTCTCACAATTATTACAATCTATCAGATATTTATCACGAGATGAATTAGCCAAAAAAAAAAAAGACTACATGTATGTATGTATGTATGTATGTATGTATGTATGTATGTATGTATGTATGTATGTATGTATGTATGTATGTATGTATGTATGTATGTATGTATGTATGTATGTATATTTCATGTATAATATCACAAATATCATTATTTGCGGACGTGTATTTTCAGTCATTGTAATTTGCTCATTATTTGTTTTGTTATCAAATTAAAATGATCAGATCAATAAAATGTGTTAAAAAAACAACGATTTAATCGCAATAAATATATTAATCTTTTTAATGATGATACAGATGAAGATAAAAACTATTTTCATGAAAACTATTTTCATAACAAGTTGATTCATGGACCAAACAGTTATACATAGTTTATACCACCGAGAGACTCACAAATCACGTTTAAAGTTACTATTGACAGAGGTCAAGGAGTAATTAAACCAATCATCGGGAAAATAACAGACTTGACTATATTTTCACTGATTAAAATTAACGAAGAATTTTTTAACACAATATTTTCATTAGCAAAAGAAAAACTTTCTTTAAAAAATCAAATGTATTTTTATTCAAATTACCAGGGTCCGTTTAATGCATTATGGAATTAACGTGTATTTCTTGGAAGCTAGTAACATAATCGTATGGTTGAATTAAAAAATTGGTGATATATATTTGTAGCCCAAAGTATGGGTAAATGAATTTCAAAGTATTTTATTTGCGAAATATTGAAATTATTTATAAATAAATTAACACATATAGACACTATTCGTTTCAAATCATTCTCAGATTACACTTTTTTCTGTTTGCCACCATCGTTTGAACAGATAGGTGCCTTTGATTCTTTTTTAAACATCTTCAAAGTCCTCAACAAAAATTGTTCATTCATACAGCTGGAAGATGGAAGTGATCGAAATTCTAATTTCAATGGAAGTGATAGAAATTCTAATTTCAATGGAAGTGATAGAAATTCTAATTTCAATGGAAGTGCTCAAATGCATCTGATTTATGTATCTTCAAAATATAACATCAAAGGGACATTAGTGTTTTAAAAATCAATCTCTAGTTGTCATCGAACCGTAATTGTAAAATAGATAAATAAAAGAAGCATTTTGAATCAAAATGCAGAAAATACTTTATGACGATGGAGTTTTTATCTGTCATAATACTGTACAAAAGAAGTTCAAATGCCTCTGGCAAAATTTTATTTCGTATCTTGTAATATATTCTCAGCTAACAGAGACATTTTGGTTTTTACAGACTATTTGACAAAATGGGTTGTAGTGAATTCCTGATAAATCTCCAGTTACAGTTGCAGATGTGTTGAAAAAATATTTGATCTCACGGCGTCCCAAATATACACAATACTGACCAGGGAAGAGAATTCTGTAACTGATTAAACTACCAAAATGGGGATTCATCATTAATTTGCGTCCCTTTATCATCCACAGACTGGAGGTAAAACGGAAAGACACTAAAACATTGTGTGGATGGTCGCGTCATATGTGTATAGCCAAACAAATAACTCGGATGAGCTCTTTCCATTTTTTTTTAAACTATGGAACTACAGAGCATGTCTGTACAAAGCAAACGTCGTTTTACTTTGTTTATAGCAGAAAGGTGAGCTTTTCAATTGAGCTTGAGCATGATACAGCTACAGTATCGGAAAACGAGTCGGACGATGTGACTTTTAAGCGAAGCAGCGACTTCTTCATGCAGTTATCATGCGGCAAGGAAACTGTTTCAGACAATATCATGTCTCCCCAAAGCAAACGTGAAAATATACCGCGATGAATAAAGAGTGACTCTTTGTGGTTGGCGATACCGTAGAAGTACACGATTTAAGAAATGCAACACGGAAGTGGGTAGGGAGAAGTTGACTGCTAATGGGGCTGGATCGTTTACGAAAACATGGAAACATTCGCTTTGCAACGTATAAAGAACTCAGTTCATAGGAATAGTGTTACGACTCTATGGTCTTTAACTTAGTATCATAAAGATTCACAACCAGCAAGTTTTGTAAAACTTAATAAATATATTATTTCTTCACAACCAACAAGTTTTTTTTAAATTATAAAACTGAAATATAAGAAGTTACAGTATTATGTACTAATTCCCAAATAATCGCAAAATTTCGACAAATTCAAAAATGGAATAGAGTATTCGAAATTAAATATTAGTCCTGAATGTGCTGATGTACCGACAGCCTTGAATATGCTGAAGTTCTATCAAAAGTCCGACAGCCGTGTCAACAGCCTTGAACGTGTTGTATTTCTATCAAAAGTCCAAAAGACGTGCCAACAGCCTTGAACGTGTTGAAGTACCAAGAGTCTTCATGTTTCACACAATGTCATTGTCCAGAACTTCTTTGAATAATTCAAAATAGTGCCAAAGTAATTCCTTAGTCGTATGAGTACTTTGTAATTCGAACAGATTACAAATATATTTATCTTAAAGAAAATTGAAACACAACGTATCTGCAGACTGATGTTACAATAATAACATAAGAAATATCAATTCAAATGAGGAATGAGGAACAAGGAATTAAAATATTCGCATCTCTCTCTCTCTCTCTCTCTCTCTCTCTCTATATATATATATATATATATATATATATATATATATATATATATATATATATATATATATATATATATATATATATATATATATATATTTATACACACACACACACACACACACACACACACACCCCTATTACTGCTATATTTCGCAATACGGCTTAACAGACAGTTCAAGAACATTCCAAAGAACAAACTGCCATTTATGAAAAGATAGGTTAATCAAGAACGCGAAGATATGGTTGATAAATCAAAACATTTTCCTCGGTCTGTTAAAAACAACCATAAATAAATAGGTGTTTTCCGTACAATGAGATGATTTGCAATACCGACTAGGTTGATAAAAATGAAAGTTCCTATACAACCTAGTCGGTATTGCAAATCATATCATTGTAAGGAAAACACCTATTTACTTTTATGGTTGTTTTTAACAGACAGAGGAAATGTTTTAGATTTATCGAAAGAAACATACTCTTTACGCGATCTCACTTGAACTAACATATCATTTCAAAATGAAGAATGACGGCTATACACAGGGGACAGAACATAGAAATTCTACCATTCTTTAATTAAAGATACCTCACTGTACGTGTTTTGAGACTGGGAGAGGTTAGTGGCAGTGCTAGTTTTAGAGCTGTGCGCGTCCGGTGCTACAAAAAGAACGATCCAACCCCAAAATCTACATCGCTGAAAAAACTCTGTGAAATATGGAACAAATATACAGGTTTCTTTTCAAAATCAAATTTATTTTAAATAATCTTCTTTCACTACAATCTGTTTTAAACAAACTGCCAAAATGTTGCGGACTGTGTGATCTTGCTACACTACGGAAAGACTACATGTATGGTTACCATATAACCCATTCAGTCAGAATGTAGACTCTTCATTGAAAACTAGCACGACCATTTTGATTGAGATTAAATTGTTTATTCTCGTACACATTGATAAAAGATATCATTCCATTAAAATTTAGAAAATAATTTTGACAGGATTCATTCTCATCTTGTCTAGATACAAGCTGAAACTCAGATATGATACAAAACTCAGATATGATACAAAACTCAGATATGATACAAACTCTTGAGGGGATAGAACCATTTAAATTAAGGAATTAAAAGACAAAGCGTATAACCTTCCATACATAATTACCTTACATTGTTAGTTTCGTACAAAATATCGATTGTATTCCCCTTTTCGTGTTTTTATTCTAGTTGAAGGATTCTTAAATAAAAGACGCTTTCAATGTTTCTAAAGTGTTCTATCTTTAAAATTGACAAGTAGCTCTTTATACCACACGTAATATAGATTGCATTGCTTCCACAAAGTATTGGAGATAACCTGAACGAGACAGAAAATGTTTTGTATCAGTCAATGAAAATGTCGTGCTCAACTACTAGTATCGTAATATGTGCACTGAATGGAGAATGGGTACCAAATTGGTGATTGTTTCTGAACATGAAAGGAAAAATATCCTCACTATGGCATACACAGTATATGCTGCATCGCTCTTAAATGAAACGTTATTAACCCTCACGTGACTGACAGTTCGATTATGCGGGTTAAATTAAATATCGCGTGACTCAGTGCAACATGATGTTTGAATTAGCCCCAATGAAATGAAGGAATTGATGGATGGATTTGGATTTTAATGCCAATCGACATTATTTCAGTCATTAACATTCGTCCATTATCAGGATGAATGATGCTCGCAAAGTATGCACGGTGTAATTCGGGGACGATTCCGGAAATCGAACACACGACCGTTCAGTCTAAATGAGAGCAAGTCAAAACTATAACACGGTCGCCTCTAAACATAAATTACAATTCTGTATTATCGCGCAGGGTATGAGAACTTGTACACTAACCATGTGTAGTTAGTTACAATACAATACACTAACCATGTGTAGTTAGTTACAATACAGTTATTTGATCTAAAACGTAAACAATGGATCAAATAAAACTATTTCTAAAGACAAAATGATGAATATAGTTAAACTCTACTGCTAAAGTATATTTTGTCATAAAGTTTGGCTACTGATAACATTAGGTCTATATCAGGTAAAATATATTTCTTTGTTTACGCTAACTTTGTCCCTTATAAAAGATAACATGAAGTTCTCGAGGTAATTCGTTTTTTTTTCAAATTAGGATCGTTATGCCCTATACAGTACACTATTTTCTACGACCTGCGTACATTTCCAAATAAGGCAGCAATGCCCTTATATGGTAGAGGCTGAAAGCGGAAGTTGTTGTTTATTGAGGATCTAAAAGAAAATATCAGATAACGAACATTAACGATATTTTATACGTATTTTATACGTATTCCTATAATGATATGCAGCTATTCCAGTATGAAATAAGAAGGTTGTTTAATTGTTAACAGTGGGCTGAAAAAACACCAGTCGTCAATCACTCCGTTGAAACAAAAGAGTGTTTGTTAGTTCCCCTTCCACAAAGTAGGATTGCTAATATTAGTACGTTTATCATGATTTGATGACAAAAATATCACTTAAAGATAAACTCCGGCAATATTTACGAATTTCTCATATATGCAATATCAACTTCGTTAGTTGCCGGAGGCAAAATTCAGTTCGGTGTGCCTAAACGTTTGGAGTTTGTTTAAAACAAATTATAATTAAAGCAGATTATTTCAAAATAAATTTGATTCTGACACCAAACCCATACATTTTACATGAATATTTCTCAGAATTTCTTCAGTGATATATACATTGTTTGGACGCCCATTGTCTTTATTTCGCAACAGACACGAAACCGTTTCTGCTTTCCTGAACGGTACTTAACCGTCTTAGCGTTTGTGTTTATCATTATATATTTGTGATGGATCTAGAACAGGGACGAGATAATGTTCAGTAAGTTGGAAGAGCATTCAAATAAGGTCAGAATGGAATCATTGCATTTGTATATAAACTACATTAAGCGTGAACATTTTCTGGGATAGTTTCTGCTATGGTGAAGTAAAATTCACCGCCAGGTTACATTCCAAGTCACTTATATCGAACAAACATCAACTTAACAAAGAAAAAAAGATCTCGACTTTCATTAAAATAGACGCATTTGTTCGTTTGAGTGAAAATGAGAACCATCGCTAAGGACAAAATAATATAGGTAAACATGGAAGCTGGCATACAATCGTCGAATACATAAATATTAGAATACATTTTCGACGGTTGCACCACAGTTGTGCCAGTGAAGAATTTTTTTGGGTGTAAATGTGTATCGGTCTTGAACTCGCACAAGATCTACATGTCATGCATTTATTCTTTGCGGTGATTTCGTTAATAACATAATTGATTTGGTGAAAGCTTAACTGTGTAGTAATATTATTCATATTTGACAATATTTCTGTAACTTCTAAATAGCTTGTTTTTGTTAATAGGATTCAAGACTTAAATTGTATATAAATGGGTGGATTTCTGTTGTTTAAAAATAAGCAAATTTGAATTATTATTTTATTAATTTCACGATCAAAGACTTTGCTGGTTTGTTAAGGTTTGTTTGTTCTTCTTTCTCGCCTCTGTGGAGAAGAAATGCATTGATAAAATAAAATCAATGTTCGTTCCAGTATGTGGTTTCGAAAGCTTCATTTACACTTTCTTCGTATGCAAGGATTGATGGGAAGAGTAAACAGACCAAGTTATAGAAATACAATCGCGGGTCAGACGTTATTTATTATACGTACGCTATGGTCATTCACTCTATATGTTCAAGGGCTGAGTCAGATATTAACTGTCTTCATGCATCAACATAACTCAAGATATGTGAAGAACTTTGTAATCACGCATAATATCCAGTCTGCATAGCCTATGACATGTCACACATAGTTTATAAATGTCCTATCAATACAACCTGACATATCACGCATTGTTCTCACAAATAGTTTGTAAAATATCTAATCTTAAAATATCTAATCAGCATTGACAGGTCTTTCCTCGGGGTGGCTCTAAGAATGGTCTTAGTTTACAGTTTGGTTTCTTTTTGTGTATTTTCGTTAGAACAATTTATACAGTCGTTAAATTGAACTGTACCAATAATGGACTTGTTCAATACAAAATTATGATTGACGCAGTGGTATTGTCGTCTGTTGATCTATTCTGATTGGCGCAGTCGTATTGTCGTCTGTTGATCTATTCGTACATGATTGGAGCAATCGTATTGTCGTCTGTTGATCTATTCGTACAGATTCTATTTATCAGCATGTTGGATATCTAATTTACTGCCAAATTATCCAGATTTTCCTACTTGTTATATTTACCAACTCTTGCGCAGTTTCCAGGTTTGTAAAAACCAATATATATCCGTCTACTCAAGGTTTTGTTGCCTTTGCATGCTGACATAATACGTTTCTAGAGGTTTGTCTTATCTACTTACTGCTCATCTGTGCAATCAGCGGGCTTTCGGCGTCAACTGACTTTAGGACTTTAGGACACTTTCACTCGTATCAGTCTTTATTGATCCATGTTTCGCTTTGCAAGAAGAAGAAGAAAAAACAACAAACCCCAAACGATGTGTCTTTTGTTTGTTTATTTTGTTTTTAAAAATACCAGACTTATACCATACACATAAGTAATTGGTTATAGTTCCAGGATGCAAGAAATATGAAATGAAATTGAATGTTCCTCACACTTCACACAGCAATGACAAGTAAATAAAGCATTATAAGAAGAATGAATAAACAATCAAAGAATCATAAACAAAGCAATTAGGAGTAATTAAAGTAAAAAAGAAAGCAAAATCAAAGAAGAAAAGAAAACATATTTAATTAAAGTAGAAAAGAAATCATGCATGCAAACAAAAGAAAGCATAATTAATGTTGAACAGAAAGCAAAATTAAAGCAAAAAAGCAAGCATACATAAGTAGAAAGAAAGCATAATTAAAGTAGAAAAGAAACAAAAATTACGAAAAATTAAATGAACAAGAATAAATAACACAGAAAAGAAGCACGATCAAGAAGAAACGAAGGCAGTAATAAAGAAGAAACGAAGGCGATTTAGGGGTTGCAGTCTGCTACAAAAATATAGAAATACAATCGCGGGTCAGACGTTATTTATTATACGTACGCTATGGTCATTCACTCTATATGTTCAAGGGCTGAGTCAGATATTAACTGTCTTCATGCATCAAACAAAATTCATGTACGCATTTGAAAGTCAAATTCTCAATTATCAGCGGCATTAAAAAAAAGCAGGAACCCACAGACCCCACCCACCAAAAAAACGAAAAATGTCCCTTGAAGTTTATAACAGATAATCAAACGTGACAGCTTGAAGTAGTTAACGAAAATAAATGAAGACCACCAAATTAACAAGAAAGGATTGATAAATATTGAAAATACTCCCGTGACCAATTACACGGACTGGCTTTGCATAATTCAATTTGACTACCGGTAGTTTGTATATCCTAATCTTTAGAGTCAATATCCCTAATCACGTAAAATTGCTAGGCAATTTACATCCATCACATGTGTTATGTTAGCATTCTGCTTCTACCGAAATGTATGTACAATATGTGCGGGAAAATGGATATAATCCGTATTTGTCTTAATATACGGCACTTCTTTGAAGACCACCACATTCAATTTTTGCTAGTGATTTTGGTCTAATTGCAAGTGTATATTTACACCCCTAAAACGAGTTCTTTAATGATTGTGAATGAAATGCGGGAGATCACATGATCACCACCATTTATTTCAGTATTAATCACATGAATGGCCAGAATTTTCGTACATTAATGTTCAAATAATACAAATCGAAATTAGACTGTAATGTTTAGAGACGAGACCTTTTTGTGTATAGTAACCCTCAGGTATCACTAAGCTAAATTAATCAGTCTGTTTTACTACGTCATAGTGGATCGCATAAGAAAATCATTCGCATATTTTATATTCTCTGATTTCTCTTGTAGGTTTGCTGAACAGTGACGAATGTTACTTGTATCAATGAAGAATGTGATTTGTTTCAAATGGAAGACAGCATTGAAGTCTATTACTTGTATCAATGAAGAATGTGATTTGTTTCAAATGGAAGACAGCATTGAAGTCTAAATATAACATAAAATGTCCGTTGATTTCAGGCTTTAGAAATAAAAAGGAACAGGTACGATTTTGACTGCCTATCCGGAAGAAGAAAAAAAAAAGGGGGGGGGGGGAATTGTACTAAACATTCCATTAGCTTTATTCACAATGAAAATATTTCCAGAAAATGCATCATAACATATCTTGTTTCTTTATATGTAAGTACTGTACGTATCTATAACCTATGTTTTTTTTTAAAAAAATGAGTGTTTAACGTACGTATAACCTATGTTTGTATATATGTAAATGCTTGACGGATGTATAACCTTTTGTTATTTTATATAAATGTTGTTTGTTATATGTTAGTGATTGACGGATGTATAACATTTTGTTATTTTATATAAATGGTATTTTGTTATATGTTAGTGATTGACGGATGTATAACCTTTTGTTATTTTATATAAATGTTGTTTGTTATATGTTAGTGATTGACGGATGTATAACCTTTTGTTATTTTATATAAATGTTGTTTGTTATATGTTAGTGATTGACGGATGTATAACCTTTTGTTATTTTATATAAATGGTATTTTGTTATATGTTAGTGATTGACGGATGTATAACCTTTTGTTATTTTATATAAATGTTGTTTGTTATATGTTAGTGATTGACGTATGTATAACCTTTTGTTATTTTATATAAATGTTGTTTGTTATATGTTAATGATTGACGGATGTATAACCTTTTGTTATTTTATATAAATGTTGTTTGTTATATGTTAGTGATTGACGGATGTATAACCTTTTGTTATTTTATATAAATGTTGTTTGTTATATGTTAGTGATTGACGGATGTATAACCTTTTGTTATTTTATATAAATGTTGTTTGTTATATGTTAGTGATTGACGGATGTATAACCTTTTGTTATTTTATATAAATGTTGTTTGTTATATGTTAGTGATTGACGTATGTATAACCTTTTGTTATTTTATATAAATGTTGTTTGTTATATGTTAGTGATTGACGTATGCATAACCTTTTGTTATTTTATATAAATGTTGTTTGTTTGTTATATGTTAGTGATTGACGTATGTATAACCCATACTTTTCTTATATTTTAGCGCTAAATATACATAAGATGTCTTGATTAGTTTAACTGATAAGAAGGCACTTAATGTGATTCAAAATGTACACAAATGAAAGAAATATGTAAGGATTTGAATTATCGTAATGATAATTTAGCAATGGTTGTTTGCCCGACATTCTCAGTGAGCAGGATTGATAGAATCCACCATATAAATTTTTCAGGGATGGGAAAATGCCACTGGAGTTTCAAAATTTACTAGCATGAACACATTCTAATATCGAAGGGGGATTTCCTTCATCTCACACTAACACATATTATTGATTGTTTTTGTTCTCGTTAATTACACAGAAATAGTGTCGGAATTGCGCAGCAAATCTGGTCCAACTGAAGAATATTTTACTCCAGTATTAAAGGGCAAAGTCCTAAATCAGATAATCTCTATAACTCAATTCATTTCTTTTTTGTGTTTGTGGGTGGTAGTTGTGTTCTAAATAGATTTCTGTCATCTCAGTGTATATATACATAATAAATAAAGTGGGTTTCAATACACGAAGTCCGCAAACATTTTTTGAGCGAAACGAAATTTGTGATGGTTTTGACTTCATAAGCGGACGTGGTAACAGTATAGACGCCTTTTCAAAATGTTAAGGGAACACAATACAGCCGATGTAGCTAAATCGTGAAAATACTAGAACGTTGAAAGTTATTATAAAAGTATGCGATGTAGTTTTAAAAAAGAAAAAGCGTAAAGTGATAGTTTGTTAAAAAATGTTTTTGAGATATATGTTACGTGTGCATATATTCGAAGATAATGGTTTAAGTATGAAAGTGAACGAAAAGTAAAACACGTGTCTTTGTGTGAACAAATGTGGCCCAGCCCAAATCTTTCGTCGTGTAATGCGATTAGGAAAATTTGTTAATAGCATATTACATGGTATAACCGTTTTCTCTGTAATTAATATTTTATTATTACTGATATACAGTTTGGTTTTAAGAAGAATAATAATGTAGTGGACATCATTTTATGTTACTTGTTTTATATTCGAAGCTATTCGACGTAAACAAAACGCAGTTTCCGGTTTTTTTATATATATTGATTTTGGTTATTGGACAAGTCTGTGGCATCAGACAGTTCCATGCGGAGTGACCGAGAAAATGTTAATAATAATACGATCTATTTAACGCTCAGAACAGTTTTATGTCAAGCACTTAAACACGCACTCAGACTATTTCGATTATTCATTTGGTCTTCCTAAATGGTTGCTAGATGTCAAATTTATACCAACAATATATTTGTATATTCAAAGTTGGACCGATAGCCATGTTAACTAAATGGATGTGTGCGCATTATTAAGAAATAATTCAATTTGCAACAAAAAATTAAATTCTTCAAAAAATGTACCAATTAATGCTTACCCATTGCGAAAGAAAGAATTATTAGAACTTAGTTTCAAATGTGAAAAGAATTCTACTCATCTCAGGATTCGGAAAAGGCTGGTATTATTCTAATTTAGTCAATATATCTTTCTTTTTTATCGCTTTTAACCAAAGACTAAACGACATATTTCATTCTGACAGGAGCTCAGTATCTGCTTCCAAAATTTCATACATTTATAATTATGTATAAAAAAAATCTATTTGAAATGGCTTCTTTGATAAGAATAATTGTTCATGCCTGTGACAGAAAGACTTTGTGTAAGTTATGGGTTTCATCAGACCCATTAAATACCGAGACTGGTAGACGTGTATGAAACAAATGACTATAATGAGATCGAAGATGACTTGATATATATTCTATACTTTTCACTTATACAATCTCTCTCTCTCTCTCTCTCTCTCTCTCTCTCTCTCTCTCTCTCTCTCTCTCTCTCTCTCTCTCTCTCTCTCTCTCTCTCTCTCTCTCTCTCTCTCTCTCTCTCTCTCCGAATCCGAAGATTTATATGCACATAGCAGATCAGGTTCTCTTTGTTATATTTATGATTTCAAGCGAACGGTTTAGACCCGGATCTGAAAAACTAGAAGATTTTGGTTTCTGCTATCAGCAACTTAATACATGTTATATACGAGTAAAAGGTAGTGGGAAGCTATCATATTTACAAGAGGATGTTAAGAATAGGGATCCATGATTTTTTTTGTAGCACTATATATCAGACAGGTGCCCCGAGGAAAGCTTCCTTTTAAAAAATGGTCCCCATCGTGAAATTTAGTTTTGTGCCTGTTGTAGGTTAGAAATTCAATTATTGAAAAATGTAAATAGACTGATGGTCACGACAAGATGTTTTATTATGTGTTATCGCCAGAAAATCCAATATTTTTACTTTATCTATCTATAGGTGGCATAAGATAGCAATGCACGCCCTGCATGTCCTGTGCAGGTGGCAGAATATATCAATGTACGCATGCATTTTCTGTGTTAGTGTGGACAGGAGGTGGCGGAAACGCATATCGTACGGTCACTGGTTCGGGATTTCCTGACCAGTCTCCATTGTTATGCTGTGGCTATCTGGAGGAGGGCCTTAAGATTATTAGCGGTGTTGTAGACTATCTCTCTAAGGGTCACCAAGACTGCCTCCACATTTTCGGTGACCCTTAGTGGTGGATTGATGATGGCTTTCTAGAGTGCTGACAAAGATTGTTTTGGATTTGGAGTTCTTGAGCTTGACGATGTTCATCCATTCTAGAATACTCATGCCTTGAGAGCTACTTAAAGGTTGGATACAGACATTTAAGTTGGAGATTACAAGGTGGCGGTCAGTCCAACATTCGGCACCACACATGGACTCGGTCACCGTATATCCTGCAGTACCTCTTCCGGACTATCACATAGTCGATGAGATTACAGTGCTTAGATTGGTGATGTAAACATGTCGTCCTGTTGTGGTTTGGTGGGGGTATGGTGGGGTGGGCGGTGGTGGGGGTGGCGGAAGACAGTGTTGGTGATAATCTATGAATTCATAGTTCCGCAGCTCTGAAGCAATAGAAGACAATTGCTGCTGCAGAGACCGACGCCATACTTTCCAATGACACCGTCACAAGAAATGCTGCCAGAGCCAACTCTTGTACTGAGGTCAACCAAGGAACATGAGCTTGTCAGATTTGGGAACAGATGTCATAAACTGTGTCCATTACTTCTTCCCGATTGGTCATGTTTGGAGCGTAGGCACTGAAGATCACGACATACTTTCTTCCATTCAACAGCGGAAGTGTCCTGACCATAATTCTGTGTTTTTTCCCACACCCTTAGGAAGTTCAAATATCTCGCTAACAAACACCGATTTCACTGCAAAGCCGACTAAAGCCTCGCGTCACTTCTTACTTTCTTTGCTCGAAAATGTGCGCACCTTCATCTTTTTCTTTGTAATGTTTATATCACTGATATATGGCCCCCGCCAGTAGCATTTAGCTGGCTAGGTAAAGATGGAGCGGAAATTTTTGGGCACCTTTTTCTAGCATCGCATGTATTGAAGGTGAGAATGCTAATCCTGAAAAGAGCTGCTGATCCATGTAACCAAAGGACGACCAAATAGCATTGTTGGTTATTCTGAGATTAGCGGCCTCGCGTTGCTAAGTGGTTTAAGGCGCTCGCCTTTACAGATCACTCACATCATGTTGATCAGTGGTTCTTTCTGGGGTATCGCTGTCGACCGAATGGTATCTTTTAGTGGAGAAATAGTGTGAGGCAGTCTTAATAGAATTAGACAAAACTATGAATCAGATTTATTTCAACTGTGGAAGAACGCAGGCTTGCAGGATCAAAGGTGCAGATATGATGTCTTCTGATGAAAATTGAGCAGTTCATTATCAGTATCTATAATTTTGTTAGATTTTGACCTTATTCTAAGTTCTAACTTTACCGAACAATACTGGTAATTACACTTTCGTTCATGTAATTATAATTATAAATGCTATCTGCAGATTTTGTTTATCTCGTCGTACTCTCTGCCATATTATTGTCAGACTTAAACTCCTAATTCTAGCCCTGCTTGTCCTTTGCGTCTTTGACTACATTGCTTGAAAATTAGGCCCAACCGGTCCCTTCACAAACACAAGTGGCACCGTGGATGTCCGCCAGGTTTTTGTCAATGCCAAGAAGGAGATTGCTTAATAAGATCATTACCATCAGCTTCCGACTAAAGACCGCCTCGGACAAACGGTGATTATATATATGTCTTTACCTTCGCGATCGATTCATAGTTTCATAGTTATGTACTCCAGAAAACCCTCTTATGGGTCTCCCTGTCGTCTTATTGCATCTTTTATGGCGACGACTTAGGCAACATAGTTAAGAGTTTTGTGGGCGCCGTCCACCATCTCCACCGTTACTCGTTGCTCGCACCGTAACGTCAGCAGCCAAGTGGAATATATGGATTCGCGCGCCCACGAGGAGTTATAAATGGCAGTCGTGCGGAACAAAAAGGATGCCGCTCACGCTGTCGACAGTATAGAAGTGGGAGTCTATCATGAGCTCTATCATCGACGACAACGTGATCTAGAATATCGACCAGATTTGCCGATGTCTCCACAAACATCATGAGTTTTGCAGCGCAGGTCTTTCGAAAATGTTTGTTAAGCACGCTATAAATTCGTCTTGGAACGTACGCAGGTACCAGGTCGTTGGTACAGGACGCTTTCAAAATGGACCCTGCCACAGCAAACCGTATTGTGGTGGCACTGCCGAACGTTAAGTTTAATTTGAGTTTTTTCTAGCGAAAGTACCAGGCTGCACATCACCTCCCAGTAGGGTGGTATTAGAGTTCCCATGAACGGATTTGCATTCCTGTAAAACGAAAGTGATGACGTTTGACAAACTTGCCCTGAAGTCTGTCAGTCATTACGTCAGTAGCCATTACTACCCTGCGAATGAGATCCGGCTGTATTGCACCCAAATCAACTTATTTCAGGTCTCTGGTCAGATTTTTCACTTCCATGACCGCAACCAGAGAGTTGACACATACCTCCAGACAGCGAGTCTTTAACAGTGTCTATCCCATTTGCTGATTCAGCCTCGAACACGTCAACCTGATCAGCCTTCTGTTTAGGGTCATTTGATTTACACGCAAAGATGGCCTCGACCAGTACCACGGTATCGCCCTGATCCTGTCCGAAGGGTAACTATTCCCGATGGTGATGGCTGTCGCTTATGCATTATAAACGTACCCGGCTATCCGGCTAGTATAGACCCGTAATAACCGAATTATTTATAACCGGTCAGATGATTATTATTTACCGGAATAAACCGGTTAATAATTTGCCGGATTAGCCATATGATAATGGCTACTCACGAGCCGTTGGCACACCAATATCTTTGGCGACACACAAGAATTGATCGTTTGAGTAACAGGATAATGTCGGTTAATAATTAACCGGATAGTTTCTAGTTAAGAATTAACCACTCGTTAGAGCTAAATCATTCAAACTGATAATGCAATGTACAGTACTGTGACGAAACATTTAGATTGTGATTAGTAGTATAAAGGTTTGAGTGTCATATTTGCAAGTTAACGCTGTTACTATAGCGAGTTACTTTGGAAAACGAAAACAATCTGCCCGGATAGAGGAATTAGCATCCATGGTTGCGTTTTATGCCGCCAATCATTTACTGCTGTGGGGTGCCCTCTTCCTCAGCTTTCGGAAAGCGTTTGAAAAACTGGCATCATAGTTTGTCGCCGTCACGACCGAGAAGATGTCAACCCTGCTCTGCGCCAACAAACTAGCCAGTGACGTTATCGTAACGATTATAGGTAATATAGGATGTATTACTGACTTGGATAATCTAGCAACAGCTGAGCGTGTGACAACTAATGGTAAAGGTATGTGTGGCAAGGTTCATGAGATAATACTACGGCTACCCGTACCACTGCTACGCAAATGGACTGAGACGTCCTTATGATAGTGACATTTCCAAAAAAGACCAGCTGCCTTACTCATGTGATGGTGCATATATCTAGGAAATCAGAGGACACAAAATAGGAAGGGTATGTGAGCATCGTTACTGGCTAGCGAAGCAACGATAACCGCTTGCTGAAGGGCTTTGTATTGCAGGGAGGCTATCATTACTTTATAAACATTGCGGGCGCATCGGCCGCGATGAGCGGCAAATGGATCTAGTTAAGAAAGCTTCTATCAGTCTGTCGGAATGGCTTGCATAAGTTTTAAAGCAACTGTAATGGAGTGCGAATCCTGTCAGGAGAAATGTCGTTCGAAGAAACAGAGTGTCTCAGGTATCCTAAATGCTACCAACACAGAGAATGAAGAAATGTTACGCAGCAACATCGACTAATGCAAAATTCGTGGTAAGGCGATAAGCCAGCTGGCGACACAAGTGGCAAGGGCACAATAAAGGCCAAAGCGTATTGATAATGCTGCTCTAGCGATCAGAATGCAGCTTTTGGGCTACTTCCAGCAATTCCGTGATCACCCCCAACATTTTAGCAGGTTTCAGTGTTAGCAAAGTCTGGTTAGCAGGGAATTGAAGCTGCCAGTTCTCCCAAAGGCCCACTAAAGCGGTTTAGCGTGTGATGCCTTTCTCACGCAGTGTGAGATGGAGCGCCCAAGCCGCTAGTTTAACCGACAAAATACCCCTTTCTTAACACGCCAGTACAATCCGGTGTGCCAGACGTGTCAGCGTCTGCCAAGGCTCGTAACATAAAGCAAATTTTATTGGTAATTACATGTGTGAATTGGTTCCATAACATATATGTCTGGGTAGCGTCATCCGTCGCATTAAGGATTGGTTTAATCCCATGCCTGTCATAAGAGACTACTTGCCAGAATGATTACATAAGCGATTGAGTTACCCAGTGGGAGAAAGTTAATTTTTCCGCCGACAAATATTGGAGAAAAAGAAGCAAAAGATCTCAGCCTCTTGTTTCAGGGAGAAAGGCAAGATAGTCTCGCGTGTTTGCGTAGGTCCGGCTTGAAGCAGCTTGTCCGTTTGTCCGCTGTTTTGAATAATATATGTGCTATCTCGTCTACATTATTGTGTGTCACCATGCATCGGATGGAATAAGAATTCCAGTTCTCCCTTTCGCCCCTTGCAGCTAAACAATTTAAAAATTGGGCCGTTAATTTAGATAACCTTGTGCAAATCCCTATTAAATCATCAATCGTTGTGTTACCTATCACAGGTATACCACTGCGCATTGCATTATTCAACTCCCAATCAGTAGGGCCACTGGAAAAGCGTACATAAATAGTTAATTTTATCAAATATAATATCGACGTCTACTTCCTGTCAGAAACATGGCTAAAAAAAACCAGGCGATTAGCCCAAGTGCACGGATTTTACACCCACCGGTTATTCCATCAAGTCGTTCCCCCGCCATTCTCGCTAAGGTGGAATTGCTGTTATCACAAAGAATTCCATGATAAAATGTCTTAAATACAACACAACCTTCAATTTCTGCCACACATCGTTTGAACTAATCCAAAGAACACTCACAATGGAACAAAGTTCGGTACATTGTTTCTACCTCTACCTTCTAGTAAAAAAAACAAGCTGACAGAATCCCTCTTTTTGGAGCAGGTTCCGATTCTACATGAGTATGGAAATTCGATACGTGGCAACCTGATTCTTCTTGGAGATTTCAACTTTCCTTTTGACTGTCCTGGAAACAAATACAATTAAAAACTCCTAGATTGTATTTATGTTTCAACCTTAAACAGTCAGTTAACCAACCCATCTATAAACATGGCCACATTCTTCATAGACCTGATGATAATATTTTACGTCCACCCTTGTATCCCACGAACTTGCATCAGATCACCTCTGCATTATATGCTATGTGGACGTATCAGTCCCTAACCCTCCACCTTTATTTGCTACTAAGAGAAACATCCGTATGATGAATAGAACCAAACTAATGCATGACATCCAAACAAACCTAACATCTTGTTTACCTCCTACAGCAGAACAACTCGATAACTGCCTGCATTAATCGCTTGAAAAACATGCCATAGCCACCAAGTGCAGAGTATCAAATTAAAAGTGTTTTCCGTGGTATAGCAGTGTTAGGGACCAGCTTCGCACTGGAAAAGAGACCGCCGTAAAGCGAAGAGGCTCTATCTTTCCACCACTCACTTTCATAAATAAATTTGTAAAGCCGCTAAGACCAACGTCACAAACATAGTCCATTTAACAAAATTATCCCAATAAAGTACTAAGATCACGGAGAGTTCCATCTGCAAAGAGCTCTTCGAGATAACTAAGAAAGTAATGTCAAGGAACAAATGTACACAACTTCCAACTACCTCCTCTCCAGTCGATCTTCCGGACCTGTTTGCAAATTTCTTCCGTGACAAGGTACAAACCATTAGAGAAAAGCTTGACAACACAATTTCAATTGACTCTTCATCACCATATAACTACGATACTGAATTTCAGCGACAACCGTTATGAGCATTTAAACCTGTCTCTATGGATTTTGTACGGAAAATCGTGAGTGCACCAAAGTAATAAAAACTTGATCCAGTTCCAACATCACTGCTTCTTGAGTGCTTAGATCCAATATTGCCTTCACCAACTAACGTTATTAATACTCTCTGTCTCATCTGGGGAATTCGCATCATTTTTCAAAACTGCCATTGTAACGAATCTGCCGAAGAAACCAACTCTTGACCATAGCGATTTAAGGAACTATCGCCCAGTTACTAATCTCCCATTCATAAAAAAATATTAGAAAACGTTGTTCTAACCCAGCTTTTATCTCATCTGAATTCAAACATTCTTTTTAGCAATGCATATCGCTCTTGCCTAAGTATTGAAACTACTCTTCTGAAAGTAGCTAATGACATTTTATCTGTTTTGGAAAACAGAAAGATTACAGACCTCGTCTTCCTTGATTTGTCTGCAGCATTTGACACAATAGACCATGATATATTACTTCACCGTCTTCAGCATGCATTTAGCATTCACAATACAGTCTTATTGTGGTTCTAGTGCTACTTAGTCAACAGGAATAGAATTGTATCTGCAAATGGAATACACTCCAGCCCAGTTGATCTATGCTGTGGTGTTCCATAGGGGTCTGTTCGTGGACCTGTTCTTTTCATTCTATACACTCAGACGCTCGTAACTCGTAAGTGTAATAGATCAATATCCAGTGTCTCGCCAATTGAATACTGATGACACGCAAATATACAAATCTAGCCACCGAACTGAAGTTGATGCTACAATCCAAGGAGTAGATAGATGCATTTCTGATATGAAATCATGGATGACATGTAACAAGCTGCTGATGAATGACGATGAAACTGAGGCCATTCTGATCACAACACATAGACTTTCTCATTCACAGTTTTGTTTACCTCAAACAACAAATATCATCAACATCAACATTAAATTCACACAGTCAGTACGAAATCTAGGTGTTACTCTAGACAGTACTCTCACATTGCATCAACATGTCATGAATATATGCAAGGCTGCATATCTTGAGATGAGACTCAAAAGCTCCATACGCAAATATCTTTCAGCTGATGCCACTAGAACGCTTGTATGTTCATTACTACTTTCAAGACTGGACTATTGTAACTCAATTATATCTGGTTCGCCTCAATATCTACTCCAGAAACTTCAAAAATTTCATAACACAGCTGATCAGATAATCGTTAGAGTGTCACGATCAGAGCTCACCTCCCTGCTGCTCTGTACCCTACACTGGCTATCCATCTGATCCAGAATCAAACCCAAAATTTGTTCTTTGTGCTACGTTTCATTGATGGACTCCAGTCCAACATACCTATCTGACCTCACCCATGTGTACACACCAGTAAGATACTTATGGTCCTCTTCTGACAATCGTATACTCATTGTTCCCACTATGAAAACGAAATCATATGGACAACATTCTTTTGCATATCAGGGCCCAACAATTTGGAATGAATTGCCCATTGAAATTAGACACAATGACACAGTGATCCCGTTCAATAGTGCTCTTAAAACTCAACTTTTTCGAATGCAGGAACAAACTTAAAGACCTAATAATGTTTCCTTCCTTAATATTTTCAGCATTTTGTATGTTTTTCAATTTCATGGTGTTTCTTTTTGTTCATTTTGTCATATCATTATAGATGTTGTAAAGCGCTTAAAGCTTCCAAAGATTAGGCGCTATACAAAGTCCTCATTATTATTATTATTAGAGGTGCCTATAATATATTAGCGTGTAAGACGAGATAATCATAATCTGAAAATGGTAAGATTTTTGTTTACTTATAATCTGATCGAGAAAATGGTAGTTAGAGGTGTAATTATGTAAATTTCGAACCTAGATCAGTTAAAAATCTCACCCCGGTCCTGTTTAATATATACTTTATCCTCACTCATCTCTTCGCCCCTGTTAAAACTTAGACATTCCATCATCTTGAACTTATTAATACTATCTATATGAAGCAAAGAACTTGAGAAGCAGTGGCGTAGCGAGAATACTTGGCGCCCAGGGCAAAACACCCAAATTTGCGCCCCCGACTGGCCCTGTTGCGCAGTTATGTTGATACTTTGGGCTGATTTGGCGCCCCCTAGCCACCGGCGCCCGGGGCGAATGCCCCACCTGCATCCCCGTCGCTACGCCACTGTTGAGATGCCGATACAAATTCCTACAATTTTAATAAACATAACGATGAGAAAGGAAACAAATTCCTAATAATTTAAATAAAACGAAAAAATTAAAGCAAATAAGAACAACGCTTCCTTGATTTGCTTCCAAACACGTTTTATTAGGAATCAGAGAAAACTGCTTTCGTTAAAATATTTTGAAAAGGTTTAAATAAATGGAAAATAGGTCTTATGTAGATTTTAATGAATATGTGTTTCATTTGATTGTAAATTGATAATGTATTTGCTCTTGCGAAGGGTAAATATGATTACCATGGGAGGTAACTGTTTCAAACTCTTTAGATTCAGACAGGTTGTTCCCACTTCCGTAGTTCCACGAGGCCAGCTGGTCAATTAATATACTCTCCTTTGTTTTCTTTACAAAGGAGACGATATTCCTGCAATTGTTTTATTATATATATGGTCATGCAAACATATAACTATTAATTATATTTGATGTATTTAATATTTAAAACAAGTTGTAATACATTAGTGATGGTTAAGTTGATGATTATGATGATGATGATGATGATTGTTGTTGTCGTCGTCGTCGTTGTAGTTGTTGTTATTATTATTATCATTATTATTATTATTAATATTATTATTATTATTATTATTATTATTATTATTATTATTATTATTATTATTATTATATTCTTCCACACTTTCGTGCTGGTATTCTTTAATACTGCTCAGTTTTTTTTCATACCTTGGATCGGTATATTTCTCTTGGCTTTTCTCGTTGACATTTTGTAAAATACTTCCTCTTACAGTAGTGGCGGTTTCTTTAGTGGTGTGTTCTTTAGCCTGTCTCCAAGTTTTTGTACTTCGTATCTTTCTACTTCAGCATAGGAACACTTTGGGAGACCGATGAGTGATTATCCTCTAGCATATCAATACATGCGGAAATAATAGCTATTTTATGCTGTAGTGTGTAGATCCACTCTGAAACATTATACTTATGTTGTTCTCTAATATGTAGGTACACGCTGAAATAATGCTATTTTGTGCTGTAGTACGTAGATGCAAGCTTAAATCACACCAGTTTTATACTCTAATATGTAGGTACACGCTGCAGTTATAAGTATTTGTGCTGAAATTATACCTACGTGTTGCTCTAGTATGCAGGTACACGTTGAAATTATATATATATTTCGTAAGATTATGCATTTAAAGTACTCACAGCATTATACGTCTTATGAATGACATAAATATTGGACCAATCAAATTCCAGTTTTATAAATCATAATGAAACGAGCACATTTCATGGATTTCAGTCCTCATTTCATTCTCTTATCAAATGTTAAATTAACGTTTATTAAAGAGACGTTTTGAAATCATATTTTAGTATGATATAAATTGGAATAATAAAAACTGCATGTAAATTGCACGTAAAAATCACTGAAGACAATATACTTATTTGGCATATTTTAATAAAAGAAACTCACAATACAACTCAGCAAAAAATGTAAAGCATCTATATAGTTCGATAGAAATTTGCGTAAGATAAATATAGAAAAAAATTGAGAGGGTGTTAATTAAGTATAACTAATAATACATATATATATATATATATATATATATATATATATATATATATATATATATATATATATATATATATATAATACATTACCTTGTTTAGAAAATACACATATAGTTGAGTACGCACATATATATGCGCCTTTGTATATGTATACATGTATATTACTAAACTGAATGTTAATTCAAAATACAATACTGCCCCCGTAAGATGTGAATTACTTTTCAACTGAAGAAAGTATTTTATTGCTGCTAATGTAAATGTTGAAGTACCCGCATCATTTCAATTTCTAATCTCACACTATTCCTCTAGGAACAAAATTGGCTCACAAGTTCAAATTGATAAATATATGCTTCATAAGAATTCATGAGTATGAATCCTGCCATCGTTAAAATTGCATTATTGGAATTATAAAGCAAAAACAGGATTATTTCAAGTTATATATTTGAATCTTAAATTTGAGAAAAGTTAGAAATTTAGAACATACTAAGCATTTAAATATCATTTTTCACAACATCATTCTTCAAAAATATTAAATAACATATCTATATCAAGTGTTTTAGAAGCCTAATCAACTAACATATATCTTTGAATATAGTTAACAATACAGTGCACAGTTTTGTGTATTGTTGTAGTAAGTAACAAAAATTAAAAGTAAATATATATACCTAACAAATACCCTGTCTTATAATAAAACAAATATCATTACATTCTACTAAAATACATGTTGTCAAAACCGACAAAAGAAATTCAAAAGGTAAGAAATAAAATGTGCAAAATAAAATATACTGAAATACATATATCGGAGTTATTGTTTACGATGAGTTACTTCATCAACACACGACATAAAAATACATATCTTTGTTTTAAATCTTTTCATTTTTGCATTGATTAAATGTACATTGTTAACTGCATTATTTTCTGAAAGTAAACATAACTGCATTGACTATGCAGCAGTTTAACGAGTATTCGAGCCTGCGTGCAGGATAAATATCGTTCCATCAGCTGTACAGAGATCGAATAATCTGCATTGAGTATCAAAGTTGCATTGACTGCGCAGGGAGTCGGACGAGTATTCAAGCCTGCGTGGAGTATAAATACTGTTCCATTAGGTATAGGTGTACAGAAATAATATAATCTGCATTGAGTACACAAGTTGCATTGATTGCATATCAGTAGTAAAATTCTTTGAAACTGCATGGAGTACTTTTACTTCCATTAACTGTATAAAAACGGAGCGAGTCCTCGAGGTTACTTTCTGAGAGAGGCATTAATTGCTCAGCACTGGAACTAATCTTTGAGACTGCATGAACTTTTTTTTATAGTTCAGATGGTGCACAGCGATAGCAATGATTCTTTAAGGCTACTTGTTGAGCTCAATTGACTGTACAGTGAGCAACCAATTCTTTCAGGCTATTTTTAGTTAAAATAACTGTGCAGCCATCAAATGATGTTTTTAAGACTGCACATCGTGCACTTGTTTGTGCGCCTAATGGGCATAAAATGTGCAGAAAGATAACGTGGTGTTAAGATAAACTGAGTACGATTGATGGCACCGACTGTACAGCGTAACACAAGTCCTGTCAGTATGTGTTAGCATCAAGTATGTTTTCACTCATACCCATGTAATAAAGCATCTTGCACATAGTTGTGTCCTATGAGGATCTAAAAATCCACAGAACATCCATGAGGATCTAACTTCCTCTTACTTTATTACAGACCTCTTACTTTATTACAGACCTATTACTTTATTACAGACCTCTTTCTGTATCACGAACTGCAGTTGCACACGATGAAATTTAGTAGGTCATGTTCACTTTTAATTTCGAAATGATGAAGATTGTACTTCACACCAGTGAAGTTTAAATGGTTCTTAAGGAACGAAGCAGTAATTTATTTCATAGCTAAGTTCTACATTTAAGCGTTCGATTGGATTTTAATATGTTGAGGATCCTATATGCAAAGATGCTGACGAAGGTATTGGCTGTTGCACTGACATAAGCTGATTGCTGTAATGCTACTGATGAAGCTGCTTGCTGTAATGCTGCTAAATCTGCTGTGATGCTCATAAGGCTGATTACTTTATTGCGGATAAAGCTGCTTGTAATGTTGATTAAGCTGCTTGCGGTATGTACTGTTAATAAAGCTATTTGCTGTATGTACTGTTGATGCAACTACTTGTAATGTTGATGAAACTGCTTAATGAAAAGCTTAAATATAAAGTTTCTTAGATTGCTCATCTGTTATATTATCATCTACGTCATTCCTGTTATAAATCAAATTTCGTTCTTTAGAAGAGGTAACTTACTTGGCAATTATCGTTATAATTTCTGTCGCTTTGGTGATAAATACAGTCCTTAAACGCCGAAACATTTTGAAATGTTTTTGTTTCAATGAGCTGTATATGAAATGTTAAAACATTATTTAAATTTAGACTTAATTAATTAGCCAAATTATTTTACCCACGGAAACGGATTTGACTCGTGTCTTAGAATTAAGTGTAGCATGCTAGACATTAAAACACATCCATATAGTGCAGTATCTCTTGCAGAATCCGTTCATGTCATTCAACACCTTGAATTATGCAAGCGTATCCTCTTCGTCACCATCCAACAATTTGACGGATTCATGACCATTTTCCTTCAACACCACCCCCGTCACTTTACTATACTGGTGTTGTTTGGTTAAGAGTGAAAACGGTTTCTTGTCTTTACACCAGTAGAAAACATACATGGCCGCATATGCGACAACCATGAAAACCATGGTAAAGTTTAGATGCATTCCGAATGCGGCCACCATAAAGTGCACGTTGCGATAGTCAGTTCGGTCCCAGTTAGGATTGGTTTCGCCACCTGCAAAAACAAACATAATATAAATGAAACAAGAGCTCTTTGAGAAATGCCTACGAAACTGTTATAATTTCTAGAGAATTAATTGAAAAGTTTTCCATACAAAGGTATTTTTATAAAACCCTGCTAAACAGTTCATCTTGCCTACTCTGGCACATTTAACTACGCCTCTTGAATCGTAACATGAACAGTAATAGAAGCAAATGAAAGAGATAATATATACAAAGCACTCTCCAAATTAGGGATTGATATTATGAATATTCACCATGGTAAATAAGAAGATGCATACATATATATGCTCTAGATGTCAAACAGTTAACACAGAACAACACTGCATATGAGGAAATGGAAAGAGTTCCTTTATGAATACTTAGACACTTTACAGTTATATACTAGTTTTCAGTCTTATGCCGTCGCTCACTTTTTCGACCAGTTTTTTTGATTTCGTATCTATGACAAGGGCAAACCAGTTTTTGTAAAAGGCACCAGCAGTAATCGACAATCAATTTTGAGATTCATGATAGATTATATTCCCATTTAGGGCTTCGTTCCAATGCTGTTATATCATATTTCGCGAGCATAGATATGGTTCTTGATGCCATCGATTGCCATCGTTGCTAGAAGTATTCATCGCTGCTCCTTGTTGTAACCTCAAAAAGCAAAACTACTACCTTGATGCTTTTGTCCATTATGCTGCATGTTCAGATTGATGTTACATAAATCGTTTTTTTTTAAATTCTCCATCATTATACAGTATACTGCACTCAGATGTACAAGATAGCAATAGTTGCTATGTACAGCCGCCTGAACTTATGTGGGACTTCATTGTGGGTCCAAATAATGCACTCGAGAGAGAGGCCTCGTTGATTGCGAAGCTCACCATTTATCAGCTGTCTGCATCATCCTGCCAAAGTAGTTATACATCAGCTTGAAGGCTAATTGGAATGAAATGGCAGTGCTACTCCTTTCTTTTGTCCGTCAGCCATGGCTCTTAGTAAACATCCAAAACAGTGATATCTTCATTGCAGGCATATTCGATTCGTTAAAACTGTTTTGACGATGGCGCGACCTAAGTTTACTGCATATGTTCTCTTGGCGTCCGGCACTGTTGAGCCGCCACTGAATGACAGTCTAGAGTTGCCAGGCAAAATGACATCTAAAGAAGTGAGGTTTGGAAATTTGAAAATAAGCTGTTATTTGTGGTCTGTGATTTTCGAGTTATTAGTCACAACGATGGTGCCCCGGATTCTCTCCACATCAAGAACGCGGTGGAGGCAGCAAAAAGGGTCGAGTTTATTTCTTTGCTGAGACATACTTCAGTTTTAAACAAGTACGATGCTTTAAGAGTTTATGTGTAGTTGTTTTTAATAAGATAGGATTTGACCAGTGCTTGAGAATCGTCACTGAAGACTTTGAGCTGACGAGAATAAATGGGTCTAGTTCATACCACTGGGATACAATGCAAAAAGTTGGTTGTTTTACCTCAGTAACAATAACCGTTCTGGGACCGGAGTTTACTTGATTAATCTTAGTGGGAGTCGTGGTAATGAGATGTGGACAATACTTTCAATCCGTGAATAGGGATCGTACGGGTATATAATGACATCAGCAGTTACCAGTCTGTTGTTCCGACGAACATCTCACACGAAAGATTTACAATTCGCATTGCGTCCATATTTTCCACTGGAGACAGCATTTGATGGTAGGACCCTTAACACCAACACACAAGCCACCGGGTTGCACCCACTCTATCTCTGCAATTTGAACTGGCACTATACTTATCGTCAAGTGGAATAAATAAAGTCAGGATGGAGCAATAGACAAGCAACAAACGTGTATCATTGGTGCCGACTGCCAATTCTGCGATCAACGAACACTACGGATTATTGGTACAGCTCGCACAAATAATGCATGTCCTCGACATGTAATACAAACCAATGGTGCATGAATATCTGTGTGAACTTTGGCTTGATACCTACCGGTTTAGAATGATGTCTAAAGAGGATAGAGAGCAAATGTACATCGATCACTGGGATTACTCAGATAAGTATTCTAAGCCGCTCCATGATCAGTTAGAGTTGATTGTTCTTTTGCTGTCTGGACAAAAAACAAAAATATAGTGATTGGGGAGTCTATGGCGTGCATGCTACTATAATGCTGATGTAGCATTTGGTTAAACGTCGGTGGTGACCTTTCCGCAAGGGTATTTAGGGTCCTCTAACACTCTTCTTACTTGCAGAAATAGAGAGAAAAAAGAGTTAAATTAGACAAAAACGCGCTCTGTCGCATCGCATTATTCGTCCAGGAATATAAACTGTGAGTGAACCTAGAATGTGTGGCTCTTGATGAACGTGCTTGCAGGCTTGCTGAAGACCATGTTGTTGAAGACCATGTTGCTGAAGACCATGTTGCTGAAAACCATGTTGCTGCCATGTTGCTGAAGACCATGTTGCTGAAGACCATGTTTCTGAAGACCATGTTGCTGAAGACCATGTTGCTGAAGACCATGTTCTATCTAAATCTAGTGATAACCAATTCTAACCAACTTCTGCTTTTTCATAGCAATAGCATGTGCGGTGTTAAAATGGACAATACATAATTTAAGAAGAAAATTAACATAAAAGAAAATTAACATAAAAAGCCTTTTCTATGGAAAGATACGATATTGCATAATTGAAATGGATAGTTCTTGTGCCAGTGACAGCCACATGCAAGATTTCTGGCAAATTATATTCCGTTCGTTTGACAAGTGAAAGATTGCCTCTATAACTTTCAAGTAGAATACACTCAATTCGATATCTTAACTATACAATTGTACAAATTAATTATCAGTCAGAAAAGAAAACTCAAACTACTGTGTTGCTGGCATCAGATGGTGACCCATTTGAAAAACTTAAACGACAAAGAAAATATCATTAACCATTATGTCATGGTAGAAGTAATGAGTTGACAAAATCAGATTCTTTTGTTTAAAAAAAAAATGCAAAATGTCTGCTTCAGAAGCTTTTATTATTTTCCTACCTTATAAACTAGATTTTACTGTGTTAAAGTCACAGGCGTTGATTAATCTTGGAATGGCATGCATGAAGAGCTATATTAGGTACATAATTCACGCATCAGTAATTACGTTCATTAGCCACAACAACTGTCTTTCATGAAAAAATACTTTTAGTATTCTGGACTATGCATAATAAACAGCTAGCCAGTTGAAGGTAGCCTATCCTACTGTACAGTATACAGTCATTAAAAAGAAAAGTTTACAATTTAATATTAATTCCTTCTTCTCACTACATTTGTTCTGACGGTCTTATTTAGATTGTACAAAATATATGTCTTTGAGCTAACAAAAATACTAAACTTAAGTAAAACATAAAATGTCGGTCACTATAACCTTGTTCGGCTGTGAGGTTGTACAACTATCGGAGATACATCCAGTTTTAGTATCCAGAAACAGTACGCAATAAGCGACCTTAAAAATATTTTAATAAAATCACCAAAGCATCAATGATTGCGGCATATATTTGGAATAGACTTTAAAAGCGTATAAAAGACGATAACTGTGCAATCAGATTTGATTTATGATCTATTTTTGATTCCTTTTTGTATATGTTAAAATCAGCCTATTGTTTATTTATGTTTTGAGACTATTTGAAAGGATACGTTTGTTATGATGATTAATTGGAATTACAAAGTGCTCATTGGACTAGAATATTATTCTGAGAGTAGTGCGAATTATCTAAAGATGTTCTGAACAATATTATTGTGATAAGTACTCTCAAGGATATGAAATTCATTTGGAACATTATATTCTTTTGGACTGGAATATAAATTTTCAGTATTAGTTTGGATTCACTTCCTAAAACTGTAAGTTCCTTATACAGTTTAATTGCATTACTTTGATAATTAAACTAATTAAGTTTTACAAAACGTTTTGGCTTGGCTTCTTTCTGTTACTTAGTTTATGTCGTAACTATATCAACATTTATTGTATTTTTTATCTATTCAAAAATAGGGTTCGAGAGATTAACGTAAAATACAAAACTTAACCCAAACCAGTGAAGCGTAAAATATGGGATATAACAACCTGCTTCTGAGAGAGTGATGCTCATAACGGTGCATCACTCCCTAATTCGTATAATTCAAGGCATGATAATATGCACACTGAAAGAAAAACATACCTATGGTCATCGGATATACATAAACTTTTAAACTATACTAGTAAATGTAAATCACAGTCATCATTTGGTTCAGACATGTGGCTAACTTAAATGTACACTTAGTTAAGTGACTCTAGCACTGGCAGTTAAAACACATAAAAAAAGAAGATTATTGAAAGGTTAAATATGGTCCATAGTGCCCCACATTTGCAGTGAGGCTGTAGTGCTCATCAGGATGCATTCCTTAACAAGTTTAAAATTTACATGTATGTATACTATTATGTATACGTATATTTTGTGCAACTCTTGATACATGATTTCATCTAATTCTTTTAATATTTATCATTGGCTTTAAATGTATAAAATATATTTAGTTAGATTTTGTCTACATGACTTCGGTCTGTTAAGAACGTAAGCTTACATAGGATATACAAATAGATGCTGAAGTGTTGACAGTTACAAAAATTATTCTTAATAATAAAACTTAAAGACGTCTTTGGCTTCATTTTTCATTGACTGATGGGGTTTAGATGATTATAGAATTCCAGCTTCCATTAAACCCTTCCTTGCTGGGCAGGTGCCATGAGAACCCCCTCCAAATTGTTGCTTATGATATAGGTAGAAATAAAGAATTGTTGTGACGTAGTGAGACAACACCTATGTACATATTTTATATTTACTAGCCATGACGTCATGGCGGAAAGCTTCACGCTATATAACATAATTAAATAACTCTGGGCTTCCGAACGCAACAACCGAAATTAGGTTGGGTTTATTTATGTAGCAAATCTTTTACTGATTTTTTCAAAGTTTAATACTACTTTTACTTGATCTTACAATGAGTATATATTTGAGGCGTCACAGGATCTATGTGATGACTAAGGCAATACTGTTAAACACTTTATATAAGTCTCAAGTACATTTTAGACATCCGCAGGAAGCATTAGAAAACGACTTACCAGATATTTGAAACTCTTGTCCCCTTTGGTGTGTGAATATTATATAGCTTTGTTTATTTGTTAGTACTGTGCCTTTGGTTCAACTAACCACTTGAAAACAAACCAGGTAAAGAAGAATAACAATAAAATATATGGTAGCAAAAGTGTGCTGTTTTACAACACATACAAAGTGTTGCTGTATTGCAACAGATACAAAGTGTTGCTGTTTTGCAACACACACAAAGTATTGTTGTTTTACAACACATGCAAAGTGTTGTTTAATGCTGAGGGAATTCGACTAAAGTGCCTTGCCCAAAAAAATAACATTCGTATCCGACCAGGTTCAATCCGATGGTAGGATTTGAGCTAGCAACCTTTCGGTTACCAGTCAAGCATGCTAACCACTGAGCCATTACGGATCCTTGACTTGCCGTTCAATGAAATCGGCTGGCGGACATACAGAATTTACAAAGAAGTTGAAAAGGTAAAGTTACGTTGGTTTAAACAAATGTTACTCACCAGATTTAGCTGTCAATGTTTAAAACCCACTTTTGCTCAAACTGACTTTATCATACTGCAGGCACTTCCTTGTTTAAAGATTTTATTCTTACGTTTCCCCCCCCCCCCCCGAAAAGCCATTACAAAACAAGGTGTGCATAATCTGTCAAATTTATATTTTGTTTCTAACCGTTTAACAAAATACTCTGTAAATACAGCAAGACCCCCCTCCCATTTCGATTGCTTTTAATTTCTTTGTGGAATGCATTGTACTTACCAGGGAATCTGTCATGAACGTACAGGACAAAGGCAGCATTTGTAAACCAGGTTCCCAAATTAAGCACCAGAAAGGTTCGAATAAGTTGAGGCCAGATCGCTCCCTCTCCTTTGACATACTCAACGAAAGAGGCCAAGGCGCATCCTGCCATCAGAAAGATTGGCAGCAGATGAATGATAATCTCCAGCGGTTCCTTGTCTAATCCGTGTGTTTGGGAGTGGAAATAGAATGCAATTCCATACCTGGAAAAACACGTTTTCAATTATCACAAGCAGTAATTTTTTTAATCCGCATACTGCATTACATATTCGTTGCTTAAAAGAAAAATGTTTAAGAACGATTTTGTTACATGGAAGAGATCCTGCGTGTGTTGGCTTGGAGTCGGAGTGAGTAACCTGCGTGTGTTGGCTTGGAGTCGGAGTGAGTAACCTGCGTGTGTTGGCTTGGAGTCGGAGTGAGTAACCTGCGTGTGTTGGCTTGGAGTCGGAGTGAGTAACCTGCGTGTGTTGGCTTGGAGTCGGAGTGAGCAAGCACGTGCCTAATTGCCAATGTGTTTATTGTTTTTGTGGCTTTTGAGTGGTGAGGGGATTTTGGAGATTGTTCCTAAAGAATTGTCATGGCTCAATATCTGGAACAATTAATACTGAGAAAAATTATAAGCATACCAAAAATAAAAAAACTATAATACCATGCTTCCAAATCACCAATACTTCATAGGATTCATAGAAGAAACGTCTACATGCACAAAATATATTTGTCAGAAGCCTGAATTAAATCAATTGGAACTATATCCTAGGCAAATGGATTTCGTTTTAAAGAAAACATAAATTAACGGATTAGGAATTGGTAAACTTTCATTTTCTCTGATTAAAACCAATTAAATTCGTCAGCATTTTGATGTCTCAGTTTAATAGAGTGATACTAGAGCACTTTTATATAGGAATACACCATTGTTTCAGTCCAAATGATAGAATCCCGGCATGGAACAGCTGTATTACTGATTTCGTCTGCCGAAAATTGTCCACTTTTCCGACTAGCATCAAATTCTAATGATGCCAGATATTCTTCAAAATTTCTACTTTTAATCATTCTAGTTAGCAGCCTTCTCAGATCAATCCGAATAACGGAGCAGTGAACTGTGGTCATCATTGAAACCTAAAATGTCTCCTTGATATCTTTTTATATAAGACAATTTCATCCTGGAAGATATAAAATAAACTCGAAATATACATGTCGAAGTAACTTGTAAATTTCCTGCTCTGTTTAATTTTGAGAGAGAGAGAGAGAGAGAGAGAGAGAGAGAGAGAGAGAGAGAGAGAGAGAGAGAGAGAGAGAGAGAGAGAGAGAGAGATTCCTTGATATGCCCATATGTGTCAACGCTGCTCAGAGCCACCATCACAACGAGCCTACATTATAGAGGGAATTTTTTTTTTTTTTGGGGGGGGGGGAGAGGAGCATCTGAGTGGTTGTGTTCTGCTTATGAACTTCAGAAATTACATTAATTATTTTATCAATATGTAGTGTTTGTTTTCAACATAGTCCAAATTTGAGAGCTGAGTTCACTGCAATTGAACTATTAGCCTTGAAAGCCTTTTATTATTAATGATTAGCTAGTCATGTGGATATAAAACAATGCGACAGTAGCTGTATACCATTCATGATTGAAAATATTCACCCGAGTCTTTCTTTTATCTACAGTCCACTTTTTTTCTGCCTCCAACAAAATATTTCCAAGACTTTTCTACTAAAAGAGAAATTCATTAGTAAAACCATTTCTAGCTTTCTATAATTTTCACGTTTTTCAAACATGCAAGAACTTTCTGATATGTAATTTTGACATTTAATTAATCGGACTAAATATTATTTTTTGGCAACCACATGCCATTCCAGCGTTAGCATTTGATTACGTAACTCAATCGACGTGACCATCTTTGATAGCCAATTTTCCGATATGTTAACCTTATCTACACATTGGCGGATCAAGCAGATATTTCTGTGCTTCGTTTGTGTACATTTTATTGAATGCTGCTGTTACACACTATTAGTAACTTGTTCCTACATAGTAAAGGAGGAATCTCATCAAATCCAATATATGTCGCCAGGACAAAGCACAAACATATCTGCTCGATCCGCCAAGGTGTAGATAGGGTTAACATATCGGAGCCTTAGCTAGCGAAGATGTTGACGTGACTGTCTTTTACCTTTCCAGTATTAGCATTCTACTATGTGAAAAGTTGAATATATAAATCTAAATCTGAAATCTGTAAACCAGGCACAATTAAAACATACATAGACACTTGCAGGCACACACCCGAATATATGCATCAAATCATTCTTATGATAATTTACTTCGGTGTACGTTTGCTTTTTGTCGTCCAAAATTGCTCGTAAATTTTGTTTTCGTGCCAATAACTAGAAGACTTTAAATTTTGGATGTGGAGTGCATCATTATATCTTTAACATCAATACATTCTGGTGGCTCCAATAATCATTATACGGGATAATCACCCTAACATGTTATCGACTGGGTCGTTAAAACCATGACTAGTGACTGTTTCGTTCCTACCTGTTTTCCTTTGTTCTGATGTTCAATAAATTCTTTTCAGGCATTCTGGTCAACGCAATACTCATTAGAAATCATGATCTCGAGGGGAACAATATACTTTTTAGGAACGGATAACATTTAGAGATTGACCATATCATTTTCTTGGGTGTGGTGTGGCATGAAATATGTATTCCGTGCATGATATTTCTTTCTCTTTTACCAAGAGATAATGTATTTATTAAAATATTATAACTGCTATATCAGAGCAATAATATGTATTCCAAGCTAACTGTGGGCCATATACGTTTGGTTTACATAAAGACACGAATTTCAACATGAAGCTGATTCACATAATAACCATATAAAACAAAATACGTTGTCTTTTGATTAGGTATCTGCGAACTTTGATTTTCTCGATAATGTCATGAACAAAGTCTTGTTTCAATACCCATCTTGACATATAACTGAATAGATTCTTGAAGAGAAAAACAAAACAAAGGGGGAGGAGGGGGGCAAGATTCCAGTTTCGTAGTCAGGAAACAACATAAGCATGAATTATGTAGATTATATATACTCTGTGAAGCACACACACGGATACACGAAAAAGCCCAGAACTTTCATCTTATGAGGTGCAAGTGCCAATAGCCAAGTGATGTTAGATTGATGATATATAAATATATGCTACACCTCTGAGCCTGGCTGCCGTAGGTTGAAACACACACAACGGTGATGAGATTTAAGCTATGATTTTGTTCGAAAAAGAAGACCAAGAAACAGCCTCCATAGTTCAGATAGGGGAGTTTGCCGACGCAGTCATACTAAGATTCTCGTAAGATGGCATATAGCTAACATTCTACATCTTTGTTTAAAAAAACGAAACATCACATTCGAAACGGTTCTGCCTTTTGGATCACCTGAGCTATTTACGTAACATTGTATTACCTAGAATTTACGAATGTATCAAACTATTTTTTCATTTGTAACTTCTTCGTCAATCTTACAATCAAGTCAATCAATTCAAATAAATAAACGAGGTAATATTTGCCGTCAAGAAACGGAGCGACTTCGACTAGATCGTGATTGATTAAGTGATTGGATCTTTCCTTGGGCAAGTCTTTTCAAACAGCCAATCGTTATATCTTAGGCTAAGCAGGCAAACACGGATTGGCCGAGATGTAACCAATAAAAAGTGTTTGCATGTATAAACCTGCTTTCATACTTTTATATGGTGCTAATCTTTGTGACATATTTGGTTTCCTATGTATTATAATACAATATAATCAATCTATAATGCAGTAAAGTAACATATTTGTTGCAATACCATTTTCCTCAATCAAATAAACATTATTTTTATTTTAATTTCGATTGTTATTTTCTCTTATTCATAATTCGCCAGTAGTCGCAATCACTCCAAAGCTGACCGAAATTGTAAGCTCCCATAATGGTTACAGGTGAGCAAGACACGAATCAACTTTCCTATATCCCCCTTTTTACTGACAGGAACAGTCGTCTGTGGTCAGTGTTCCCAATGAAATCGCGTGCAGAAGTAGGGAGTAGGGGAGGGTGTTATCATTAGTCCCGCCCCCCATTTTACTGATAGAAACAAGTGCGTGCGGCACTGGCTTACCAGATAAAACACAAGACGACCGACATATAATTCATCCCCTTAATGACGGGAAGGCGGTAAAAATCCAATAGATCTATAATTCCATGCAGAATGAACATTCCGTATATAGTCATGTGTTGCATGTACACGAGCTTGGTAAAGTTGCCTTGCCAGTCATAAAAATGGGGGCTGCCGTCGAATAGTTCAGCTAGAAAACCTGGATAATAGAGTTGAGAAAGTGAGTTTTCATTAATAATAGAAACATGCATAGAAATATGGATCTCTGCTACAAATCTTCGGTTTAAAGAAGAGAAATGACGAAAGTCGAGATTTTCATGGTAGAAAAAGTAGTTAGAAATGTGCGATATCGTCAAGGGTTCGAATAGAAAACATACACATTAGAAATTAAAGTTGTTTTGGTTTGGTGAGTTTTGTTTGTTTGTAACAGTTTGACTTGAAAGCACGAAGAACAGATATGAAAGGTAACGTTTTTAATGGTAAGTTATTCTAATATGCGAAAGTTGTACAAACGAAATATCTCTTGTTTTTCAGGCTATGAATTGAATGAATTTACATTACTGGATAGAAGTGACTAGATCAAAAGCTAGACAAATTAATTTTTTAAGCAATGAAATGTAGCTCTAAAATGAACTGATATAGTTCGACAGCTCCATTCGTACTTATATTTGCAGACAGGGACGAATTTCATTTGAAAACGTTTCGTCGATTTCAAATGAGAGAGTTGAATGTACTTGACTAAATGAAAGCGACAAAACAAAATCTGAAAACATAGAAGTAACTTTTTAATTGCAGTAATTGATCATGGTTTCATTACAGTCATTGGTCATTGTGTAAAGTGATACGCTGTGGCCATTCAATTGACTTGTTCTGGCTTGAAATATATACTATCATTTCATTTTTTGTGTCCAGTATATTAGAAGGGTGAGGAGAGATATAAATAAGTACAAAAATTATCTTGGGATTTAAGACATGTGGTTCAACAAATCGGCTAGAACAATCTTACCTCCAATGGGAAACAGGGTTTTGCATACAATCTCAATGGGAAGATTCCATTTTATCCGAGTTGGGTAGGAAAGCCGTGGTTTGTGCTTGCTACTGTCACAGCCTGTCTGTAAAGATATCGACACACTATGGTCAGAACAGTGACGTATTGATCGGGTGGTTGGGTGGGGGTGGAGTGGGGTGGGGGCTGTCCACTCCTTCGGTCAAAGGTTTCTTTTTTTAGAGGTCTTTCTGGATACACCTCAGCTTTGCAGTTACTATATTCAGATATACTGTCTGTATTACTGACGTTATTACAGTTCATTTAACAATGGTTTGTTGTTGCTATGGTTTCTTGAACTTTATTAATCAATACAATTCTGCAAGAAGGATGTATTTCGTATTTGAAGAAAGATACATCGTAGAAAACAAAATGTTATTTATTTATTTATATGGGTTTAAGGCAGATAGGATTCCATATAAAGTTTCATAAATACCTTCTACCGTTGCTGCGTCGTTTCAGAGAAGTCTATCTAATCAAATGATGGTATATTCTGGCCTCCCACCCTAATATAACTGCCAAATATCAGACACGGGATACGAAAGATCATTGGAAAAACGAGAGAGAGAGAGAGAGAGAGAGAGAGAGAGAGAGAGAGAGAGAGAGAGAGAGAGAGTCGCTTACTGTAATATGATCCCTGTATATGTTAAACATCCACCAAAGTGATATACCAATGAAAAAGATGCCTTCATCTATATGCCCAGCAAAGGAACCCATGGATGTTATTTATCTGTGGTGGACAAAATCCGAATGAAAATTTTAATGTCAATGATTGTAGCTAATAACAGAAACTAAATTCAAATGACAATAAAGTGTGATCATTCTGCGATTAACACAATGTGACCAATCAATAATAGAGATAAGTTGATCTGAAAATGAACGAAAAGCAAAATCAAAGGTTTCAAAACATGGGTCAAACACTTTCAAAGCCCTCGCGCGTATCTACAGTGATCAATGGATAAGTTAGTGTATACAATACTCGTAGTGCGGAACCATGGATACCGTAACAATGCCAAGATCAATGCCCTTTATGTTCCATATTGACCACGTCCAATTGCCATTTATTTGTTATTTTATGGAGAATAGTAAAAATCATCTTGCTTCCGAAAGGTTTGTTGCGAAAGGCCGAACTCTTCTTATTTGGGTGTTGTTTTATTGGATTTCTATTAAAAGTTGACGAATGTAACCTCTGATACGCCTGTTTTGATTACTGGTACAATACTGGAGTGTGAACAAATACGTTATATATTATTCTAGTATATTGCAACTAATTTTGGTGTTTCTCTAGGGCTAGACGCGACCTCTTGATATAGTTTTGGTGAATACAATTAACAGATCAAAGAGAAATGAATGTGATATTTCTGAACAACAGAATACTTTTCCGTATCAGTATAAATTAACATCATACATGCTCTCTAAAATTTTCTGATTTCTGTAATACTAATATATATATATATATATATATATATATATATATATATATATATATATATATATATATATATATATATATATATATATATATATATATATATATATATATATATATATGACGTACACAAATTGCAGTAATACAATCAAATACAAAACAAGACAGTACCTGGACTGCACCAAATTATGTAATGGTATAGGTAAGCAATATTAGTAATGGCATAAGACTTTAGTTTACAGTAATGTATGAACTATTCGTATAAATATGTTTATAGTACGTTACAATTTCACTTGTATTTCCAACAGTTTGCGTACGTTCAGAACATTAGGTCATCTGACTTATTATGCATGATCCTGAACCACGCACATGTAAAACGGCGATAATATTTTATGATCTCAATGGAGCTAATTTTGGTTTGTCTTGAAGTAGTGAAAAGTAATTGTTTTAGTGATAATACTTGGCTAAATCACGCTGATAACGCATTGCAAACGATTTCAATGTGTGATAACAAACGTTTGAATGTAATGTATTATTCTTGTCATGGCTGCCGTATTTATGGGCAGTTGGGGGTTGGGGAAATTAGGGATTGAGGATGGTAAGTGTTCATGAATCGTCGGTACTACTGTGCAACAACCTGAGCAAGTGTGCATAATCCACTCAACACCACCAACGCACGCACGCACGCACACACGCACACACACACACTTTCCTTTCCTAATTCCTTTGGCTTTCGACTACCTGTTGATGTTTACAACC